>CM060868.1:22954015-23532035 GCA_030737845.1 Acorus calamus | reverse complement strand
AAGGAGAAGAAGAAAAGAACTCGAAGCGGGTTGTGGGTTTGTCTCACCTCAAACCCCAGGTGTGTTTTTTATTTATGATTCATATATCTTCCTCTGTCCCCCTCTCCCTCCCTCTCCCTCTCCCTCTCCCTCTCCTTCTTTTTGTGTTGGTGACTGCCATCTTGGGAGCGCTGTAGACTTCAAATACAGTGGGGGCTAGTGGATTGTTGATTTGCTTTTTTTAGAGGGGGTTCGTGTTTGTTGTTTGGGTAGTTGTATAGGACTCATTTTGAAACAGAGAGATCCAATCCTATGTGTTTATTGGAGTGAGGATACTTCAAGTCTCTTTTTTGTGTTCTCTCTTTTACTTTCTTCACTTTTAAGAAGATGTAGTTGAATGTTTTCTATTTTTGCATAACTTTTTATAATTTTGGATTTTTGTTTGTTGTTTCTCATGTTTTTTCATACGGATGTGTGTGTATTTTTGTGTATATATATTATATTGTTGCCATATATCATTGCTGTGTCCGTGTCCTACTTTTTCGAGATTTTCCGTGTTGTCGTGTCCATGTCCTCGTATCACAATGTCCCTTGTCCATGTTTGTGTTCATAAAACTACTAAATAATTAATTTTTATCCTGATCAAATAAACAAATACCTAAAATGTAAGGGATAAATCCCAAGGAACTAAAATTTAAAGTAAAAAAGGTATCAAAACTAACAAAATAATTCATTTTTATTATTATGGAAAATATAATGAATAATGCTAATGTCAAAAAAAAAAGAAGCCAAAAACCACATATAACTTTTTCCTACACCTTTACTCTTGGATCTTAAACATTTTAGTCACCGTTAAACAGAGTGGGAAACGGTTGTGTGCCTAATTATGGATTGGGGTGTGCATTGCGCGGGTGCCCAGAGGGTGTTCCATTCTGGGGGAAGGATTTGTATTGAGGAGTACATGTGATTGGGGTTGGAGCTGGGTGTGCTGATAGACATCTCTTCTACCCATCCTTCAGTATTCGGGCTCTTTTCTTTTCTTATCCTTGGTGTGTTATTTTGTATATGTTTCCTTTCTTTTAGCAATAAAATTAAGGCTGAATGCCTACCTTCTCTCTCTCTCTCTCTCTCTCTCTCTCTCTCAAAAAAAAAGGGAGAATTTAGAATGCCATTTGTCTTGGTTCCAAAATTGAACTGGTCATATATAGGAGAATCGTGGTGGTTAATTGTTCTACCTAGGCTATCCGGATTCCTTTATCGAGTGTGATTTTGATATTTCCATGACATTTTTTTCCTGATCAACATCATCCTCGGCTGGATAATGAAAATACTCTATGGAGGAAGGCCATGGACCTTTATTGAGTTGCAGGTTAAACTTGCTTCTTCTTTGTTTTACTATCACCAACCTTTTGTCGGTCTGCAGTGCAGATGGGGTTTTCTTTATCTTTCAAATTTTACTCTTTTTGTTTTTTGGGTGGGTGGGAGGGTCAGTGTGGAACATTTCAAATATGATGGGGAGATTAGTTTTCTTAGTTTATTTTGTAGAGTTGATTGCTCCTAGAACTCGATTATATTACCAAAATTGACCTGAGGCCACTCTATGTGAATTCAATTCAACAAGCATGGACATGGTTTTTTTGTTGGATGTAGACACTTCTCACATACTTTTATCACGCTAATGATGGATATATAATGTAATGAAACTGTCTCCTGAAGTTGCAAAGAGTCCTTGGGAGAAGGTCAGAAGAATCAATGAGTTGCACGGTTTGTATATCTCAAGCGATAATTTATCATTATAAAATGTATATATGATAGAATTCATTCAGTTTGCTTCATTTCAACATGTAGATCATGTCTGTATAAATCTACTGGATTGAGAAGGAAATTTGAATGCTGATTGTCAGGGACCCGCAAATAGTCTGCAGAAATGTGGCCCACTATATTATATATCATAGAACCATGTCTGATGACCTTCGACCCTATTTTTCTTATCATACATATGTATTCTTTGTTCATTGATCTAGTTCTGTGGTTTCAAATGCTGCTGATTCTTAATATGCCCTAATGCATTCACAGTTGCATTGTTCTGATTGCACCATATGTTAAAAGGCTATAAAGGCTGATTTTTGATTTGTTTGATTACTGAAATCTTTTGGTTGCAGGAAGCCCAAACATATGCAGAGGAGAATAATCTATTTTTCATGGAGACTTCTGCAAAGTCCGCGACAAATGTCAATGAAATCTTCTATGAGATTGGTATCTCTCCTGTTCAATGTCAAATGTTAACAAATGCATTTCTATGCGTGTTTATGACTGCACTAAAAAACAATACTTTCTTAGGTCGACCAAACAATACATCACTTTCATTGCACCTCAGGGCACCACGACAATGAAATTCCAAATTCTTTCATGTTTGATGGTCCAACCCAATAATTTCTTCCACACTTCCACAAATGCATGCACTTACACAAATCCACGTACATACATGCGCTCATATGTTCCAAAAAAAGACCTCCATGGTACAAAATCCACATTATTATATTTTGCTCGTGACATGAGGATGGCCTTCTATATGACCTCATCTCTCCTCCAAATCCGTACCTGAAAAATTAGAAAAGTGTATCTGCTCTGAAAAATATCCAAATGCGGGAGCTCGTGCTGTGGTTATCGTGAGGGAGCGTTTTATTATTCAGGAGTAGTTTCTCATTTTGCCTTATTTATGGGTCAGTCCCCCTTTCTGGGACGGACCTTTTTTTTTTTTGGTTTGTGTTTATCATGTGTTATCCTTTTGGGCTTTTTCCTTTATTAATATAACAAAATGAGAGCGTTGACCTACTGGTTTCTTAAAAAAAAAAAAAAAAAAATCCAAATCCGACATATATTGTAAAATTATATTTGTTTGTGTTATGTTCAAATTTAATTATCATGCATGATTAATCATAAGCTTGAAAATTTGTATGAAAGGAGTAAAAGAACTACTTCCAGTGGTTAGGCCTTTGCACTCTTGACTAAAAACTATTGTATTGTTTTGCATGATCTATGAAGGAGACTAGAAGTCATGAAGTTTTGATTTTAATTCTCTCATCTCTCTAATATCACATTATCACCCAAACTAATCTGTTCTTTCTTGGTACAGCAAAGAGGCTTCCTCGAGCTCAGCCGGTGCAGAATCCCGTGGGAATGGTTCTAATGGACAGACCAGTGGAACGAACCGCCGGTGCTTCTTGCTGCTCCTGAAAATGGAAATCACTCTTATGCTCATTTGCTTATTGTTTTTTCTGTTTGATTTTCGTTTTACATTCTTTCAATCTGTAGATGAATGATTGCTGGTCAGTGTGTTTTTAGTTGAGGCTACGTAAGTTGTAACATTTATTTAGCTTGAAAAATAGATGTGGAATATGAGTTAAGAAGCCCAAAAAAGTGATTTTTTCAAGGAATAAGTGGTTACAAGTTACAACTATGCTATATGTATTCACTGGAATTGTGTTACTTTTGTTATAACTATGCTAGAATATATATCCAATGGAATTGTGTTATTTCAACTATTTAATTACATTGGCACAGGGGTGGTTTGTGTGTGAAATCATTTGTCTCACTTTATTTGAATGAGGGGTTTACATATTAAATTATTTTATAATTATAATATATATTTACACCATATTCATTGTTTATTACAATTTATCAATATTAATTAAATAAATAAAAATTATTATTACGTTTTACAATGAAAATAATTAAAAATATAATTAAATTATAAATGAAGTATTCTTTTGGTACAGTGATAAGTAGTTATTTATTCAAAAATAGCTTATATTGTTATCCAAACATGGGTTTAGTGAATAAATCTAGTTATCTCATTATTTGGTTCTGAATTTTTTTTCTTCATGGGGTTTTGTTCTTACGAGCATTACAGTCTCTGATGACAATCTCCTCGACAGTCTAAATAGCTTGATAACATTCTATTGATGGCTATCTAGATGTCCTCTTTAAACAAAGTATATAATTTTTTAGCAATTTTTTATGGATATCCTCTTTAAACAAAGTATATAATTTTTTAGCAATTTTGTATGTTTTTAATTCAATGAGACCATTTAATGCATTATAATTAATCCCAGGAGTGGTCGTCTCAGATACCGAGGACCATGTAGGTGTATACCTGCCGGCCCTTAGAGCATCTCCAATGGACATGTTAACTAACTAAGATGTTAAAGTGCCATGTCAGCACTTTATCCATCAACTAGACCCTCATTTACTACATTCTCATTTACTTGTGGTTGTTGCTCCAATGGACTAGCTAAATAACTATTAAAACAATAGTGGGTCCATCTCTCCACCCACTCAAAGCTGTTCACCCACCCAAAATAATATTTTTTTGAATATTTTGAATGGTGGGACCCACATTTGATTAGCTTTAGAGCATCTCCAATGGACATGTTAACTCTCTAGTTAGTGTCATATTTTTATAAAAGATGTAAAAATGATGTTCCAATGGAAGTGTTAAGGGTATGTTAAATGTGGGTTCCACCTGTCATATGTTAGTTTGTATGTTAATTTTAGCTAGTGCTTTAGCCAACCAAATGTGAGTCCCACCATTCAAAATATTTTAAAAAATATTATTTTGGGTGGGTAGAGAGCTTTGAGTGGGTGGAGAGATGGACCCACTATTGTTTTAACTAGTTATTTAGCTAGTCCATTGGAGCAACAACCACCAACTAAATGAGAATATAGTAAATGATGGTCTAGTTGATGGATAAAGTGCTGACATGTCACTTTAACATCTTAGTTAATTAACATGTCCATTGGAGATGCTCTTACACTAGCTAAAATTAACATGAAAACTAACATATGACAGGTGGGACCCACATTTAACATACCCTTAACACTTCCATTGGAGCACCATTTTTACATCTTTTATAAAAATATGACACTAACTAGTGAGTTAACATATCCATTGGAGATGCTCTTAGACAACTATATTAAGTAAAGAATGGAGGACATGTATAAAATGTCATTAGACAAGATGCTCAAAGAAGCAATTACAATGGATGGCTGGATTGGTATAAATTTAAAATTCCCTGTACTTCCAACTCAGAAGTTAAATTTAATCTCAAGAGGTGGGTTTGGAAAAACAAGTAGAGTACACAGTAGATAAGAACCCATAACCCAAAGGGTTGTATGCAGAGAGTGATCCCACATTTCCATGAAATTGGAGGTGTCCTTACACCTCTGCGCTAAACACGAGGGACCAACAAGAGGGGTTTGATTTGGAGGGTCTCATGGTTTTTTGTGGTCCCATTCTTTGGTGGAATCATCACTATTTGGTTTCTGAACTGAATTGTTCATTGAAGCCAATAACTAAAGAGATTAGAGATCACTAGTTCCATAGTTTGTTTAACCAGATGTACAAATTTAGAGGAGGGGGGTGGAAATAATTATACCTAATTTTGATCCCATGATTTTTTTTTATGGTCAACCTAGGAGTGCAGATGTTATGTTATATTATCAAAATGACGAAAGAGATGCATCATTTGTGTGTGTCAGTGTAGACAAGTTCTGTACATATGTGACAAGGTTCTGTATAATAAGTGGCCGCCCAGACAATCAGCCGACTGAACCACCTCGGGCAAAAAGCGTCCGTATGCTGGTTGGGGCCGCATACATCATGTGCAGCGAGCGCACAAGATTTGTCACTCAAAAAAAAAAAAAAGCAAACAAAATTCGCTGCCCTAGTTTTCGACAAAACTTCACTTCTTCTTCAATCTCTTCGAGACTTTCAGTTCTTCATCGACAACGATGACCTCCGAGATCGGCCTCTTCATCGATGACGACGTCCTCCAAGATCGGCCTCTTCATCGACGACGCCCTCCGATCAACGATGACGCCGCAGTCACTGCCCTCCAATCTCGGCTTCTTCTTCGATCTTCTTCTGCCTCTCTCTCTCTCTCTATGCCTCTCTCAGCCCTCTCAATCTTTTCTGCCTCTCTCAATCACTCATTCTCTCTAACTCTGATTTTCTATCTTCTCAAATAGGTAACAGTCTAGGATAAAGTGACACACATGAGTTTTTTTTATATATTTTAAATGAAAAAATGACTGTGTTTTTATTTATGAAAAAGTAACACATAGGTTGAGAGGGATCAACATTAAACATATTTAGCCATGGTTATTTTTAATACTAATGTGATAACGTGACATGGGTTTATATAATTAGTTCAGGTGGTGTTTATGCTTATCCACAACCACAAGTATCACATAAAAAAAAATTGTGAATATTTTTTTAAAAGTTATTTTTAATATGTTTTCAACTGTTGTTCGTAATATTAATGTTATAATGTGTGATTAAAAACATGATAAAAATTATGTTTGATTTGTAATATCTTCAAAATTTACAATGCTATCTTTTGTTGATAAATCATTACCGTATAATCATTTTTTATTAATAAAAAATTACAGAATCTCATATACTCCTGCATAGCGTATATATTCTGTCTAGTACTCCAACCGCACGCAAATCGCATATGTGGCGTATCACGCAGATAATCTGACACCTTGATCCCCCGGTCAAGTGTGAGCATAGCGAGACCCTGAACCGCTCCTTGAAGGACGTACAGGTCCAACTTAGGTAAGTGTTGACGAGCTTGTTCAACATCCTCCTAGAGGTGACAAGGTATAACGTCTTGGTCTTGGAGCAGTGTAATGAGTGTCTGAGCATGGAATAAATGCAGATATTATTAATCCCTATGATTGTGCAAATTTAACACCTAGTAGGATGGCTTCCATCTCTGCACAAATGGGTGATTCCCATAGGGTGAGACGTGAATCCCACCCCCCAGCATCCTACGAGGATGTGGGCAGAGAATCACAAATCACAAATTCCATCTATGATGATCAAGTTGATTTGCAAAGTCCTTGCTATATGTATATGCTGCAATTCTTCCACCAGACGTCTGCCTATATTCGAGAGAGGCTTCCATACTTCCCAGGTGCCCAACACATTCTTGCATGTGTGCCTCCACCCTGGTAATGAGAAATTGATCTAATTGATGGTAAATTGTCTCAAAAGATGCAATGGTTGTGTTCCAGCCATTGCCACAACCTAAAAATGAAGAAAATGAGATGAAACTTAGAGTTGTGATCCCTGCACCAGCATGATGAGTGGTTGATTGCATTGCCAAACTGGGACGATGGCTAGAGTGAACTGCAGCAGCTTGCCAATATGTTGCTGCAAAGTCACACAAGCTCAGGCTCCGAGCCACACATGAGATATGAAACCTCCATATGAATACCAATTGAATCTAAATATATATCTTTGGTTGGTAGTTGTCCTCAATTCAAACGGCACAAAAAAATTCAAACTTAGGAAATATGGGGAGCCTCCAAATAGCCTTCCATAGTTGCGCATGGCGGGTTGCGAGAACGTACGTCATTGTTTCCCCCAACACCACTCTGTAATGCAATCAGACCAAAGTTGGGGAGGAGTAGGGGCGAAGCATCCAGTTCACCTAGTATTTTGAGAGTACTTATAGCAGCTTGTCTTCGCACGAAGCATCGTCTCAGACATTTTTATTTTACGAATACTTGTAGCAATTTGTCTTCACACCAAATGAAGAATCCTATGGGATTGTTGTAATACATAGAAATGACAATGACCATCTTATATATATAAAAAATATCAAATATCAACTATAAAATGGATAGCGACGAGGAAAGAAATTCTCATGACATCATGAGACTCATAGACATCATAATCACAACAATAATTCATACTTTTTCTCCCTCCCCCTCTCTGGTCCTCCCCCTGCTCTTCGCCCCCGTTCCGCCCTACCCTCCACCAATTCTCTCTCTCTCTCTCTCTCTCCACAACCAAAAGAAATTTCTAGGTGGTGGGATTACCCCTCCCATTTTTTTTGTTTTACTTCTCATCAATCTTACCATATTTCCATTATCATAAAAAAAATCCTTTTGTGATTAACTAATACAAAAATTTATGATGTCTGCATTAAGCAAACCCAATATATATATGCCAAACTTAAATTCTCAAGAAAAAATTCAATCGATGAGTGTAAATGTTGTGCCTGTGTCATTTGGAGTCATTTCGGTTAAGCCTTGATCACATCTGATCGCTAAAATTTTAGCTTTTTAACTATTTGCGTGAGTTAGAGTACTCTGATTGAAAATCTAATTGCATATTATGGGTCCTGGTACCATTTTGTGTTGCCCATAAAAATTTCATCGAATTCCAATATCGTTTTAAAAAACTATGCAATTTCGAATCGCATCTGGATTTGGTCATTACTGGTATGGGAGGTGGGATTCCAAATGCACACGTCTTAGTGGGGATGGCTTTGATAAGTCAATGGTGAGCTTTGCTTGATGACTTGGACCAAGTCAAATGGGGGCTTTTGTTTTAGCAATGGTTGGGTGACTTGTCAACCCCACCAACCCCCTTTATTCAACATAAATGCCCCCTTGTCTCTCTCTCTCTCTCTCCTTCTCAAGCAAAAGAGGCCATCCGAGGCCCTCATTTTTGTCTCTCTTTTGCTCTCCCTTTTGTGTTGGTGAAGTAGAAGAAGAAGGAATGCATGGTAGAGGGAATGCATAGAAGAGGAAGTCATCAAGGTTCGTGTGTGCATGTGTTGTGTTGATATTTTCTTCCCCTCTCCTCCTCCCCTAGCCTCTAATGGATCCCCTGTTTTTCCCTCCCCTTTGGATCAACCAAGAAGAAGAGAAGCAATGGGAGAGGTGGTGGCAGTGGTGGTGGTGGTCGAGGTTGTCAAGGGTGCGCTTGCGAGCCCCTACATCTCCCCCTTCCTTCCCCCTCTTATTTTGGTGAGTTTCCCTATTCTTTATATGGTTTTTTAGCATGTTTGGGTGTTTGGGAGGGTATGCATGTGAGGTGTTTGAGTTAGGGTGCATGTGAGGGCTTGTGGGAGGGTTTGGGTGCAAACGCGCGGGAGTGCGCATGCGTACGCGCAGGTGTGCGCGCGTCTGCACGCTGTTTACGTGCAGCGGGCGCGCGCAGGGCTGTCCGGGGCTGGTTTGGGTGTGCTGAAGGTCGGCACGCTTGGGTGTGGGTCCGGGGGGGGGGACTCGGGTATGCATGCGTGCGGGCTCATATGCGTGCATGTCTAAGCCCTTGCTGTTTAGTTATTTTAATTGTATTATTATGTAGTTATATTCATCCCTTGTGATGCCTTACCTTGCAGATCTCGTCGGTTGGATGCGCGATGATCCGGGTATCGGTGAGTGGTTCAAATCCAATCATTCGGGAAGCGTTGGATGCACGTAGTCGTGCGTCACGCATTGTTGGACACCCAAATTTTACTACTTCTTTAGATGAGTAGTATGTTCATGTCTAACCCTAAATATGCTAGATATCTTGCATGTTAGGCTTGTATAGCTCGTATATTGCGTAGAACCCCCCTTTTCTACCATGTATTTGCTTATGTATTGTATTGATGTATGAATGATCATGTCTGCATGTAATTTGTGAGTTTATATGGGTGTATAGAATATGACATGACTTATGTAGTCCCTATTAGTAAGACTATCATATTATTAGTAATATCCAGCATGATTAAGCCTGAGTTAATAACCAGGTGCATACTTCATATTCCCTTGTCATAAGACTGGAGGATGTGGTATAGTTGTTGCACCCATCTTGTTGGGGCAAGGTTATGACCGGCTTCTGGAGAAAAAGATGCTTTCCCTCTCTCTCGCCCTCCCTCTTTGCGTAAACTGAGTAAGTAGATGCGGTTTCTACTTGACTCAGGTCCGCTTGGGATTATCGGCATGCACCGGTTGGTGCGTGAGATCGCGCTTAACCCTTCCCCTTTAAGTTGGTGATATCCAACGCATGTTAGGATATATTTTGTATGTTTGTATGATTAATTGGCCTTGTATGCATGTTTAAGAAGACTATACCTTGTATGCATGTTGTATGATTTATTGTTTATGATGTAAATCTATGTTAGGGGGTACCCTATAGTCAACTATTAGGTTACCGTGCATATGGTTCATGCACACAACTCTGATATATTTCTCCTTTAATATATATGCATGCATGTTAAAACTAATTAGGCCTATCTGAAATAGGCGTGGGTATGACCTGCTGTCGGGTTGTATCTTATTAATTAGAGTGCTAGCGATGTAATCACCACCCTACATCCGTGTGATACGCTTGAATAGAATTAAGGAGAATTCATTATTGTATCGATTTTGTTAAACCGGTAACTTTGACATTAAGTTAGGCCTACCCGTGTTGGGCGCGTAATGAACCGCCTATTGGGTTATATGCCTTGGGCTTATTTCTGCTCGAGAGCAGAGGTAATCCCTCACGTTCGAGCGACGTACCTGTGAGGGAGTACAAAAGTATTCGATATATTCGGTATTCAATTATCGAGGATAGTTAATTTTTCCATAAGGTTCGCTTTGCGAATGTAGGGTGCTTCTTCCTGACATCGTCGTGCGTCAAAGCTACCCGGCGTCGAAGCTATCATGTATGATGCTATCGATGCATATCGCGGTACACATCTAGTGGATGTACCGATCGTGGAAGGCCGACAGGTAGAGGCTACGCAGGAGAGGGCTACCGGATGATATTGCGAGCGTGAAATCGTTTTTTCCTTCAACGAGTCCATGTTGAAGCTACCCGGTGTTGAAGCTGTCCTGATAGAGGACTCCCACCTATAAGTATTACCGATGCGTTCGGTCGATGTACTGATCATGGGAGTGTACCAGGTAGAGGCTACTCGGGAGAGGGCTACCGGATCACGAAGGGTGTAGAGCAAAATGGTTTCTTCCAACAGTTCCGTGTCACCCTTAGGGGTGAGGGTGAGGATGAGTTGAAGTCACGTCGTCACATAACCCTAATACCCATCGAGTATACTCTGGGTATGTTGCTCCTAAAGCTTGAGGTATCGTAATATATCTCTACCTCGGATGGACTCGACATATCTTTTTATCCAGTAACACCAAGTGTTATGGTTAACAGTTGTTCCTCCCCGAGTGTTCCAAGAGCCTCCCTCTGGGAGTAAGGGCGAGGGCGAGGTATGGTCGCACTGATGCGTGACCTTGTTATCCTTTGGGTTCTACCCATGTTTTTCCTTGAAATGAAATTACCTTAGTATTGAATTATTGTTATAGTGTTTGGTTTTCAACCACTCACTGAGTTTGTAGCTCACCCCTCGCATACTATTTCTTTTATAGGGGCAGTATTGAGCGTGGAGCTTCCCTGTAGTGTGGTCTTGCGTGCATGGAGCGTTCCGTCCGGCGGGCGGCGAGTGTGAAGCCACATCCTCAACACCTTGTCGGATCGTTTGTATGATCTCTACAGTTCGTTGAAGACTCCGCAAGAAGTATGTACTAGTACAAGACAGAAAAACTAGGAATGGACAAGTTTCTAATCTGTAAGTACTTCGAGTTTTCTATGGTGGATAATTTTTCTGTTTTGGACCAAGTTCATGAACTTCAAGTCTTGGTCTCAAAACTCAAGGAACTTAAAATTATTCTGCCTGTCAGCAGTCCTAGAGTCATGTATTGTAAATCGTGCGTGTTGCACATGATGTATTTTATTTGGATTAGACTTGGCTCTCACAGGACAATGATTGTGTATTCGAGTCTGTAATAATGTTTTTGGTTTACAGACTTATTGTTATTATATGCTTCCGCTTTTCAGTTAGCTATCATTTATCTTGTTTTGCCACCTTGTGTGTTGTTGTTGGATTCATTGTTGACCTTATGTATTGATAGCTGATTTTAATTATATTGCCACGTCTTAGGGACGACCGTCTTGGGGCGTGACAGCAATGCATACGCCACTCCATTATAACACTTGACCTATAATCCAAGGTGTAAAAACTATATAACAGTAAAATGTCTAATCAAATAAAATAGTGATATACAAAAATAAAATGTCCAGATAATGGCAAAACTTCACTAACTATAATAAACATATACAAGCAATAGAGAGATGGATTGAATAAGCATTTTCTTGTTTAAACCACCATCTAAACACACACAATTCTCTCTTCCTTTTTTAAAAAAACTTTTTATTCACATGCTTCAGTCGAACACAATAAATAAAGAACAAAAATACAAATCGATACAAAACTCTATAAGAGTCTTAGGAACATTTTCTTGTCGACAACATCCTCTAAACACACACAAATCTCTTCTTTCTTTTTTCTTTTTTTTCCTTTTTTCTGTTTTTTTTTCTCTTTTTGCACAATACATAAATAACAAAGATACAAATCAACACAAAACATTATAAGACAAATAAGAATAATAGTTCTTCATCGCTTCATGTCTTCACATTTGATAGATGTATCATCAATTCACCTACAAAATAGAATAGTATAACTTCATTAACTTTATTTAGTTGGTCATCTTTTGTCAAAAGTCACAAAATAATTGTAGCATGTGAGGGACCATAGATACGGAGAGATTTAGCAACAAAAAAAGGAGCAATATATGACAAAGGGGTTTTTTTTTAAAATTTTTAAGTTCCCATAAACTGTAGGATTTAGTGATCGATCCCTCACTTCTTCATATTTTGGTTTAAGTCCCCAGATTTAAAGGATATGTTCCTTTTTAGTCCCTTCTCTCAGGGACTAAAAAAGAACATATCCTTTAAATTTGAGGACTTAAACCAAAATATGAAGAAGTGAGGGATCGATCACTAAATCCCATGATTTATGGAGACTTAAAAATAAAAAATCCTATGACAAATTATACCTCAATCTTTAATAAGAGGATGAATAAATGACAATTAAAGGGGAAAAAGTAGAATAAACAAGAAATATTATAGTAAATTCAGAGATTTTTAAATCGAATAATCTGTACATCATCAAACTATACAAGTCTTCGACTCCCTTTTCTTATGCAACTTTTCATATATTTACTAAAATTTCATTCATATTTTCTGCTACATTAAGTTATATATGTTTTACAATTAATAATACAACAATAAAACAGTTTTACATGTAAATGAATTACTTTTGTTAAATACCACAACTTTATTTTTCATTTTCCATATTAGATAGCTCCACAAACATATATATAATTTTTCTGTACTAAAGCAACAAATGAAACTAGATAACATCAAACATCACAAAGAATGCTTCAGTACTTGCATGTTCCCCATAAGACCAAATGGAGGTCTGGTATTTTAAAGTAGGCCTTAATTAATCCAGACATTACTCAACTCAATGAATCTAAAATGATATTAAAAAGTAAATAAAACTTGAGCAATAGTGGAGGTCAAATGAAGAAAATATGATAAAGTGTTCTCTACATCCCTTGTTTGTTAGCTTGCTAGATTAATGAAGTTGAAGGCCAAAGCTATCAATAAGTCCTTAAACATGAATCCTTAACTCTGTTAATATGAAGTTGAAGGCCAAAGCTATCTATCAATCCTTAAACACGAATCCTCAACTATGTTAATATGAAGCTAATGAGCTAAAATCTCTTTTTAATCCATGAACAAGCATGATTTCTTCTAATTGTTTCTTCTTATTGTATATGAGGCTTTTGACATAATCAAATCATTCATGCCTATTATCAAATGCAGTAAGTATTCATTATTGATATACATCAAAATAAACACACAGATTTCTATATTACAGGAAGGCTGAAAAAAAAAGCACAACAACATTAAACAATAGAACGATAATGAAGAACTAAGACAGAGAAAATAAAGGCCAAATAAATAAACTTAATGCTCTAATTAAAAGATCTACTAAGTTTGAATAATTGATATTACCAGAAAGGTATTACTGAACTCACAAGTAGAACATAACAAATAAAAAATCAATGCAAATCTCTAATTCAAAATCAAATATATGCAGATAAAGGTAGACCAAGTAATCAATAAATGTATCATCCTTGAAGCAACGACAATGTAATATTAAGTGCCACGAAAATTCAAGTAACGAAAAGATAAGATAAATAATTTATTACCGCAATCAAAAGGTCATCTTGTAGATCTTCTTCTTGTTCACCACCACCATGATGATTGTTGATACCATTCTCTAAACACACACTCTCTCTCTCTCTCTTCATTTTCAATTTTTTTTATAGTCATATCACTCGCACAATACATAAAATACAAAAATACAAATCAATACAAAACTCTAGAAGAGTCTTAGGAACATTTTCTTGTTGACAACATCCTCTAAACACACACAAATCTCTCCTTTTTTTTTCCTTTTTTTTTTCTTTTTCTATTTTTTTCTCCTTTTTTTCTTTTTTCCTTTTTTTTTCTTTTTCTTTTTGCACAATACTAAATAATAAAGATACAACACAAAACGAGTCCTATGCATTACAAGACAAATAAGAATAATAGTTTTTCATCTCTTCATGATTTCTTCACATTTGATAGATGGGTCATCAATTCACCTACAAAATAGAATAGTATAACTTCATTTAGTTGGTTATTGATTTCAAGAAGAGAACTGAATTACATTGATTTCACACAATAGGAATAATCAAATCATTCTTCTTAATGTTTGTAGCATGTGAGGGGCCACAGATATGGAGATATTTAGCCACAATAGAATGAGCAATATATGGCAAATTATACCTCAATCTTTAAGAGGATGAATAAATGACAATTATAGGGGAAAAAGAAGCATAAACAATAAATATTACAGTAAATTCAGAGATTTTCAAATTTAACAATCCGTACATTCATCATGAACTATACTAGTCCTGGACTCCCTTTTCTTATGCAACTTATCATTTATTTATTAAAATTTCATTCATGTTTTATGTCTGCTACATTAAGTTATATATGTTTTACAATTAATAATACAACAATAAAATAGGTTTATATGTAAATGAATTACTCTTGTTAAATACCAAAATTTTATTTTTCATGTTCCAAATAAATTTTTCCACAAACAGATGTAATTTTTCTATACTAAAGCAACAAATGAAAGTAGATAACATCAAACATCATAAAGAATGCTTCACTTGCATGTTCCCCATGAAACCATTTGGAGGTCTGGTATTTTAAAGGAGGCCTTAATTAATCCAGACATTACTCAACTCAATGAATCTAAAATGATATTAAAAAGTAATTAAATAATTAAAACTTGAACTAAAATGGTGGCCAAATGAAGAAAATATGACAAGTGCTCTCTAGATCCCTCTCGCACTTTATTTGGTTAGCATGCTAGATTAATGAAGTTGAAGGCCAAATATATCAATCAGTCCTTAAACATGAATCCTCAACTCTGTTAATACGAAGCCAAGGAGCTAAAACCTCTTTTTAATTCATGAACAAGTTCTAATTAATTGTTTCTTCCTATTGTGTATGAGGCTTTTGATATAATCAAATCATTCATGCCAATTGTCATATTGAGTAAGTATTCATTATCGATATACATTAAAATACACACGGATTTCTATATTACAGGCAGGTTGAAAAGCAACAATAGCATAACAATATTAAACAACAGAACAATTATGAAGAACTGTGACAGAGAAAATAAAGGCCAAATATATAAACTTAATGCCCCCAATTAAAAGATCTACTAAGTTTAAATAATTGATATTACCAGAATGGTATTACTGAACTCACAAGTAGAGCATAACAAATATAAAAGCAATGCAAATCCCTAATTCAAAATCAAATATATGCAGATGAAGGTAGACGAAGTAATAAGTAAATGTATCATCCTAAAAGCAACAACAATGTATTAGTAAGTGCCACCAAAATTCAAGTAACAAAAAGATGAGATAAATAATTTATTACCGCAATCAGAAGGTCATCTAGTAGATCTTCTTCTTCTTCACCATCACCATGATGATTGTTGATACCATTCTCTAAACACACACAAATCTCTGTTTTTTTTTTTTCATTTTTTCATTTTTTTTGTTTTTTTTATATTCACTTCACTCACACAATACATAAGAAACAAAAGATAGAAATCAGCATGAAACTCATAAGAGTCCTACCCCATAGAGATATGGGTTAAAGAAATATTTTCTTGGAGATAGCATCCTCTAAATGCCCACAAATCTCACTATTTTTTCCTCTCTTTTTTTTTTTCCTTTTTCCTTTTTTTTATAATTTTTTTTTTTGTTTTTTTATCTGTTTTTAATACTCTCATTTCATTCACACAAAATACATGAAAAAAAACAAATCCACAAAAAACTCTAAAGCATTCTAGTCCCCATCTAAACGCCACTTTTAAACATCACAAGAGAATTAAGAAGAATAGTTCTTCAGCATTTCATGACTTTGCTTCAATATCATCTGATAGAGACCTACAAAATTGAATAGAATAGCTTTGTTTAGCTGGGCATCTTTGCCAAATGTCACAAAATAATTTCAAAAAGTATCAAAACACATTGTTTCTCATGATAGAAATTAAATCAATCTCTTTAATATTTATAGTTAATGACTCTAGATATGAATAGATTTAATTAAAAGAAAATGATGGAAAAATTATATACCTCAATTAAAGAGGGTGAATGAATGAAGTTATAGGGTAAAACATAATAAACAACAAAAAGAACAACTTGTAGATATCATTATTAGAATAAAAATGGAGGTATATATATACTTAAGCCTGGAAAGAGGCAATTCACCAAAAAAAAAAAAGAGTAATAGAAACCTAAATAAAATGGAGGGTACAAAAAGGAAAGATGTTCAACTCTACATCTCTGTCATGGATGTGCATGATTTTTTCTATTTGTTTCTCTTATAGAAGTGATGATTTTTACAAAATCAAATCATTCATGTTGAGCAACATTTTCATTAAATATTTATGGTCGATATTCAACAAAATAAATAGATGACTTTCTATATTACATGTAGATTGAAAATCAACAACACAGCAACAACATTAACCAGAGAATTCAACCAACGTTTTAGTAGTTACAAGAACCGAGATTAAGAAAATAAAGAGGCCTAATACCATAACCGAAAGATTATTAATTTGGAAAATATTTTTTTTCAAGAGAAGAATAAATATCCGAAGCTAGATTGTTATCAGAAAGATATTACTGAACTCAAAAGCTGAACCTAACAAATATAGATAATCGATGCAAATAATTTGACATCAAATACATGATGAGGAAGGTAGACAAAGTGAACTGGAAAACATTTGTCCTAGTATCACCAACATATAAGAATAGAAAAACAGAGAGTGCCGCCATAATTTATAAATAATAAAAAGTGCTGATAGATAATTTATTACCGCAATCAAATAGCATCACATTCCAATGGGTCTTGCTTTTATAAGTAATAAAAAGAGCTGATAATTTATTACCGCAATCAAATATCATGAACTATACAAGTCCTGGACTCCCTTTTCTTATGCAACTATGCATATATTTATTAATTTCATTTATGTTTTCTGCTAATTAAGTTATATATGTTTTACAATTAATAATACAACAATAAAACAGTTTTATATGTATATGAATTAATCTTGTTAAATACCGCAATTTTATTTTTCATGTTCCAAATTAGATAGTTCCACAAACAGATATAATTTTTCTATACTAAAGCAACAAATGAAAATAGAAAACATCAAACATCACAAAGAATGCTTCACTTGCATGTTCCCCATAAAACCATATGGAGGTCTGGTATTTTAAAGTAGGCCTTAATTTATCCAGACATTACTCAACTCAATGAATCTAAAATGATATTAAAAAGTAAATAAAACTTGAACAAAAATGGTGGTCAAATGAAGAAAATATGATAAAGTGTTCTCTACATCCCTTATTTGTTAGCATGCTAGATTAATCAAGTTGAAGGGCAAAGCTATCAATAGTCCTTAAACATGATTCTTAACTCTGTCAATATGAAGTTGAAGGGCAAAGCTATCAATCAGTCCTTAAACAGGAATCCTCAACTCTATTAATATGAAGCTAATGAGCTAAAACCTCTTTTTAATCCATGAACAAGCATGATTCCATCTAATTGTTTCTTCTTATTGTATATGAGGCTTTTGACATAATCAAATCATTCATGCCGATTGTCATATGCAGTAAGTATTCATTATTGATATGCATCAAAATAAACACATAGATTTCTATATTACAAGGTCAGTTTATTTGCAAAACTGGCCCTGGGACTGTTTTGAGCCCGATTAGTGCGCCACGTTGAACCGAGAATTTCAACACAACAACAACATTAAACAGAGAATACCACCAATATTTTAGTAGTTACAAAGAACCGAGATTAAGAAAATAAAGAGGCCTAATACCGTAACCAAAAGATTATTAATTTGAAAAGATTTTTTTTCAAGAGAAGAATAAATATCAAAAGCTAGATTGTTTTCAGAAAGATATTACTTAAGTCAAAAACTGAACCTAACAAATATAGATAGACAATTGATGCAAATAATTTGACATCAAATACATGATGGGGAAGTTAGACAGAGTGAACTGGAAACCATTTTGTCCTAGCATCAGCAACGTATGACAATAGAAAACAGAAAGTACCACCATAATTTATAAGTAATAAAAAAGAACAGATGGATAATTTATTACCTCAATCAAATAGCATCATATTTCATCATCTTCACCATCATCTTCTTCTTCTTTTTCTACTTCATATACTTCAAAACAGGGAATGAAACGGGTCTTGCTTTTTTCGTCGTCCCACACCAACCCTTCCAACCATTCCTTTTCTCCCTTTATCATTTCCAGGTTGGGTGAACTTTGGGATCCTAGAGGGAGTTTCGTCAGGCGTGGACAATCATGCACGTGGACCTTCAAAAGTGAGGGCAAAAGTTGGACCGGGGCGAATGCCTCTCCTGCTCCAACAACAGAGCAAAAACTTGTAAGATTTGGTAGCTCTCCCAGCTTAACTTCTCGCAACCGAGGGAATAATATTCCTTCTGCACTCACAATATCCTCTCCTTTTTCAGCCTCCCCTTCTTCCCCTCTCACAATAACCTCCATACGATTGCAGAAAGCTATACAAAGTCCCTCCAAGTGTACGAGGTTCTGAGCAAGCCGCAACGGAAAGAGAAAAACTCCCAAACAGTGCTGAATGTCCAAATGCCGGAGGTTGCAGAAGATGCGGGAGAACGGTGAAATGGATTTTCTGAAAGAGGTAGCTGATGATGATGCCTCCTCCACCACCACCACGTCATAGGGAATCAGTCCCTCCATCGTTTTGCAATCATGAACATAAAGTCGCTCAAGGGATTCAAGTGTCTGAGCCAGACTGAGTGACAGGGCATATCTCAATTTATCGCATCCGGACACACTGAGATATGTAAGGTTGGAGAGACTTCCCAATGGAGGCACGGAATCCCCCTTCCATATGCTCATCAACTCAGGTAAATCACTGAGATCCATATGTCTCAACCTCGGAAGCAATGCTCTGCTGGCCGAACAAGTGCTGATTATCTCTTTCATAGAGTCATGACGTGAGATTCTAAGAGACTCCAGGGAAGTGGACTGCTGAAGAATTTGGTTAATGTTTAGTTTAGAGCAATGATAAACATTGAGGAGCTCCAGTTCCTCCAGGGAGCCATTAGGAAGTGGACTGCTGCATACACCTGTTAATTTATCCATGTTCAATAATTGCAACTCTTTCAGACGAGGGAGTATAGTGTAGGGGATGCTCGATCTGTTTTGATCAATAACGATGAATTCCATTTCATCGCACTTCGTTAATGTCAGATATTTCATACACTGCAAACCACCGCCACCCGTGGCATCCAACTGAGGGCAGCTGGAGTCCACTAGCTCCAATTTCATACGGGTCTTGCTTTTTTCGTCGTCCCACACCAACCCTTCCAACCATTCCTTTTCTCCCTTCAGGTTGGGTGAACTTTGGGATCTTAGAGGGAGTCTCGTCAGGCGTGGACAATCATGCACGCCGACAGTCGAAAGTGAGGGCAAAAGTAGGTCCGGGGCGAATGCCTCTCCTGCTCCAACAACAGAGCAAAAACTTGTAAGTTTTGGTAGCTCTACCAGCTGAACTTCTTGCAACCGAGGGAATAATGTTCTTTCACTCATAGTATCCTCTCCTTTTTCAGCCTCCCCTTCTTCCCCTCTCACAATAACCTCCATACGATTGCAGAAAGCTATACCAAGTCTCTCCAGGTGTACGAGGTTCTGAGCAAGCCGCAACGGAAAGAGAAAAACTCCCGAACAGTGCTGAATCCCCAATTCCCGGAGGTTGCAGAAGATGCGGGAGGACGGTGAAATGGATTTGCTGAAAGAGGTAGCTGCTGATGATGCCTCCTCCACCACCACCACGTCATAGGGAATCAGTCCCTCCATCATTTTGCAATCATTAACATGAAGTTTCTCAAGGGATTCAAGCGTCTGAGCCAGACTGAGTGACAGGGCATATCTCAATTCATTGCATCTGGTCACATAGAGAAATGTAAGGTTGGAGAGACTTCCCAATGGAGGCACGGAATCCCCCTTCCATATGCTCATCAACTCAGGTAAATCAGCGAGAAACATACTTCTCAACCTCGGAAGCAATGCTCTGCTGGCCGAACAAGTGTTGAATACCTCTCTCATGGAATCTTGCCTCGAGATATTAAGTTTCTTCAGGGAAGTCGACTGCTGAAGAATTTGGTGAATATTTAGTTTAGAGCAATCATCAACTTCAAGGAACTTCAGTTCCTCCAAAGAGCCATTAGGAAGTGGACTGCTGCATATACCTGTCAATTTCTCCATGTTTTTTAATTGCAATTCTTTCAGACGAGGGAGTACAGTGCAGGGGATGCTCGATCTGTTTTGATCAATAACGATGAATTCCATTTCATTGCACTTCTCTAATTTCAGAGTCTTCATACACTGCAAACCACCGCCACCCGTGGCATCCAACTGAGGGCAGCTGGAGTCCACTAGCTCCAATTGTTCTGTTTTACGCAACAGCGCGCTGACCCAACCCGGGAGACCCAAGTTTGACAAATTGACCCGTAGAGATACTCTCTTTTCGCTAGTCCAGGAATACGTATTGATTGGGCCACCTACAATAGCAAATCTTTCTAGGTTTATGAGGACCTTGTCTAGCATGTCTTCCCAATATTTGTCCACTTCGATTGATAGTTCTTTCAATTTTATCAATGACTGGATTTCATGTAAAGGAGCATTTTCTCCCGTTTCCTCTCCCCCAACTTCCCATTTAGTGAAACTATCTCCGACGTGAAGTTCTTCCAACTGGCACAGGTTTGATATCACTTTTGGCGGTATTCTCAGTTTTTCAATATTTCTCAAATCTAAATACTTCAAACCAGTAAATTTACCAATAACCTCTGACAACACCTTCACTTTAGTACTTCTTAAGCTAAGCACCTGAAGTTTATTTTGGCTCCTAAGCGCAGATATATCTTCTAGATTCCAACAGCTATCTAGATGGAGCACCTGTAGATTTGTGAGGTAACTCATGGATGCAGGAAGCGATGATATGGAGGTACGTCTGAGATCCAACACTCTGAGCGAAGTCATCTTCTCAAAAAATTTATCTGGAATGTTTATCAATTCTGAATTCCATTGTAACAACAAAGTTTGGAGGTACGAGCACTCGGGAGGTTTCTCTGGAAGGATACAAATGTTGTTATTCATCACAGAAAGCCTCTTACATTCTTTCGCATTTTCCCATCTGTCCCCATTTGGCTCATTTTGACAAGATTTTGAAGGACAACCTTCATAGTTTGATCCGATGTATATAGCGACATCTCTAACGACGTCATGCATTTTCACTGTTTCTTCTTCTTCTCCTTCCTTCAATAATAAGCAGGATGCCTTTAGTTTACTAACCAAAAACAATACTCTATTTTTTGATTCTTGAAGTGTGTTGACACGTTGCAAAAAACCCTCCCCCATTGCATACCAAGTCAACAGTTCAACGGAAATTTCATCGTCTTCCGGAAACAGACTGCACAATAAGAGGCATGATTGAGCTTCTGTACTTAAATAATCATAACTCAATTTAAGTTGCACAAACACATCTTTCAAATCAGAAATATTATCAGGAACAGATGCCTTCAGTTGAACCAGCGCATCCTCCCATTCGGGCAAGCTTGTTTCTATCAGTGCCCTTCCAACTGTCGCTATGGCCAATGGCAATCCTTTGCATTCATCGGCGACCTTCCTTGCCACACAACACACATTTCCGGAATCAGTGGAGGATTCAACCACCTCAGAGTAATATTTGAACATCTTCCACGAATCTTCTGATGACAAGACTCCCAACCGAATAATTTCTTTGCTTCTCATGGATTTGCAAACTTCTACGTTGCGTGATGTCAGGATGATCTTGCAGCGGTCAGGGGAGTGGTCAGAGGGAATCCCGATCTCTGATAAGTCCAATCTCCTCCACATATCGTCCAATATTATAAGAACCTCGCCCACTTGTTTTATTAGACTGAAAAGCTTCTCTGATGATACGCTGTATTTCTTGACATTGAATTCCAATTGCTCTGCCATCTTTTCACGTATGGTATCCAGGTTTGGATTTTGAGAAATTGTCACCATGATAGCCTTTTTGAACATCTTCTGTTCCAATGCTCGCCTCTTGATCTCTCTTGCTAGAGTAGTCTTACCAACACCACCCATTCCATACAAACCGATTTTGTGGACTCCTCCATCATTCTGCAATGCATCCATAACCGTTTGCAATGCTAAATCTGTGGACTGATAAACCTTAAAATCCTCATTGAACAATGATTGGATGACTTGGGTAGACATAGGCTGTGATATAAAATCAAGCTTCTCCTGCAAGAGCTCATCAATCAAGGCTTTCTTCTCTACTGCTTCCTTGCCCACGCTATGACGTAAGCCCATGTCAGAGAACCAAGTGAAGCAATGCTGGTGTTCTCCAACCTTATCAGCCATTCTTTTTGCATCATCATTGACTTTTTTTACTTTTTCCAACCAGTCCAACAGTTCTTCTGATGGTTCGCTCCCGATTTCATTGTCCATTTTTTCACGGACCTTCTTCTTTTGATCCAACTTCTTGACATGGAAATCCAGATCATTGACATATCTCTCACAACAAATGAAGTAGCTCACATGGAGTTTTATGGGCTCCCATAACATCTTCCCAGCTCCTTTTGCAATATCCATGATACAAGGCCACATGATGTCCTTCGTCCAGCAGATATGGGACCCTGTGTCATGGAATAGAGAGTGAAATTATTATTGGATAATAATGATAGATTTAAAATAAGAGTATCTTATCAGAAAGGTTGGTATTAAATATGTAAAGTCCACTAGTAACTAGATGTAAAGGGTGTGACAACCTCAGAAATGCAGTACTGAAGCAACTAGATGCATGGATAAATATGCGGAAAACTAACTAGACAAGTGTAACAAGATCAAATAGCACAAGTAGGCAATGTATGTATTTGAAAGACTTGGAACTACCTTTAGCATGAGTGAATCTGATCGCAATGTCCCTCCCCTTAGCAAGATTAAGACAAACGTCGAAACAGTGAATCAAGATGAATGTGTAATCTTCATGAGTAAGCACAAGTTCTCAACATTTTAGGCTACTCAGTTAATGATGACCTTGAGAAGAAGAAATGGCCAAATATGTTACGCTTCCGACAATTCCAACCTTTAAACTAGTGCAATCACCGTGTTGATGGTTAAAATCTCAAATGCAAAGGACTTATGGACCCAAAAAAAATCAACAATATATCACATTAACCTCAAATAAAAAAATCAACAATATATCACATTAACCTCAAATAATGGTACCATATTTGTCGTCTCGCATCACAAAATTGATAAGCATAAAAATACAATTCACATACATGATCAATGTGATATAAACATAACAAAAACATGTATATGACCGTCCTCTGAGAAGAACAAGAATAATAAAATTAGATTTAAAACGAAACAAGAATATAATTATGATAACAATCAGATTCATTTGCAGAAGAGATCATTAAACTGTCTGAATCTCTGATTCATTTTATAATCACATAAGGGATTGAGATATAAGATTTGCTTGGGATTGAGATATAAAATTTGACAAGCAAATCGAAGTGTAATATATGTCGTATGATGATTTATACATCAAAATAGATCCTTTTGTGGAAATCATACAATTGTTTTTTAAACACTTTTTAGGTCCCTCCCCAACATATTGTCAATATTTTCTCGATGACTATTTCTGTTGGATTTGATAGGCTCTTGGTAGGGTTTAATTTTTTTTTTCCTAATGATAACTTTATAAATATGACGGGGTTGAGAAGTAAAATCAATTGAATTTTTGAAAGAGGTGGGAAATGACTTGATCAATATGATCTCCCTATAAAAGATAATAACATCCATCTAATTAAAAAACCATCCATTAATCGGATGATCTGCGCCTCAAAGGTGAAAAAAAGAAGCAATGGATCCATACATAAAAAAAACAAATACATAAATGTAAATACTATATACACACCTAAGAGCATTTCCAGTCTTAGACATATGACACATAAATATCAAATTTAAATTTGAATAAAAATCCCACTAACCCAAACCCATTTCAAATGAAGTGAGACTAAAAAATTTACCCAATAAAGGAAGACTCCTTTTTACTATTTTTTCAACAGCTGATTCTCCAATGCATAATTATGTATATTTTTTAAACAATGCATAATTATGTATATTTTTAAGATTCTCCAAGTTTGAAGGATACACATTGAATAGCAATTATTTATCACAACATAGATGAGATAGAAGGCAATGAATAACTTTTGTGATTTTATTGAGCAAGTTGGAGGGAAGGATGTAGAAAGTTAGGAATTTATAAAAATAAAATTTAAAATCATGATTGGAGTACACCTATACCAATTGAACTTCTACTCAAATCTAAAGTGAAGTTTGAATACAATTTTTAGGAGGGTTAGAGATGCTCTAAAAGAAAGAAATTAAACATATGAATTTGCAAATATCTGAGTGTATATGGATCCATTAGAGATACAATGGCAAAAAAGATAGACACGGAGCCAAAAGCAGTAGTGCAGATCTGTTTGAATGACCCTCCACAGAGAAATTGTGCTTTCAAGAGTGAGTTAAATGGTCGATTGTTGGGAAAGATAGAACATGGTTACACTCAGTCCTTGTTAATTGTTGCTACACTCACTATAACGAGATATATAACTCATCATATTTTTTTATAAATTATGTCATTTAATTCATTACAGCATATACTTCACTTTTTATAAAATTACACACCTTAATAAATGAGGTATATGATTTTTAAATGCATGAAACTATGGGCAGATAGCGTCAGGGGTTGTAAAAGGATAGCGTGTAGCATTTTCCTCATTAGAATGGTTGGTAATTTAGTGTGTGATAGTCTCAAAAAAGTTTTTTTTTTTGGTGGTCATGGAATTTTAAAAGAGTTGAAACTACATACCTTGTGTGTGTTTGGATCCAATAATATCTCCTCTGTCAACTTCAAACGACACGCGATGATATGAAGCTAGGCAAAAGCCAATGCAGTGAATGAATGAAGATCCATGTGAAAAATTTTGTTCGTTCACAAGGTAGCACGTGCTCTGAAGATATACTAGTCTGCCTGTTAAAATTTCATCGGACGAAGTGGAGTTGGTCAATACATGGAGAGGTCATTCATCATTAAAAATTAAAATATACTATTAAATTCTATAAATGAAATAGACTGGCGTTGATATTCTCAGTCATTCATACAGTCCTACATATACGAGTATATAAAATCCCTAATAGTATATGTATATGTCTGTGTGTATATGGTGTGGACCGTGCGGATTATACCATATATGTTATTTAAATAGGTATATGCATAGTAAAAAATGCATACAACTCATTTGAAGGTATTTCACGTCCTTTAATGGGGAATGTACGTCAGTAAAGAAAACATATATCTCATTGAAATATTACATACATCATCTAAAATTACAGGATCAACTATACTTTCAACGAGATATATGTTTTCTTTATCATAGCATATACCTCTTTAAAGATATGGTGCGGACCGTGCGGACTGTTAGTATTTTTTAAAATGTAAAATGTAATTTTATTTGTCTTATAATTTTGGGTCTCATGTTTGTAACTTTGTGTGTTGTTGGGTTTTAGTCTCACATTGGTTAAAGAGAAAAACATTGTACACTATATAAAGTGAAGTGTGTATAAAGTAATCTTTGTTTTATGAATGGTAAAGGGTTATGCACACGGTGCTTAAACACCATTTGTGCACGTGCACGTGCACACGCACGTGCGATGTGCGCAATATGGCACTTTGTTGGCGCACAGTTAAAACTTGACAGAGCCTTTAACTAAATGACTTGCAAGGGATTTGGTGTGGAAAACATCAAAGGGGATGGGACTTAAGCCCGTATAGACAAATCACTCTTGATGGAAACTCAACTCAACACTTGAAACCTCAAGTCCTTGAGTTCAATGAGCAAAGTACATCGTATGTTATGATTACAAGCACTTAATTTTATGCTATCCCAAGGTAAAGTGCTTAAAACCTGTAATGAAGAGGAAGGAGGTTGAGTTTACCTCTTAATAAATTTTATTTGTGATTAGAGTACTATAGTTATAGGGGTACTCTTGATAAACCTACCTATATGAGTGTGGAGGTGATGTCGCTTCCTATGAATTCAAAGGGCTTGAATTCTAAAACACTTATAAAACTAGATATGGACACAAGGCATATCCACGTGTTGGTTGTCTAAATAGTGACTACTGAAGATATTTTGTTAAATGTGTAATGTATGTCCGGTTGATTATATAGGATCATTAGTTCAAAGACAAGTCTATCAAGCAATCCTTATTGACTTTGATGTGCATCACTAGGTGAACGGTTCAAGTCGCGAGACACCCTTCATTAAAGTATAAGACTACCAAATGAACCAAGAATCAATGTTTTATAATTTTGAAAATGGTGGGGGATTGTTAGTATTTTTCAAAATGTAAAATGTAATTTTGTGTGTTGGGTTTTAGTCTCATATCGATTAAAGCAAAAGACATTGTCCACTATATAAAATGAAGTGTGTATAAATGAATGTTTGCTTTATGAATGGTAATGTGTTATGCACACGGTGCTTAGGCACCGTTCGCGCACATGCGTGTGTGCGATGGGCGCAATGTGGTGTTTTTTAGGCTCACTTCGCATCGTCGCTAGGAGCTGGAGCCTTTTTTTTTGGCTAATCGGACGATGGTGATCGTTTTCATCAAATGTAATCTGCACCGTCCAAATGGTGGAGACGCCAAATGCAATGTGCACTGTTGGATTGATCAAGTGACAGTTGCACTGATCAAAGGTGCCATTAGAAGGGATGCATCTGATGGTGATTGATCTAGACCGTAGATCTTGTAACTGAAGATTCAATGGTCCAGATTGGAGGCAATTGGGCCTCATGGGATGTCTTGAAAGGGTGTTCCAATGTCTATACATAGACATGGATTCCAACCATTAAAAAATATTGAAAATCATCAAAGCTCTCTCTTTTTTCCTAAAGTCTGTTCCTAGTATTAAATTTCTATAGAATTTAATACTGGGGTCTTGATTCACTTGGGTTCCTCTACAGTATTCTGTCCACCATCGACAATGCAAATGCTAGTGGAATTCCTCTTCCAGTTATCCGGGAGATAAATTTGCAATACCCCATGCACACTATCTAGCGGGGGCAAATATTGTCATAAGGAAAGCGATATAGTATCACGACTCGAAGGGTTGTTCCATTGAAGTCTCGATCATATTCTCCAACACGGATCGCATATATACCTCCTTCAAAGAGGTATATGCTATGGTAAAGATCTTTATTGCAAAGTCTATAAATTATGCGTCCTCAAGCATATACCTCATTAAAGGTATTGTTCATCATTTAATTTCAAATGATGTGTGTAATACTTCAATGAGGTATATGCTTTTCTTGATTGATGCATATACCTCTTTAAATGACGGAAAATACCTTCAAATGATGTGTATGCTTTCTTTAATGATGCATATACCTCTTTAAACAAGGTATATGATGTGATCCGCACAATCCACATCATATCATTACTCTATATATATAATTTTGTTAAGAAAAATGTAAATAATAACCGTGCACTTAATATATTTGTGTATGAGCTTCATATTTTATTTTTTACTTTTTTTTTTGAAAATATGATAGGCTTCCTACCCAATTGAATTAAGAAAGGACCAAAATGGGAAGTACAAAAAACAACCGAACTAAAGTAGGAGAGTGACCGACTTGTAGTCAGATTGGCTAGATTCTAAATACATATACAAATTGGGAAATGATATGTCCAGCCCCTATGCAGCCCCAACTATGATCCACATTGTTTTTCTTTTTTAAAAAAACAAATTATGCACTCCCTTATTGAAGTACATACTGTTATGTGAAATAAATTATATACGAAGATACAACAGTGTATTTTTTCTTTTTGAAAAAATAAATTTTTTAATACATACACTATAATAGAATGCTATACACTACGTTGTCATAGTGTACGGGTTACAAAACAGGTTGCAAAAAGAACTGAGTGTATCTGCGCTAATACAAATTTATCATTCACACTGTCTACCCTTGTCCCCCTTGCACAAAATACTCCTCAGTCCTTCATTGCACTGCTCACCATCTCCTACGCTTTCTCTAAATATGATGTTGTACCTCGGAATAGTGCATGATTCTGGATGCACCAAATAGCCCAGGTCACAGCCGGGATGAAAGTTGAGGAGATTTTTACATCTCCCCTCCTACGTGATTTCATGCCTTCTTCCCACATCTCCAAATCCATATAACTAACGTTCATGCCAACTACTTCCCCCATTGTGCTCCAAATTCGTCTGGCGAAGGACACAAACAGGTGCCCTGCTGTTTCATCCTCACCTCCATAGAAGCAACAAGTAACATCCTGCTGTCTCGACCACCTTACTCTATATACTTTAGGAAAGAGCTTATTTTGCACTGGGAGCCACATAAGCATTTGAACCTTCAAGGAAACTTTAGGTGACCAGATCACCTTCAATCTACTTGCCCAAGGGGGTGTTGGCCTATCTCTCCTCCACCACCTATAACACTCCTTCACCGAGAATCCACGGTCTTTACTGGGGATCCATATAGTTGCATCCGAGATCCTCCATTAGCAATACCTAGTGGAAAGCCACAAGAAGGTCTACCATGGTTGAAACCCCCTCATCGCTGCGGACTTGAATGTCCCAGTGACTGCAAACGCCCCTGTTCACCTAGAACTTTGTTACCCTGCCATTTGTGTTACCTGCAACTACAAATATAGAGTTGAATTTGAATTTAGAGGACTGTCTTCTATCCAAGCATTGTGCCAAAATGAGACCTCATCTTCTGCCCCAAAATCCAGCCCAATGTTAGCAAGTCCTCAGGTTCCCTTCCAGACCAGAGACACATACTGGAGAGCCGAGGGAAGCAACCTATGCCCCACCTTCTCTTTGCATATCTATCAAGAATCAACCTTCTCCATAACAGATCCTGGTCTTTAACCCAATGCCAAAGCCACTTGCATAAGAGTGTTTTGTTCATATCATCTAGATTTAGGTGCCCGTACCTCCACTTTTCTTGCTACATATGACCTCCTAGTTAACCAAGTGCACATGGTTCGACCCTTCTTTGGTCCCACTATAGAAAAATCTTCTTTTGATTTTCTCAATAGCTTCTAGAATCCCTTTCAAATAGAAAATGGGGAGATTGGAACGTATCAATTGAAGGAGAGTAAGTCTACCCCCTGAAATGAGAAACCTACCTTTCCTGCCCTCCAAATTTCGTTCGAACTTGTTCACTAGCAGCATTCAGTCCCTTTTAGTAATCCTCCCCCAAAGAAGCAAATGATAAGATGTTGAGTCGGGAAGAAATGAGTCCTACAGCCAAAGCTGGCAGCCAAGTGCTCCAACTCTTGGGACTCCACATGGATGCCAAACATGGAACTTTTGTCGAAGTTGATTTTAAGCCCTGACAAAATTTCACGGCAAATTCAAACAAAATGGATCCCCCGTGTGATGGACTCCTCCACACAGCAGAGGATCAATGTATCGTCAGCAAACTGAATGTGCGATATCCACGGACTCCCCTGACTACACTACACTGAATACCTAGCACCCACCCATCAGCCTCGGCGGATTTCATCAACCTACTAAACTCATTCACCACCGGAATAAATAATAGGAGAGATAAAGGGTTGACTTGATATTTTCTTGAAAGCCCGCTTAAAATGCCTCGAGATTACTCCTCCAATTCCCCTTCATCTTCCAGAAGCCTCCCATCAACCTGGAGACTCACAATACGATTAAATCTATCTGTGAGCAACATTGCATATGCACTTTGATGCTGCTATGCTTCCTCCATCCTCATGATGGACATTCATTAATCCATGCATTCAAGATGACGCGCTCTATTCACCTCTGCCAACAAGTCAACTTATTCCCAGGCCTCTATCTCCTCCATCTCCTATTCTAGTATCATTTTTCCTTCTCTTCTACTTTTTATTTTCTAAATATGCCAAGTCTTTGAACATAATTTCAAGTGTTGATCTTAAATGGCAATCTCCTCGCCCCCACTAAACCTAAACACGGAAGCTCCCATGACTCTAACACCACCATTGGGAAGTCAGGGCATAATAACCGCCAATTTTTGAACTTGAAGTGCTTAACAAAAACCACCTCCTCTCCTCCCTCTAGAATGAGAGGAGAGTGATCCGAACACCTTCTTGGCAGGGCAGAGAGGGAATCTCTCCTCCCAGGACATGCTAACCAAGCATCTATCCAAGCTTGCTAGTGTCGGATCCTCTCCCAAATTGCTCCAAGTGAATGACTTATTAGCTAGGTTGATATCGAGAAGGGCCTCACTAGCAATCCATTATGAGAAGTCAGACATAGTATGAGTATTCATCCCCTCTCTGTTCCTGTCCAAAACAAACAGTGTTACGTTGAAGTCACCCACCACGCACCATGGGAGGTTTCACTCAAAGCGAACACCTGACAATTCCTAACAGACCTCGCCTCTCATCGACTCCTCATTGGGCCGTATAAGCCGGAACAATGCCACCGCCACCCATTTGATGAATCCTCTAGAACCACTGATAAAGAAATTTGTCAACCTTGACCTAAAACTTCTTCCACTACCCACCATTCAACCCTATTAGGATCCCCCCAGCCGCCCCATAGGATGCCTTGTCTACCGAATTTGAGATCTTACTACCCCCAATCATCCTTAGACATGTTGGAGAGAAGTCCTCCATTTTTGTCTCCCGAATGCACACTTGTACCCTGAGAAACTCTTTCATCGACGCTTTCTTCCTTGGGTCATTAAGGCCCTGAACATTCCAACATTGGATCTTCATCCTAATTACCATCAGATCTCCCCTTTGACCTCTTTGAACCCAAAATTGCCTGTGTGGCCCTTACTCCCCCAGACCAGCCCCTCAACCCACCACCCGCCTTAGCTTTCTCCACACAGACCTTAAATATGGTCTTCATAGTTACCTTCCTTACCTTGATTCCCAGCCTTGTTGCCTTCTAACAGGGTGGGACCCAAGGTATTCATCCTCAACTCGCCACCTTGCCAAGCTCAGCCAACACCCCATCATCAGCATGAGACAAATTCTAGGAGCCCTCTCCTATAGAGACTCAGCTAATGAGCCACCTTCACAGATCCTTCCGATAAATTCATAAGATGATCCAAGTTTCCCACAATGATATTTTATCTAGCCATCTCCTAGTTTGGTTACAGAAATGGAATCTGGTGGGGACTCACATTGTGATTCCCAACATTACGCACACCCGGTAATGGATATTTCACTTTGAGCAGTCATATTATGTCATAAATAAAGTTGTCTTTCAAACTTGAACATTTGCTTAGTGTAAACAAATCTTAGAATGAATTGGGACTAGCAGGGAGACTTGACATTCCTTCCATCAATCTCCTAGAGCTTAAAGCTATTGAGAGGGGGATACAATTGGGACTGTCTAAGGCAGCCACTAACTTAAGGATTGAATCAGACTCCACCACTGCAATTGTTTGGGTACATGGGGGCTGTGTACCTTGGACTGCCCTTCGTTCTCTTCGACAAATCCACCAAGGATTGCAATATTTAAATGCTGGAAGGAAACACACATTCACAGGGATCCTCTCGAAGAGAAACACTCCTTCGCACACACCATCATTGGGCTAACAGCCATTGAGGAGGACAACCTAATGAGAGGTTATGAACGCATCAGCTGATCACTGTAATGGCTAATATAGCATATGAAGAGGATGAACAGGGGAGATCAGAGCTCACTGCTTAAATCTCTGATCAATGGGTGAATTGTGGCTGAGGGTATAACATCTCTTCTACTGTCAGTGATGATTTTGTAAACCGGGCATAATTGACAAGGGAGTAGTAGATAGGATGCTATCTATATCTCACTTTCAAGCTCTTTCTTCACTTATTTTTTTGTAAAAGGGCTATACATATGTACAAATTTCAAAGGTATAGAAATACAAAATCTTGATTACCAATATAAAAAAAATCTTAGAATGAAAGAGTAGATAATGGATATTTCACTTTGAACTAATCACTTTTAGTTCAAATTTTGACTAATCACACAACATAATACAGTGAAGGATCATGGATCTTCTTAAAAAATAGCATTATAGGCCGTTCGCTAGTATTTCATCTCATAAGTGCTCTAGGGATCACTTGGTTCACATAGATCATGACCCCATGATCACACTCACATAAGTGGGACTCCAAGGGAACCTATAACCAAACATACTCTACCTCTATAAGTATATACTCTAGGCCTTGATCCCATTAAGAGTATATAAAACTTGGTTAGCGCCATTATAATTGAACATTGATCATCATAGGGAAAGGCTAAGAGAATAATCTCTAAGTTTTAGTGTTCCTCCAGTCACTAGCCAGTTCGTAACTCACATTAAACTTCCTTTATGGGATCTTCATTTACAGAAGTTGGATACAAAACTGATGTGACTAATTGATGGGTATCCTATCCTTCACGATGAATCATGAACCAACCTACTCGCTAGTCCCTTTTTTTAAATGGGTTGAATGTAAATTTATTTGAAACCCCCATAATTCACATAACTTAAACAAAGCATGTTTTATGAAGGGAAATTGTTAATTTAAATATTCTCCATGAATGATTCTAATATATCAAGCCCTTCATAATATTCAAAATTTTCAGTTGATTAATATGTAATCTCATTACTTCCTTAATCATCTTAACATAAAAAGATGCAACACATCATGCTCATTAATTAAATATATTTGCATTGTGAATCAAATATGTCATCCACAAATTATTCTATGAAGGATAATGTTAGGTACAACCCCTTGTGCATTTTAGATTCTCAATTATGAGATAATAATGAATCAAATATTTCTAATAACAAATGATCATTTAGATATATGAATGAATTATATATGAACAAGTCGCATAATTTTAGTTCTCATAACTTATCACATTAACATGTAGGTTACAAAGAACCTTCACATTGACATAAATATATAAAAATGTCATTTAACAAGTCATTTGCATGTAAGCATGTACCATTAATTAAAATAAAATGGTATTTTAGTCACATACCTTGAAGCGCTAGGTTGTCATTGATGATAAACGGTACAAGAATATAATATTTGAAAAACCAGATAATACTAACACCACTTGAAATATCGATTAGAAGTCCCAATATATGATCATAACTTTTTGTGACTTGATAAACCGGCACAATATGATAGCGGCAAAGAATGTATATCCAGGCCACTTTAAGAATTTCAGAATGACACAAGAATTACTCCAGAATAATTATGATTTTATAGTCCACTGAAAATATCAGAGTATTCCATATTGCCAGGCTTTGTATCAAAATATGATTGATATATTTTTGGCCTTAAAGTATATCAAGACTCTTAAGAATGATGATAACCAGATTACTAAAAGGCCAGAGAAATAATATTAACACCACTTGAAAAATCGATCAGAAGTCCCAATATATGATCATAAGTTCTCGTGAATTAATAGCCCAGCACAATATGATAGCTGCAAAGAATGGATATCCAGTCCACTTTAAGAATATCAGAATATCAATAATTACTCCATAATAATTATGATTTCATATTCCATTGAATATATCATAGTATTCCATATTGCCAAGCTTCGTATCAAAATATTATTGATATATTACTGACCGTAAAATATGTGAAGACTCTTAGAAGAATGATGATGATAACCAAGTTAGGGAGCTGCTACCTGGCCCAGAAATTAAGTCACATTTGTGAGCCCCAATAGGTGGTACTCTCCTATTAGTTCCCTATTTGATTTTTTCTAACCACCAAAATGACAATGACAAGACCATCCTTCTTATAATTTTAAAAATTGATTACAACTAATTAATATCCTCATTAAATCACGTAACTGAATCCCATAAAAAGTGGCATAATTAAATCATTTCCCTGACTTAACATATTTTTTAAAAATTTGAATTAAAAAGAACATCAATCACATATTATCAATTAAGATACAGTAATGTATCTGAAAATTCAAATGATCAAATATGGTCTACATGCTACTGAGAACTGCATAGAAAATTCATAAAAGGTCTTCAAAATGCCAACAATAAGCAAATAAATATTAATAAGCTATATTAATCAAATCCCTAAACATAAAAATAATAACCTTCAAAAAATAGGAATTCAAATTCAGATACATATGTATCTGAAATTTGAATGAATAAATACCGTGAAAAAATGGGCTGGAATTCAAATTTAGATACAGGTGTATCTGAAATTTGAATTAACAAATACACATTCCATACAAGAGAATGTGCATTGTATTTGAAATATTGAATATGAATGAGTCGAATAATGTTGATACAAAGCTAAAAAATATGATGAATGACACATTATGCATAATTATACACAAACACACAATCATAAACGATTGTGCAAATCATATATGGTACACAACAATGCATGTAAATCAAGATACAAGTCATGTATCTTAATTTAAAATAAAATTCAGATTCAATACATGTATATGATGATTCAAATGAATGACAAAAAATCAAAATAATGTATTCAGATCGAAAAATAATGACAATCTTGAATGGATCGTCATTGTTTGCACCACAAATTGGTCACAAAAAAATTAAAAGAATCAAAATTCTTCTCTTCTCCACAGATTGAATTGAAACAAAAATAAAATTCGATGTTTGTTTTCAAATCCACCCATCCATCTGAATTTAAAAATTAAAATATCCCAAAATCTAGTAATTTTTTGGATCTGAAAACAAGAAAGAAATCACATATCACAATCTGCTTGGATCCAAAACAGAAAAATTAAAATACATCTCAAGAAATGGAATCGGATCGTTGTTTATGTTTGTGGTCATTAAAAAATCAATGAGAAGTATAAAATGGGCTGCTGATGGGTGATAAACAATTGACTTCGATTGTTTTTTTATTCTTCCATTGAATTTGACTAGTTTTTTTAAAAAGAAAAAGAAAAGAGAGAAGGAACAAAGAATCCCAACAAATCATAACCGCCTAGGCAGTTATGGATCGGTTACCAAAAAATTCAAAAAAAACTTAGTGAAGGGTAAAAATGGAATTATATGTGTGCCACCTCATGGGACTTGTAATGGGGTCTACAAGTTGGGGCCCAAAAATCATTATTGATTAGTAAAAGGCCAGAGAATTTTCCAATAATCTTGATACATGTCTTTATCAAATATTCTGAATGCGCGCGCGCACACACACACACACACACATATATATATATATATATATATATATGGTCCGCTCTTATATCGCTGCTTAAACAAAAATATTAACCATAAAATACATTATTCACAACAAATAATAATATAAATAAAACATTTCCCAAAAGGAAGAATGCTTTTCAAGTCCATAAACATTGACAATTCATTCAAGAGCATGATCCAACATTTAAGGAAATTTTCCGCACATATATAAAATGAATAAACTGCATAATGTAAATTTATCCTATCACCACTGTTCGCCCTGAATATGTATAAAATGTATAAACTGCATAGAAAGCAATCACCTAGGCTCCCACCGCAAAAGGGCCCCAAAATATAGAGAAAAAAAATTGTATAAATTTTTTTTTAACTTTTTATTAAAAAAATATTTATTTTTTTTTTTTACAAAACTGAAAATGCCCACCATTTATTTTTTTTTGAATTTTTATAAAAAAAAATTTCAATAGAAACATAATTTTAAGTTAAATATATTCAAATTATATTTAAATCTGATTGTTTTTTAACTAAGTTTTTATAGTCTTTGAAATTTTTCTAAGGCTTCGGATTTTCTTTTTATGATAAATAGTGTCATACCTAGAATAATCATTAATAAATGTGACAAAATATTCTATTCCCAGTGTGTTTTTACATTTAAAGGTCCACATATATCAGCTAGAATAATAGACAACAATTCATTTGAACTTTATTCTTGAGGAAAAGAAAGTCTAGACAATTTTCTAGATATGTGTGGTTCAACATGTAAGAAAATCTATATTTATATTAAGTATTAAATCATTATTTGACATTTTTTTCATTTTATCTTATTTATGTGTCCTAACCTTGAAGGTCAAATATAAGGATCATCAACAAATAAACAAACATCAACATATAAAGGAGAATCAATGTAAGAAGAAGAAGAAGAAGAAGAAGAAGCAATTTTATTTTCCAAGTTTAGCTTATACAATCCATCCATCAAGATTCCCCAAAATAACATATGATCATCTTTCCCTATAGAAACTTTTCTGGAACGAAAACAAACTTCAAAACCTTTTTTTATCTAAAAGTGACATAAAAATTAAATTATTTATCATGAAAAAGACATAAAGAACATCAGTGTAGGAGGTTGTTATCAGATATGGGTAATGGAATATGGAATATATCTGATTCCCACAACATCGCAATATGTGTTTTTCTTATGTAAATGCGATGTTCGTTGGATTTTATCTCTCTTATTTTACTAAAATTAAGCATAGTCGGGAAGATGAAAAGGAACAGAGAGTTGCATGATCAAGAAATAAATATAGTGCATTGACAAAACTTAGAATAAGACTGAGAGCAATGTTACATTCAGTCCTTTTACAGCTCCAAACTCAATCCCATATATCTCGTTAGTCGTCCAGTGAGGCATATATCTCCTTAGGTGAGATATATACCTCAATAATAAAAAATTACATTTGTTAAAAATGAGTTCATTCAATTCGAAATAAAGCGATATGCATTTTTCATCAAAATATATGCCATGACGATGTTTACTATTTTAAAAAAATTAAAACACGTTGACACTATTCATGGGACTGTCCACAGGATTGTCCTTGACATTTTCCTTAGAAAAAAAAAATCTCAAAATAGAGAATTTAAATTAGATTTTCTTTAGATCACAAATACTGTTGAGTTGGCATGTTTGACCTTCCCATATGGCTTCCATTGATAAATTCTTCCTGGTCATCTAAACAGAATATCAAATAGGTCATATCAAATCCACTGTGGATATAGGCATGTTTTTAAAATATTTATGTATAAATATGATAGAACCTCATCCACATTACTAAAACCACTTGAAAAATCGATAAAAAATCCCAATATATCATCTTAAGTTCTCGTGAATTGATAACCCAGCACAATATGATAGCCCCAAAGAATGCATATCCCCGACCACTTTAAGAATTTCAGAATATTAATAATTACTCCAAAATAATTATGATTTCATATTCCATTGAATATATCAGAGTATTCCATATCGCCAAGCTTTGTATCAAAATAATATTGATATATTACTGACCTTAAAGTATAACAAGACTCCTAGAAGACTGATGATAACCACGTTAGTAAAAGGCAACAGAAAAATTCCAATAGTCTTGATATAGACTCCTGTCTTTCTCAGACATTCTGAATGCACGTATATATATGGTCCGCTCTTATATATATCCCTGTTTCAACAAAAACATTAACCATAAAATACATTATTCACAACAAATAATAATATAAATAAAACATTTCCCAAAAGGAATAATGTTTTTTCAAGTCCATAAATATTGACAATTCATTGAAGAGCATAATCGAACATTTAAGGAAATATTCAGCACATATAACATATATGTATAAAATGTATAAACTGCAGAATATAAACTACTCCTACCACCAATGTTCACCCTGAATATAGGCATAAAAAGCAATCACTTGGGTCTTGGGCTCCCACCACAATAGGGCCCCAAAATCTAGAAAAAAAAATTGTATCAAATTTTATATATATATATATATATATGTAACAAAACTGAATATGCCCACCATTTTTTTATATTTTTATAAATTTTTGTTTCGATATAAACATAATTTTAAGTTAAATATATTCAAATTATATTTAATTTGTTTCTTTGTTTTATTTGTTATTTACTATTTTATAGGGATTATATTTTATTTTTTATTTGATTTTATCAAAATTTAAAAAAATTATATTCAAATCTAATTGTTTTTATGCCTGTTACACCCAGATCTATTTTCAGCCTCAATTTCAGTCATATATGCATCGATAGATTTATCGATGCATATGTTCACGTTAACATGGCATATGTTTCGAAAGAATTTTTTTACATTTTCTATAAATGCATCCATGCAATTCATTGAAGTATATGCTTCATTTTTATAAAAGCATGTAACTCATTAGATGATGTATATTATTTTTAAAAAATTTGAAACACGTATAAACTAGAATTGAGACTGAAAATGGGGCTGGATGTAACATTATCCATTGTTTTTTAACCAAGCTTTTATAGTCTTTGAAATTTCTCTAAGGCTTCGGATTTTCTTTTTATGATAAATAGTGTCATATCTAGAATAATCATCAATAAATGTAACAAAATATTTCATTCCCTATGTGTTTTTACATTTATAAGTCCACATACATCATAATAAATAATAGACAACAATTTATTTGACCTGTCATTTTAAGAAAAGGAAGTACTGTCTAGACATTTTTCCAGATATGCATGGTTCACATGTAAGAAAAATCTATATCTATATATATTACGTATTAAATCATTATTTGACATTCCTTTCATTTTATCAATAATTATGTATCCTAACCTTAAATGCCAAATAATAGGATCATTAACAAATAAACAAACATCAACATATAAATGAGAATCAATATAAGAAGAGGAATAAGCAATTTTATTTTCCAAGTTCAGCTGATACATTCCATCCATCAAGCTACCCCAAAATAAAATAAGACCGTGTTTCTCTACATAAACTTTCCAGAACAAAAACAAACTTAAAAATCTTTTTGATCTAAAAGTGGCACAAAAATTAAATTATTTCTCATCAAAGAGGCACAAAGAACATATGTGAGTAGGAGGCTATTGTTACCAGGTATGGGTAATGGAACAGATCTGATTATCATAACATCGCAATATGTGTTTTCCCCTACGTAATGCAATGTTCACCGGATTATACCTCTCTCATTTCAATAAAAGCATAGTCGGTAAGATGAGAAGAAACAGAGAGCACCACGATCCAGAAATAGCTATAGTGCACTAAAAACACTTAGAATGAGAGTATTGTTACATGCAGTCCTTTTACAGGTCCAAATGCAATTCCATATATCTCGTTAGCTAGTCATCCAGCGAGGTATACACCTCCTTAGATGAGGTATATACCTTGATAATTTTTTTACAATGAATTCATTCAATTCAAATTTAAATGGGGTGATATACATTTTTCACCAAAGCATATATCTCAATAGACAATGTTACTATTTTTTAAAAATTAAAACATGTGAGTAGTACTGTTCGTGAGACTGTCAACAAGATTGTTCCTAACATTTTGCTTAACATTTGCCTTAGAAAAAATTCTCAAAACAAAGAATTTAATTTATATTTTCTTTAAGGGTTTTTTATTTTTAAGTCCCCATAAACCATCGTATTTAGTAATCAATCCCTCACTTCTTTTGTCTCCAGATTTAAAAGATAATCCCTTTTTAGTTCCTCGGAGGGATCTATCCATGAATTATTTGGTTTTTTTTTAGTCTCTAATAGAAACTGAAAAGTAACATATCTTTTATATCTAGAAACTAAAACCCAAATACGAAGAAGTGAGAGACCGATCAATAGTTTATGGGGACTTAAAAATAAAAAATTATCTCTTTAAATCACGAATACTGTGGATTTGGCATGTATGACCTACTCAGATGTCTTCCATTGACAAATTTTTCCTGGTCATCTAAACAGAATATCAAGTAGGTCCATCAAATCCACTGTGGATATAGGTATGTTCTTAAGAAATTTATGTATAACCTCATCCACATTCCTCATCAAACCATAGATTCATTTGTGAAAGACAAACCACATAATTTTGAAGACGAACTACACAGATATATGAAGACCAAAAATTATACACCACAAGAACAGGAAAAAACAAAGAAAATTAATTTGGAATACCTGAGTGGTACAAATGGATCCGAATGAATGTATCCCACTCCAAAACTTTAGAGAGAGACAACTGAAAGCAATGAATGGAGTTTGAGTGATTCAACTTCCCAAAACTATTCAAAAGAGAGATGGTCGATGTTTGGGAAATAATTTAAGAAATAAATAATCGAAATATTACCAGTGAAAGCAAATGGAAGCTTCACGTGACTTGGTTATTATATTAGATAAAATGGAATAAACAAAAACCCAATTGGATGAATGTGAACCTTATTTTAATCCAATTAAGAGCATCTAAATCCCTCTTTTGCGGTGCAGATTCCTTGTCTCCATTCTCCTGTAATATTAGGATAGTTTAGGCTATTTTTTCAACAATAAAATTTTTTTTATAATTGGGACAGGTTGACCAGACCTAACTCGACATCTGAACGGGTTTGGGTTAAAGTTTTATCGTCCTAGTTCAATTTAAATCTGGACATCTGAACGAGTTTGAGTGATTCAACTTCCCAAAACTATTCAAAAGAGAGATGGTCTATGTTTGGGAAATAATTTAAAAATTAAATAATCGAAATATTACCAGTGAAAGCAAATGGAAGCTTCACGTGACTTAGTTACTATATTAGAGAAAATGGAATATACAAAAACCCAATTGGATGAATGTGAACCTTATTTTAATCCATTTAAGAGCATCTAAATCCCTCTTTTGCGGTGCAGATTCCTTGTCTCCATTCTCCTGGTGCACAGTCTCCAATTGGATGAATGTGAACCTTATTTTAATTCAAACTTTGTACTCTGATTTGATTAATATTAGGATAGTTTAGCCTATTTTTTCAACAACAAAAAAATTTATAATTGGGACAGGTTGACCAGACCTAACTCGACATCTGAACGGGTTTGGATTAAAGTTTTATCGTCCTAGTTCAATTTAAATCTGGACTGGAGCAACGCTAAACTTATTTCGGTTTGAGTTTGGGTTAGGAGTTCGGGATGTTGGGATTTTAATAAAAAAAACCCATAAACCCTAGATCTCATGCAGATCGATGAAGAAAAGAGAAAATATATGCGTACTTATCATCATTGTTTTAAGGATATGATGGTAGGTCTTCCTCCTCCAAGTCCCTCTCTTTTGCTTTCACTCACGCAATGATGGGATGAGTATGAGAAAGAGAATTTAAGGTTTGGAGTGGAGACATCAACCATTTATATAGACAATCCAAATTTTGTCTTTGCCTATCATAATGACTGGATTTATAAATGGGTCCTTAATAGGTTTTACATATAAAAATTGAATATGTACTCATTTAATACATGTGTAATTAAACGTTTATAAGAGATGTGTATTTAACCTTATCAACATCACTCATTCATTATTTGACAATTAACAATGCTTAATAATGTGATCTATGTAGGCCCACCATAAAGAAATTTCTAACACGGGAAACTCAAACCCATTCAAAACCCAAATTGAGTGATAAATCTAACAATCTTGATATTCAGGCCCCAGTCACAAGCCTGGGGTTTTCTTATTGGTTATCTGTTTGATCTTTTCAAAAAGTTAAAATGACAAAATACAATACTATCATTCACTTAATACCTTATGTTTTCTTCCTCCCGAAACACATCTCAACTTTTTCAAAAAAAAATTAATCATTTCTTTTATACGCATCCGCCACTTGAAAAAATAATTCTGGCTGACCTGTTCATCTTCGGCAACCGGCGTCATCACCCTTGGATTCCTCTCGCCGCCCTCTATTATATGAAATGTGGTTCGATTACCTTCCAGCCCTCCTTCGGATTCCACCAACTTCGATCTGCACCTCCACCTTTTCATGAATGTAATTGACTTTTGATGAATGTAATTGTATATCATTTCATACCTGATCGATTAAATGATTTCAATTGTATAACATTCAATTTAAAATTTGTAACTTTCTGATTAACTGTATATGTAACATTTGTTAAATGAAACTTATTTTTCATAATCTGTAACATTTGTTAAATGTAAATTTTACTTTTTAAAAATAACTTAATTTGACGAATGTAACAGTTTCATTTTGATAAATTATATGTAACATTTGTTAAATGTTTCGATGAATTATCTAAAGAAATAGATGTTTCTCATGTTTTTCTGTTTTTTGTATAGCTTAGATTGAAGAATGTAATAGAATTTATTTTTTCATTAACTAAATTTAACATTTGTTATGGGCTTGTTTTGATACTGTGCAAATAGAGGTGAGTTTTCATTTGCACTCGGTCAAACACAATATCTTATTTGATTATGATAATTAAGTGTAACAAATAAAATCCCAGAGTTCTCATTTTCTCCATCAAATGGGATAATCAAAATCTCAACCAACTTCATGTGTTGTTATTTGTATTATTTTCTCACCTTTCAAGTGTATGTAAAGCAATTTTACATTTTTACCCTCTAACAAATTTATTAAAGTCCATATTATTTAAAACAAATATTTCTTCTCGGCTGTCGTTTACTTGCATTAACAGCACAAGCAAAGTATGAAGGTCGCGATTGGCATGGAGAGGGCGGGCGAAGGTCGCGGTGTACGGAGCGGGCTTAGCGGTGCGGCTGAAGGTGGAAGTCGACGCGGCAGTGACGGAGGTGAAATTTACTCAAAAGGGAAAGAGGCGGAATGGGTGGTGGTGTCAAGGAAGCGGGTGCTCCAACAGGGCAGCTTGGGGCCGGGGCACCGTGCGGTGAATTGCCGGGAGCCACCAAAATGCTGGAGATGTGACAAATGGGGACACAGAAGCTACAATTGCAGTTTTACCATGCCACGGGTGAGGACGGCGTCGGAGGTGGGTGTGGTCAGGAGGACGGGGACAAGGTGCGCCACCTCCGCATCTTCGGTCCCGTCGACGAGACCGGAGGTGGTCATCCCCTGGTCACAAACTCTGGAGAATAGGGAGGAACGTTTCAGTAGGAGCATCCTTTTGGGGTGGGAAGGTGATCAGGGGGTCAACTGGGGGGAGGTGGAAAAGGCAATTGGGGATAGGTGGAAGGAACTTCCTCCCTTCGAGCTTTGGGCCTCGAGTAGTCATTTTGCGATCCTCAGGCTGTCGAGTAGATCGATTATGGAGTTGTTCATCCGTGAAAAGAAGTTGACCTTACAAACGGGTATTGTTCTTTTTTCGATATGTGATATGGGTGCCGGGGGTCTCTCACAGAATGGCCGCAAGGTGGTGTTGACTATGAAAGGATTGCCTCTGCTCTGGAGATCTGAGGAGGTGATTAGGTCAATTGTCAGGTCTTGGGGACATCTTTTAGAGGTCTCTGAGCTTGAAACTGAAGGGGAGCAATTCCCGGTCTTGCAACTAGTGATCTGGATGAATTCCCATGGCATTATCCCTGCTAGTGTGATAGTGAGTTTGGATGGGTGGTGTGTCTCCATTTTACTGAAGGTGATGGGGTCCCATGGAGGACAACAGTCTTTTGCAGAGGTGGTGGTGGGGAACCTTGGGGGTCGGCGAGCCTCTACAGAGGTGGCGGAGATCATTGGGGGTTAGCAGAACTCTGAGGAGGTGGTGAGGGGGAAGGTGGTAGAGGGGGTTCCGCATAGGTCTTCTAAGGGACCGGTGCGACTGCAGGAAGGGCAGCGAAGTGGGCAGGTGGGTGCGTCCCCTCCGGGTGATGTTCTGGCTAGACCCGAAGCTCAGGTGGGCAACGCCGGTCCAGACGAAACGACCCCGATCGTTGGCGTGTTGCAGGGGTGTAGTCAGATAAAGATGACAGAAGGGTCCATGCATGAGTATAGGGTCTTTTCACCTGCAGCAGAGGAGGTAAGGACAGTCAAAGTACCTGTAATAGAGATGATCCACACGCCACCTGGTGGACAGCAGTAGGTGGGAAGATTGTACTCCCTATGGATGTTGACGGGTCCCTCCATCCATGGTTAATGGAGCCTGCAATACCCAAAGATCAATGCAGGGATGTTGACGTTGGGATATCTAGGGCATCTCAAAAAGGGATGTCGCTTTTAGAAGAAGGTCGGTGGAAGGGGGCCACGTGGAGAAATTTGGGCCTCTGAATTTGGTGTGTGTCACTAGTGCTAGTGGGGTCAGTGTGGGCTCAGAGGGGGTAGGCCATAGGGGTGACCCGGCCCAGGGACTCAGGAGGGCCCGGCCCATAGATGGGCTATTATCAGAAAGGGATCCGGGTCGTAATAGTCTAACAAGAAATGTTGAACGGGAGTCTGAACCAGAGCATCTTAGTGGGGGTTCGTGGTCATGTCATATGAAGGAGGATGGTAAAGTCGTCTGGAGATGGTTTCCCTATCCTATGCGGGGTGGGCTGTTTCCAGATCAGGAAGATTTTGAACCAGCCTCAGTGGAAGGTGGTGCTGGGAAGTCAGCCTCTATGGTGGTGGAGAGACAGGGAGGGCAAATGAGGTCGATGGGGGATGGCTCGGTCGTGCATGGCATTTTTTTGAGTCCACCTAGGACCGGAGAGGTGCGTTGGATGGTTGCTCAGGCTGGTGTGGGGGAAGGGATGGCTAGTAGCTGGTCTTGGCCATTGGAGATTACGGAGGCTAGTCCGGTGCCTCGTTTGCAATCGACGATCATGGAGGTGGCTACTCGGGGGAGGAGGAGGTGGACGACATGGGGGAGTTTGTGGAATCTCCGGGCTATGGCAAGGGCGCAGATCTGGGGTTCTTGGTTGCCTCCCCGAGGTCCAAGGAGCGCATAAAGAGTTTTATCTCGGAATCAATGTTTGAGGAGGCGCCGCGGATGGATTGAGCGGGCACCAGTTGAGAGGACTTGTTGAGTTAGGGGGCCCGCAACAACTGTTATATGTTTAACATACTTTGCTGGAACATTCAGGGTCTAAATGATTTCTGCAAAAAGGTGGCAATCAAGGACCACATTGCTGGGCAGAAGGCTAATATATGCTGCATCCAAGAAACTAAAATGCCAGTTATAACCCAGGCGGATGTAAGGGTGATATGTGGAGATAAGCTGTCAAGTTTTGTATTCAAACCCTCGAGAGGCACCTCTGGAGGGATCCTTCTGTGCTGGGATGACAGGGAAAGGTTCATGATTGATTGGCGTATGGGAAATTATTCTATCTCTATGCTCTTTGAGGACAGAGCTACGTCGTGGCATTGGATATGCTCATCGGTATATGGTCCGTGCGAAGATGAGGACAGGGAGGGTCTGTGGGAGGAGTTGAGCTCGGTAAAGAGGGACTGGGGCTTACCGTGGTGTATCCTCGGAGACTTCAATGTGACTTGGTTCGTTGAGGATAGGAATCGACCCGGGCCTATATCCCCAGCTATGGAGGAGTTCTCTTCATGGATTACACAGGAATAGCTACTGGATTTGTTGATCCCTAATCTGGGGTTTACATGGAGCAACTTACGGGAGGTCCCTTCCCTCGCTAAGCTAGACCGGATCTTGATTGACCATGGTTGGGAAGACGCCTTCCCGCTATGTTCGGTGTCGGGTCTACTTAGAATAATATCTTATCACTCTCCTCTAGTGTTGTTGAGCGGCGGTGGCGTACGTAGCTCCCCTGCGTTCCATTTTGAGAACTACTGGCTACTGGTTCCTGGGTTCAGGGAGTTGGTGGGAGACTCATGGAGGGTTCCTACGGGGGTATTGCATGGTGCTAGGAAGGTGGGCTTTAAACTGAAAAGGCTCAAGATGATGCTCAGAAGGTGGGGCAAGGAGGAGGCTAGAAGGCGCATTGAAAGAAAATCAAGCCTGGTGATCAGGATATATATCTTTGAGAGATGGGAAGAGGCCGGACTATTATCAGAGGACGGATTGGTGCAAACTCAAGGAAGAGTGGTCCACGGTTACAAGAATGGAGGAAGTGGCGTGGCGACAACGGTCTAGAGAGTTATGGCTCAAGGAGGGAGACAATAACACCAAGTTTTTTCATAAGGCTACCAGTGGAAGACGTCGTTTAAACAGAATTGATACGCTCCTAATTGACGGTCGTCGTGTGGAGAGGAAGCAGGAGGTTGAATCCTCTTTGGTGGATCATTTTTCAAAGGCCTTCAGAAGCAACAGGGGTTGGCATCCGATATGGGTCGATGAAGACCTTTCCAAGATCCCGGACCATCTTCTTGCTTCTCTGGAAGCAAGCTTTAAGGAGGAGGTGGTGCAGGCGGTGGTATTAGGGGCGGAAGCCGATAAAGCCTCGGGGCCTAACGGGTTCGGGCTTCGTTTCTTCCAAGAGTTTTCGGGGCTGGTGAAGGATGACTTGATGGAAATGTTCCAGGATTTCTATTCATCGTCTCGAGGGGTTGGTAGTCTAAACTCTACATTCATAGTCTTCATTCCAAAGAAGGAAGGGGCTGTGGAGATAAGAGATTTTAGACCTATCAGCCTGGTGAATAGATGTTACAAGATGATTGCAAAGGTTTTGGCGAACAGATTGAAAGCAGTGATCAGTCATTTGGTGGATGAGAACCAAACGGCGTTTATCCTAGGTCGGCTTCTCCAAGATGGCTTCATGGCAGCACAAGAGTGCATCTCGGCCACACATAGAGAGAAGAGGAAAGGGGTGGTGATCAAGCTAGACTTCGCAAAGGCATATGATAATGTAAACTGGGACTTTCTGTTTCACTTGATGAGGTGCCATGGGTTTGAACCAAACTGGCTAAGAATGGTGCGAGCTTGTGTATGTTCTGCGAAAGCCTCGGTGTTGATAAACGCTGAACCATGTGGGTATTTTCATATCAACAAAGGTTTAAGACAAGGGGATCCCCTGTCTCCGCTTCTTTTTATGATAGTGGCGAATGCCTTCAGTAGAATGATGCGGAAAGCGTTGGATGGTGGCTGGGTGAGAGGTCTTCGATGTGGCGAGGCGGGTTCGGTGATATCGCACGTTTAGTACGCTGATGACACACTTGTTTTATGTGAGGCTAGCCCGAGGGTGGTGAGGGGGTCAAGTTGGTGTGCTGTTGCTTTGGGTGGGTATCGGGTTTTCTTGTTAATTTCAGGAAGTCTTCAATTACAGGGATTAATGTGGAGGTTGGGCACCTCGAGAAGCTGTCTCGTATCTTGGCATGTGATGTGCGGGATTTTCCCATCTCGCATTTGGGGTTGCCGCTGCATATGGGCCGACTGTCGAAGCATGATTGGGCTTCGCTAGTCGACCGTTTTGAGAAGAGGTTGGAAGGATGGAAAAGTAGCTTCCTTAGCATGGGTGGAAGGCTGATTATGCTTCACGCAGTTTTGTTGAATCTCCCAATATACTATCTCTCCATTTTCAAAATCCCCAAAGGCGTGTTGGGTAAACTAGAAGGTTTATGCAGGAGGTTCCTATGGAGGGGCTCGAGGGAGGTTGGGCGTAAAATTCACCTTGTTAACTGGGAGCAGATTTGTGAAAGCAAGAAGAATGGGGGCGCAGGGGTGTTGAAGCTGGAGGACATGAATCGGGCATTGCTTCTTAAGTGGCTGTGGCGATGGGACATGGATCCAACCTTATTGTGGTGTCGAGTGGTGCGGGACTGTTACAATTGTGGTGCTCTCATCCGTAGTAGATATCCCAGTCTTTCTCGACGCTTATCTGGGATTTGGCGAGGCATTATGGTGGAGGCGGATAGTTTCTCTTTGGTGAGAGTTGGGAGATTGGGGAGGGAACGACCACTCGGTTCTGGCAGGACATTTGGGTGGGCAATACCGCACTTAAAACCAGGTTCCCTAATGTGTTTGATATTGCTAAGTACAAACAGGGGGCGGTGGCCCTCTTCTGGAAAACCCGAGGGCAGACTGGTTATTGGGATGTTAAGCTGCAGAGAGCGACCGCCCAGGGGGAGGTGGATCAATATATAGAATTGGTGGAGCTGCTGAGGCAATAGGGACTAAAGCCGAATTGCATCGATCAGGTGATTTGGAGGCCGGCGCAGAGGTTGGGTTTCTCGGTTAAGTCGGCCTATGTGTGGTTAAGCAGGGACAGACCCATCTTGGCAGTCACAGCAACTAAATACATGGAGATTTGGGGATGCAAAGCGCCGTTGAAGGTCAAAATGTTCTTGTGGATATTATATCAACGGAAAATACTAACGAGAAGTAGGCTCGCAACCTGGACACCAAGCTTAGTGACGGAATGTGGGTTATGTGGGATGGAGGAGGAGTCAACAGATCACTTGTTCACCTCAAGTGCAGTGGTGAGAAGAGTTTGGGAGAACCTAAAGTTGGCAACAAATATGGAGGTGGACTTCGGCGATCTAGAAGGGATGTGGGCGGCAGGTAAACGTATGAGACAAGGAGGGGATAGGTCGCCTAGGGCAAAAATATCCCAATTGTTTGTGCCCGCGGTGGTATGGGCTACTTGGCTAACGCGGAACCAGGCGGTCTTCTCGAGCCAAAGACCGTATGGTAAAAAACATTTGGGAGATGACGATGCGTTTTGTTCAGGATTGGGGTTCCTCCTGTGTGAGGGCAGGGAGCATTAGTTTCCATAATGGCATTTTAGTTTTGTTTTAAGAGGTGGGTTCCTAAGTTGAAACCTGGTAGATCTCTCTTCTACACAGGTGTCAAGTGGAGAACCTTATTTTGTATGGTCGTTTGTATTGGGCTTTCGTTATTAATATAAAATGGTGTTTGCCTACCTTTAAAATAAATAAATAAAAATTTCTTCTCTTAATCTTATCTTAAGAATTAAAATAGATAATTACATTTTATAAATTTATATAACTTAGAATAATATAACTATGTGGATTATAAATATTAATGTGGCATAAAAAAATTATAAATGTTATTATATTAAAATATACCAAGAAATCTTAACTAACTATTATAGATATTATCCAACAAAATTGTTATTTATAAAATATGAAACCCCTTGTGGGATTATTTGTTAGTTGAAATCATATTTATTTTTGTTTATATTCTATTATATTAGAATTTTTTTTTAACCGCATAGATATAAATTAAAAAACTAATATATGCAATATTTAAATTTTTATTTTTTATATATAATATATATATATATTTTGAAAAGGTAGACGAATGTCACCACGATTAATTAAATTATCGAAGTTACATCATCTAAGTAGGGGTGAGGGGAAATAGAAAAACGAAAGCAAAAACATGCGCACCATGTTTTAGGTAGTCGAGGCTACTACCCCTCCAAGGCTCCAACACAGTACACAAACCGACCCCCCCTTTACGTCCTCACGTTTAGGCAGCCATTAATCAAGCTTACACACTTCGCACCCGCTAGGTTGTGACCCCAGCTGGCCATGAGGCCCATCCACGCGTTCAAGCTTATATATCATATATTGTTCATATATTTTTTCAGTTTTAAGAAAATAACATATTTGATAAACATTTGAAAAAAAATATTTTATCTATTTAATATTATTATCTTTTAACATAATAAATGGGCATATATGTAAACAATTTCACATATGTGAGACAAACAACGACTAACAAGAACATGTATAAATGACAACACAACATGAAAACAAACAAACACGTGTAAATCGTGTACAAGGTTTCCCTGCACGTGCAATGTAAAATTTGCATGCGCAGAAAAACACGTATAAATAATCACTGCATTCAAACGTGCCCTAAATGTAACACACAACGAAAAAGGTGTTTGACATTTTTCATAAAATGTAACTGACTATTAAAGAGGGGATCTACTTTTAAATTATTTAAACATTGCATGGAATGTAAAACATTTAGGTAAATGTAATTGTTACGTTACATTTATGTGAATATAACTGTTTTTATGAAATGCAACAAGTAGATGTGAGAGATGTAAACATTTTGAAAATATATTTACATTGTGTGAGTTGTATCTCACTTATGTAAATTGGAAAGATAGTTGGCAAATGTTAAAATGTATCAACTATGTGAGATGTTTTTAAAGAAGGAATTTGTTTTTCATTAAATGTGATAGTTCCATTGTTATATATAACTGTCAATATAAAATGTAACTGTTTTACATGACAACTATATGTGTTTTTTTATTTAAATTTGAACACAATAAATATTTTATTATTTTAATAATTTCAATTGCATAACATTCGTTTTAAAATTGTTGTAGAAACAAAAAAGTATAAAAAAAAACACAACATGAAAGCAGAGACTGAAAATTTTTCAAAAAATCAAGATTTCTGCTCTTTCATGTTTTCACAACATGAAAAAGATTGTATTTGTGGAAGAACAAATGAACATACAAGATTCAATTAAAAAAAAAAAAAACCTATGAAAATAAATTTGGCGCAGGAGAAAAAAAAGCATGGAGTAAATGTGCCGCATAAGAAAAAGGAAATTTTTTTACCACCTCCTCGATTTGACGGATCAGTTACCCAAAAAGTTAATTTTACCACACGGAAATATAAGGGAGTGCACATGTGCCACCTCATGGGGCTTATGATGGGGCCTATATTTGAGGCTTAAAAAAAATATTATTGATCAATCTAAATGTTCAAAGTTGAATTTTATATTGTTTAATTTGTTAGATAAAATTTGAATTGTCTCATTCTTTTACCTAAAATTTGTCACTTCTATAATTTCAACTATTTATTATCTAATTAAAATGTTTCTCATTTTTATATTTTTATATTTCTTGTGCGAAAAATTGACTCTTGTGAAATTGTAATTGTTTAAAATTCCATATTTTGAAGTTACGTTCGAACTAAAACAATAAAACTCAACTTAAACCCAAACGAGCTTTTTGGGTTCAAGAGTCGGGCTCAGTTGAATTGGATTTGGATTGACTTTCTTCATCTTTATATTGGATTTGGGTTGAGTTCTAACCCGACCTAACCCATCTAAGTTGCACCCCTAGTATAGCCAATAATGCTGAAGGATATATATAAACCTAACTAACGTGACAATAAATTATTAAATGGGTTCATCCTAATCAATTATTTTATACCAGTCACTGCTGAAGGGCGTATAAGATTGACATGGTGTAAAGCTTATGCATATTGTACATAGAAATTGTCGTGTGTATAATTGTATAAGTTATTGTGTGCAATAAGTGATGTAGGATCACTAAAATAGAATTTTGGGCATCTCCACCTTGGTTCCTCCAACTTGATTGTTGTTACACACAAACTCCTGTAAACAAGGTATATGTTTCATTATAAATTTTTTACATTTTTACAAATGCATTCATACAATTCATTATAATATATATTTTATTTTATTGTAAAAATATGTATCTTAATTATTAGATGAAGTATCTTCTTTTAAAAATCGAAACATATGTGAACTAGAATTGAGACCAGTAAAAGTACTGTACATAATGTAATCCAATTTTAATTATATTTGGATGGACTTGAGCGAATTTAGAGAAATAAAAAGGTTGGTAAAAAATGTAACCAATCATATAATTTTTTACCCACCAAAAAAAACTAATATAATTTTTTTGTATGCTAATTTCAAATCAGTAGTGTACCTTTTAATCCTCACCAGAAAGTGTATAACACAGCGAAAGATTAGAACAAGAATCCAACAAGCTTTGAGATCCTTCAACATGTAAAATAAATCATAATAGCACTTAAGTTCTTGATTAACATGTTTATAAATACTATAATCATATTTTACAATAATGCGGAATCATTATATTATATACATATATATGTATATACACATACCTTTCTCCTTGGTAAGTAATCTCCTTTTGGTACAAGGACTTGAAAAAAATAGAAGGATTTTTCACTCTCCTATCTCTTTATGGAGTGGACTTATACTTGGTTGTGCAAACACAAAAGGTTGTGAGACATGAAGAATGGGTTGGGAGTCACTCCCTTTTATAGATGGAGAGGGGGAACCCTCCCACACTCAAACATAAATTGGATTCTTAGAACCCATTGAAGAATCCAATGAACCTACTAAATATTTTAGGAATGTATCCAATAATGGGTGGGTGTTGGGAATACAAAGGACATTGAATATTTTACTCATTCCAATGGTAATTCATGTACATGATCATTTTATACATTGTGTGCCACTTTAAAATGATGTATATACATTGTCTTTTACTTAATGAAAATGTATATACATTGTGTACCACTTAATGAGATACACACAATTACTCTTTATACATTGTGTATATCTATATTCATTATTCAATGGATAGTTAGAGGAGTTGACCCATATAAAAACTTAATTAATTTATACTTAATTGATTCACTCTTCCAATGTACTCTTTCATGAACCAAATAATGAAATGGAACATTGATCATTACATGTCCATATTCATTTCTTAATGGGTCACATTCTTACACAACAAACCACAATTCTCAAAAGAAAAATAAAACTAAAAAATATAATAAAAAAAACTGAAAATCCTAAATTACAAGTCTCCATTTTATACTAAAAATAGCAAAAAATAGATGTTTGTTGTAACTAAATATAGAGAATCCTAGAAGATCATCGGAATTGATAGAAATCAAATCTAATTGGAGATATGTAGAATCTAAAAAGTTGTTAAAAATAGCAAAAACACCAATTTGAGGGCCTAAAAAAAAGGAAAAATGGAAAAATAAGCGCGCGTTGCGGTGTAGCGATAACTTTTGAAGATGTCCTCAATATCTAACTCCAATAAAAATTTCAGGCGATTCCGAGTTCAAGGCGCCTTTTATTTCTACTAGCCGATTTTTTTTGTAAATATTTGAAAATCTGAAAGTGGACCCTATCGGATTCATTGCTCCCCGAACACGTCAATCACCCGTTCTGTATCATTGTACTTTTGTTAAATTTCAAAGAAAAAACTCTCTTTATAATTTTAAAACTTTTTTTTTCAACAGCCAAAACCACTGGGATATTTGAGAACAAGTTTAGATTAAATAAAATTTCTATAAAAACATAATCTCTAAAAATTATTCAAACTTGTTTTCATACACTAACTTATTCTCATATTACATTTATTTACAATTCTTCATGGCCATCTAAACAGAATATTAAACAGATCCACCAAAATGAATTGTAGACATACATATGTTCTTAAGAAAGTCATTTATATATATGATTGAACAACAAATTGCCATTTATATATGAAATATGAGAATATGGACAGGCCACTAGCTCTGTTCTAAAATTACACTATCATTGCATTGTTCAGTGTATTTGAATGCTATTAGTATAGCCTATTATTCAAGTATTATTGTTTTATGAGTATGAATCGTTACAGTGAAAAACTATAATGAGACACTTTGGTGTTCCTCGTTTGGTTGTCTGTATTGACATTTCCCTTTTAATCAAGTTTATTGGACCCTGCCAAGTTGAGTTTTAATAGTGAAGCACGAGCCTAACCCTTCAATAAAATATAATACTTGAGCATGAACAGAGCAGCAAATCCTTATGTATAATAGATTAATCTCATCATTCCTTGTAATCAATATTATACTAAACTAAATCAAAATATGAGTACAAATTAGATAACATGAACAAAATGTATACCTATTTTTACAAGATTAATATATAGATAAGAATTCTTATGATTGAAGAAGAATAGAAGAGATCTATCGTTAATGACAATCGAAGCTTAAGTTAGCCCTCAAAGAAGATGGACAATATCCGGCCCATTGTCATCCCTAATTACGTTAAAATGTTAACAATTATATGTTGCTTCACATAAATGAATTGGAAAAAATAGTAAAACCACCCTGTAAAATTGTATTGATAGATAGACAAGGCAATACGTGCAGAAATCAACATCTTATTAAAACAATTGTACAAACACAAATACAAGGACGTCCCTCAACGCTTCGTAAAATAGCTCTACATTCTCGACATTTAGGCCCCACTTCAGTTAGGGAAATTCGCAAAAATCAAAACTCTCTACAATCATTTCTACAGCTTCAGATTCTAATACATAAATTGCTGTTTACTTTCTCCCACCTTTGTGTCTTGTACCTTCCTTCTGTGAAGAAGAGGATGAAGAGGAAGACAAGCCAGACCGGTTGCTCTCAGCTTTGTCTTTGCTAAATGCCTTCCTGACATCCTCCTTGAGCTCGCCAAAGCGCTTACGTTTTATATTCTGCTCGTCGAGTGTGCCTCTTTCGAGGTAAAAGAGGTCTGGCAAGTCGTCCTCCATGAACTTATCAAGCACTTGAGAGCAGTGGGGGAAGTAACGCCGACCCATCTCCACTGCAATTTAATTCGGATATATACAGCCACTTTAGAGAGAAATCATGTGAACTATCATCACTTATATATGCATTGACACTATCTTATGGGTTACTATGTTATGCCGAATGTGGGTGTGCTACTGTGTGTTAAATTTAGCAGTGCACGTCTGGTGAAATGCAAGTCAGAAAAGACTCATTGCAAATGCAACATAATGTATTAGTTGGTGCCTGCAGAACTTTGTACTTTGTAGGCACAAATAAATAATGTATTACTCTCCAAACCTACCCGAGGCAGATATATAAAATGCAACAGAATGTATTGGTGCCTGCAGAACTTTGTACTCTGTAGGCACAAATAAATTTCACGTATTACTCTCCAAACCTACCTGAGGCAGATATATAAGTGTGCATGACACAGCAAAGAAAGCACCTACTGCATCTCTAATAGCCTTCCTTTCAGATTCAGCAAAAAAATAATGCATAGGTGCATTGTTTATGGTACAGAAGATATGGATATATCATATGCATAACATATGTTGTACTACTGCCTAATCATAGCCCTTTTTCTTCACTGTTGGAAAGTAACATGCAATGGTGCGTTAATTATGTTACAGATGAAAGATTCCTTAAAATGATTTACTAAATAATAAATATTTACTGTGACTACTGTCTGTGGATGCACCAAAAAACAAAACCATGATGCAAATATTCAGCATTACATTTGATATCAGAGAATGTGATCTCACATGGGGATGCAAGGGAATTGAGAAGGGTGGTTGTCATGTGTCCATCATGGGCATGGTAGACTGGGCTACTCAAGATCCCAATAGATTGTGTGGGCTAAAGGATGAGGTGAGAACCTATACTGTGGTTTAGAACCACAATGCCTATCGAGAGAGAATAGTTTGTGTTTATATGTGAACACAGTTCTTACATGCCAAAACACGCTTTATACCCATGATCCTGATGATGGACAAAATGGACAATAACTTGCCAGTTGCTGCATAAGTATGGGGCATTAGAATATGATTACGGGAGAAAATAGAAATGAAAATCCACATCTCATTGAGACTTTGAATTCAAATATAAATCAATACGAAGGTTGTTGGACATTGCTATATTTTTGTTATCAAATGCATACTTTGTGTAGATGCCCCAATTGGCAGAGTTCGGATATAAATTAAAATAGTGCATGAAATATATAGCATCAAATCCTTTCCTTGTTCTCATATCTTTCTTTCACAATTGAAATTTTGAAGTTGTATAATAGAATATATATATATATATGTGTGTGTGTGTGTGTGTACTGGAAAGGAAATAAGAATCTGACAATGTCAAGGTACCTGTTCTCATCAGTGCGTCCATCCTTGAACGAAGCCTTTTCTTTTGGACAGAAGGTGTCTCGTTTAAATCAACCTCTCTCAGGTTACCAGATGAGCCTCTATTTGCCAAAAGACCTGCAAATTCTGATGTCATTTCTGCTTGTGCAATTTCCATGGCAAGCTTGGCCTCAGCAGGAAAGAACAACCTAGCAAACGCAACTGAAATCAAAGAAAAATCTTAATCCATCAGAAAGTTACATAAAAAGGAGACACAAAACAGAGTAAATTTAGTCACAAATAACACAAGGATAAATTTAGTAGGTAAAATGAATAATTGAAGATTAGAAGCACCAAATTAGATTAAAGTTGTTCCAGAGATAACAACAATACAAATAAAAAGTTAGAAAGTTAGGAAGAAAAAAAAAGACTATACAAATAAAAAGTTAGAAAACCCATTTTCACATATTTATTTTAAGGGGCAAAGAACATCACACATGTGCCATCACCCACATTTAATTCAGGGTTCAGTTGGATGCAAGTATGATAATGCAATGAATAATTCCTCAGTTGGTAAGGTTTATCCAGCGGCACTTTACTATAGACATCGTGCAGCTGGAATGTAGATCACGAACATCAACTGTCTAGACAGAATGGCAGATTGATGCTGTCCAACTAAAATTGGACATATAGCTACAGTGCTAACCAAACAGCTTTCCAGTTTCAGGCCATTCATCCCACATCCACGGTGAAGGCTAGAATCCCCGAAAATGAATCAATGGTGCCAACCATAACAGATTATACCAGTTCCACGTGGTAACGAGAGACGTTTCTTAAGTCCATAATCTTGGACCATGTAAAAGACTTATTTCAATGACTTCAAATTTATGAACTATACAAAGTCATATATATCACCCTGACCAAAATACAGTCATGTATGAACAACCATCACCAACACCTCGACATGCATTTTTCTTGGTGAGCATGAGGCCGACATGGAGCATGAAAGTAAAAAGGGAAGACTATTCCTTCATCAAGATTCACTTCACTGGGTGATGCATGGGATTACCGAGTTTGAAGGAGAAGCTTCTTCAACTCGACCGAGGACAATGATGCAGAGAAAAAAAGAAGTCCATGTCATCGCCCAAGGCGGCAAACCTATAAGCATCATCAAACTCCGCAAAAGGGGTGGGCCTAAATTATATGATCTATTCTTATACATATGTAGAATGTGCAATATGTTCCATGTGGAGCTGGCACCCAATAACCCTGAAATCAACTTTTAAATGGGAGATTTTCAACCATAAGACAAACTTTGACATCACCAGTAAATGTAAGACCATCTTAATTAAGGACTACCCATCATCAAATTCAGAAAAGATCAGAAGTTATGGACAGAAAATAACCTCTATTTTCCAAATACAGAAGCTTCATGTGAAGATCATCAGCAATCACCGGGGAGGAAGTTGTTTCTTCACTAGCCATAGGGTTTCTCCTCATCTCCCTCTCAAGAATATCTATACATATCTTGTCTTTATTGGATTCCTGACCCTGTTCTGTCTTTGTATAATAATCCTTTGTCCTTGTCAGTCTACGACATATACTGACGGCACTTTGACCATCCGCTGTTGTCTCTGATGCATTGGCACCTTTAGTCAAAAGCGAAACAATCACCGCCGGCTCCCTACGCATGGCAGCCACGTGAAGAGGCGTGTATCCTCTTGGATTCTTAAGATTAACATCAGCCAATCCCAGATCCAGTACCTCAGCTACAACCTTTGAATCACAATAGGCAGCTGCATAGTGTAGTGCATTGGCATTGTCCAAGGTGATGTTAGATTCAGTTAGCAGTAGTTTTACGAGCTCAACATCATCACAATCGAGCGCCCTGTGGATCCTCCTGACCCTTTTTTCATGCACAGGATCCACAATTGGGGCTTCAGATCCTTCTGGCAGACATTTTCGCTGAAGAGTTTTGATTTCTTCCACAACCTTTTGAGGAAGCTCTTTCTCCAGATAAATGCTGTCAAGATCTGATCGTGCCACTCTCTGGATGCAATGTGCTAGAAGCTGATTGAGTTGTGAATGGAAAGCAACCTGGAGAATTGGGATTACATCCTCCGCAAGTGCCTTTTCAACAAAGTTCAGAAGGCGACGCTGAAAAAAAAAAAAACAATACTCTTATGTCAGAATCAAATTCAGTTTCTTTATTTTATAGCTATTCAAGAGAAGAAATTGGAGCCACAATAAATTATTGAAGAATGAACAACTGCTGATGCCACATGAAAAATTATTGAAAATTACGGCATTGTTTTAGTGTGCATTAGTATTATAAACTACTATGCCCGTGGAGCTTTCATGGTTAGAATTCATGTGGGATTAATCCAAAGAGCTTTCATATATTTTTGTTAGCATAACTGGGCTCATTATGACTTGAGAAAGATATATATCAAAAGATATGCTGACATCATGTTCCCAAATCTGTTCATCAGTATTTGCATAATCACCTTGAAAAGCCACTGATTTAGTAAAAATAATTACTCTTTCTTAATTTGCAACTTCAGTCAGGAATAAAAAATAAAAAAACCTTAATCAAGTCATTACCTAAGAATTTCCAAAAAGGGACACATGATGAAAGAAGCAATAAAAGAAAATAAAAAATAGTCTCTTAAGAAAGATCATAGTCCAAATAATATAACTAACTATATATAATGTACCCATTCAATTGAAAGGCTTTGAATTCCTCACCATCATACATGCACATATGGAAACAAACAAACACAGTTATCTTCATAGAAACAAAAACATATCTACCTGAAACAGTGAGACCAACTCCGCAATCTGAAACACTGAAGAAGCATACAACAACTCCACAACAAAATTGACCGCTGGACGGCAAGCATCGTGTGGGCACGCCGTGTCAACACACGTGCACACCTCCGGAGGTGACTGTTTGAGCTTCCCGGTGTACAAATACCCCAAGAACACCATGAACGCCTCGTAACTGACCTTCCCATTCGGCACCAAATCCTCCATGCAATACTTTGGCTTCCCATTGGAGCCCTCCGATTGATTCTCCCTCACAAAGAGATCATGAAAGAACTTGGACCTCGCGGACAAGATGCACCGATGGACCCCAACGGAGGTCCCTTCGATGACCACCTCCGCATCAGAGCAGTCGAGCTCGGTGTCGATCAGGAGCTTCTCAAGGTGGGAGCTGAGCTTGCTGAGGCTTACGATTTCGAGGCTGGTCCCCTGTTCGGGACCAGTTGGGGTTGTCATTTTGTAGCTGCAGCTTGCGCCATTGGAGAGGTAGGAAGAAGAGGTGAAGCTCAATGAGGAGGAGGGTTCAGTCTGGTTTGCCATGTTTTTCACATGGATTGGGATCAGATTTTATCTGGGTCACCCCAGAAAACTGTTTTTTCAGGATTTTTTGGGTGTTATAGCATCAATTCTGATCCAAATCTATATGGGTCGCCCCAAAAAAACGATTTTTCAATCTGTTTCGAGTGTTATTGCATTTATTTTTTATCAGTTCGTCTCTGGGTCACCCCAAACAACGATTTTTCCATAAGTTTCGAGTGTTATTGCAACTATTTTGATCAGATCTTATCTCGGTCACCCAAAAAAAATCGATCTTTTCAATGGGTTTTGATACTGCATTATTTTGATCAAAACCTATCTGGGTCAACTGCACTGCAATCAAAACAGAACGACATATGTATTAATGAAAACTGGGCGTAAAAACAATGAATCAAAGATGCCCAAAACAAATCAAATCAGAACAAACAACAACAGCTAACATTCAGATTAAAAAAAAAAACACAAACCTCCCTCGGAAGATCTTCGATTTTTCCCACCCTCGAAAAAAAAATCACATTTTTTTAAGAACCCATAAGAACCCAAGGGGAAATCCAAATAAGATCACGAATCTCGAGGAGACTCGGTTGAGAGAGAAGTGAAAGGAATCGAAGGGACCAAAAAAGCTTCCTTTTTTCCGACCTATTGTTTGGTTTTGGTAAAATCTGATCGTGATTTGGATTGGTTTCTGGGGGAACTGATGATGGAAGTATTGCTGATGAAGTCTAGCTGATGACGTCGGCCACCATTGAATGTGAGCAAGTGACGGAAGCAATGACAAGAGAGAGAGGGAGAGAGAGGGAGAGAGACGCGTTTCGATGAAGTTTCGGCGATGCTTCATTGCTTCATTGGTTCGTCATTGTTTATTTAAAGTTGGGTTTTTTTTTTTTTTTTGGAATAATCCAGATAACCCCTCGAAACTAATTGAAATCCTGACTTTTTCTAAAGTCCATATAACCTCATGAAATCATTTATGTAAATTTAAATAATCACTTAATTAAATTTTCGTTGACAGATGATCAATATTATGTGAATATTATGTTTTGTTAACCTCTGATTGAAAACACAGTATATTAAAAACATCATATAATTTGTTATAAAAAAAAAATCTTCTGTACATGTCGATTTTATCGATTGGAATAGATTATAAAATCCTACTTACAGGGGTAAAATCGTAATTTATATATGATTTTTCACATTTTTAATTGATTGTATAAGATTTTTGATATACTATGTTTTCAATTAGGATTAATTAGATAGGATATTTATATAATAATCTTAATCTATCAACGAAAATTTAACTCGTGTGACTATTTAAATTTACATAGGTGATTTTAAAGGATTACATAGACTTTATAAAAAGTTGGAGGTTACCTGATTTTCAGACTTTTTATTAGTATTTGGTTGGATTTGATGTTAAGTTGATTTGCTGGTGTTAACATGTTGCTTGATTTTAATGATTCGTGGTTTGGGGGGGGGTTGTTTTCCTTGTGTCCTTGTAAGTCCATTTTTCTATTTTGTTGGGGTATTTGTCTTTGGGAATCATGTTCTATTGTGTTTTGACTGAATATAGCTAATACCGTGTGGCCACGTCATGTTCTTGCACTTAAATATCTTAACCTCAATGGGCCCACGCGTAACTCACGTTCGAAAATGACATATCCAAACCCAATGTAGTCTAATCCACAGTTTCACATCATTTTTTTTTTTATAAATCATACACAATGTTATAAAAAATAAAATATACATTGATATGTAATATCATATTTTTTAAAATAAAAAGTATAAAAAATTTACTTCATATACTATAATAAAATCCACTATCATAATATATGTGATTGTATATGTGACTCCAAACGGAATGGATGCACCAATACTCCTCACCTTCATATTCGCATTTGGGCTTTTTTGGGCACAAAAAACAAATCCAAACACGTTTATGCATCTTAAACCCACCTCTCCATTTCTTATGCGTATTTTTTTCACATGTTTGAAAAGTGATTGTTTCACAACTTTTAAAAAATTTGATTTGAGATGCGAAAATGTGAGAATCAGCATTGTTTCTCAATCCAGATTCCAAATAGATCCTAATCTCCATTTCGTAGTAAGTGACTCCTCATAGTAGACCTGCAATGCAACAATGAGGTGGTAGGGTTGGATTGGCTGCTCCAAATTTTTCAGACTCAATGTTCACGAGTATGATGGATCCAAGCACTTCCTTCGTAATTTGCAACCCTCATGCGCATTAGTCTATCCATATAATGTGATATCAAATAAAAAAAATTATGTCTAAACTCTGGGTGCCTTTTGAATAGTGGAATAGCTGGAGAATAAGCCTCAAAAGCTGTAGGGGTGGAAGCTAGGAATTGATGGATATAGTTATGCCAGAATGAGTGATAATAAATGATATTTGTATTTCAGTTTCTCCTGAGAATTATGTTATTACAACCAATCTATTATACTGGTATAAGCATTCACATGTCAAATAAACTGTTATCACCATTTTATAAATCAGAAGACCCACAAGTCAAATAATTATTTCTTTTTATAAATCATTATATATATCTTATTTACATCTTATCCATAACATATCAGTGGTCAATAAAACAACAAAAATTTCATTTTTATGTTTTCCAATTAGAATTACTAAAAATATAACCAAACAAAAAATCATATATTTTACTAATATAGTCATCAACCTTGAGTTGGTTTCCATGCTCTATATCCAAACAGTGTTGAAGTGAATCAACTGAAAAGGAGTTTGGCCAACATTATTGGTGAGGATTTTTTTTTCTAACAAGTGTTAAAGGATTTATTCAGCAATAAAAGTCTTTTGAGACTAGGGGTGGTAAACAAGCCGAACGAGACGAGCTTTGACTTATGTTCAGGCTCGGCTCGTTTAGCAGCAGGCTCAGCTCAGGCTCGGCTCGAGACCGATCTTCATTTCGTGTTCAAGCTCGGCTCGTTGGGCTCGTGAAAAACTTGATTGAAGCTCGGCTCGACTCTGCTCGGCTCGGCTCTGTTAAACAAGCCAAGCCGAAACTCGAATCAAGGTTCGACTCAAGACTCATTTAAGCTAAAAAAAATCTTGTTTAGCATTTGAGAAGTCACATTTCATAAATCACAATACATTATACATGTGAAAGTAACATAAGTTCGGGCTCGAGTTCAATACATTTTCCGTTTTTCCTGTTAAGTAAAGAAGCTCGTCTAGGCTCGGGCTCAGCTCGAGCTCGGCTCATTTATAAACCGAGCTTTAAAAATTATTCAAGCTCGGACTCGTTTGTCTAATCAAACGAGCGTGAACGAGCTTTAACCGAGTCGAGCCTGAGCTACTCGACTCGTTTACCAGCCATATTTGAGACCTTCATTTGGAATAGATCAAGTTTCAAATTACTCTAAATTGGTTAAATTAATCGATTTTGAAAAAGTTTTTATCAACCGGTTTTTCATAAAATTTACTTTGTTGATAATTAAAATATCAATATCAATATCAATATCTGAAACTAAAATCTAAAGTTTAAAAGTACTCTATATTTTAAATCAAAATTTCATTTGAAAATAACAATGCACATTAGAAGCCGAGTTTTGAAAAAGTCGCTAGCACCCTTTTTTTAATATAAAACGATGATGAAGAATCGAATCTTAGGACATCAAAAATTTCTACAAGCGAACCGATTTGAAAATTGAAAAAGTCGGTGAGCACCCCTCTCTTTAAAGGAAAGTCAAGATCAAATCAGGAGGCACCATTAATCTTCAAAAAAAAAAAAAATAAACATTTGACAATGGAACAAGTGTAAGATAATCAATGGAATAAATGATTAAATAACATTTTATTCTTGTTGTTAAATAAATTATCATAAACGTGAATGAAAACCAAGATTTTTATTTTGTTCTAGATTTTAACAAATGTTAATAACATTAAAATCAACGTACCGTTTATCTTTTAAAATTATAATAATTTATCTCTAAAAACTTATATCCTTGTCAAACTAGGCTCAAAATATTTTTCACCAATCCTTGGATTTCTTTTATTTAAGTTTTAATCCCAAAGGTTAGGTTTGATAATGGGATAAATGATGGTAAATAGGTAACTATTTGTTAAAGAGAATCAGGATAACAATTATCCTGATTTGAAATGAAAATGGATATCTTTATTACACTTAAATGCTACAATAACATTGATTTTTTCACTTCTTGTTTGTCCTGATTTTGATAAATGTAAATAATAACAAAATTAATAGAATTTTTATCTATTAAAATTATGCTTATATATTCAAAAATCTTATTATTTTGTCAAACTAGCCCTAAGGTTGATGTATGACATTCTCATGTCCACCACATGTTCATTTATTGAATTTAAAAAAACAATGAATTCTTAAGTATTTTTTTCAAACCCTCATTTTTTAGGTTCCTTGATTTATTTTTTTAAGCACTGAAACATCCTAAAGTTGTTATACTTTTTCTTGATTCTTCTCACTTTTCTATTGCCTACACCGTTTATACACACTTTTATGCACCCTATGCACATGTTTAATACGTACATTCTTATATTGTTATACATCTACTATACACGCTTCTAAATCTCGTACTATATACTGTTATGCACCCTATGCACATGATTAATACATACATTCTTATGTTGTTATACATATATGCGCATTTAAATCTCGTACATACTATATCTATATCGTTAGGTAACTTGCATATATCTGGATCGCATTTAGACCTATGCATTTTAAAAATATATATATAAAATGTAATTATTAATTTGAAAGTGTTTTCAAATACTAAAAAAGTTTTAAAAAATAAAAAATACATGAAATTAATTTCCCTATTTTTATATGTAATAATTTCTAAAAAGAGACCACATACACACAAAAACAGTACTCACCGACTATCAACAATGTAAGCCAAACTTTAAAACGTCACATGTGATAAGAAATCTCTCCCCCATTCCCCCACCACCACCAAATGCACCCTTTCAAAAATCCCTTTTTGTTTATACAACCTTTGGTTTGCTTCCATGTGCCTTTCAGTTGATTGTGTCCTTTGTTTGTCTTCCTTATATAATACAATATAATATAGGAAAAAATTCATACAACCCCTTAAATATGATTGAAATCCATATTACCCCCTAACTTCTTTTTTTTTGACTTTTTTAAAAATCCATATAACCCCTGAAAACACCTAACAAATCCAAATAACCCCTCCAATGAAATTTTAGTTAATAGATGATGAATATTTTACGAATATTTTACTTGGTTAACCCTGACTGAAAATACAATATACTAAAAAATCACTACAATATGTTAAAAATATGAAAAATCTTATAAAAATAACGATTTTACTCTCTCTGGATATATTATAAAACCGTTTATCAAATGAGTAAAATCGTAATCTATAGAAGATTTTCTGTATTTTTAATACATTGTAGGTTTTTTTGTCTTCTATCATGATTAACCAAACATAATATATACAAAATATTTATCATTTGTAAACTTAAATTTTATTCAGGGAGTTATTTGGATTTATTAAATGTTTTCAAGGGGTTATAGGGATTTTAAGAAAAGTCATAGCGTTATTGATTTCAGTCAATTTAAAGGGGGGGGGGGGGTTGTTATATAGATTTTTCCATATAATATAATATAATATATAATTAGGGTCTGAGTGCAAACGTGAGTATATTGGTGTTCATCTTTCTTCTTGTGACAAATGTCACGGTATGTCACACACATGAAAAAGTGGATCCTTATCTACACGGGTAATTTTGAAGAAGAGATTATCAAGATGACCATTATGAGATAATCTGAGCTCCTGTGATACGAATTATTTTGAGATTAATAATTATTTAATATAAATAAAAAATAAGTGTATTTTATTGAAGATTTTTTTTATTTAATTTTATTTTTAATTATCTTCGTTGAAAAAAACGTAATAGTATTATTTTTGTTGTTTAGTTGACGACAGATAAATTGAAAATAAAAAGTTATAAAATGCGAAAAATAAAATGACAAGTGAAACTCGTGATTCATAAGATGTGACACATGAGATTTGACATATGCATTTTTTTATACCAATAAAATAAATTGAGTGGAACTTCAGATAACATAAAGTATCAATACCAGGCCAGCTCTATTGTAACATAGTTATATCTACTTATTTTTCTAAACAAATATGTTTCGCAATTCATTCACCCATATTCATCTTATCCTCCATTTATTCTGCTACCCAAAAAATGACTTCAATATTTTTACAAATGATTAAAAAATCAAACTACATGTGTACACCAATCTATTTATACTACTAACGGAAAGTAATTTAAATGTTTCAACTTTTTTGAGTGCACATATTCAATTTTAGATATTATAGATATCTCTTGATATCTCATATTTTTAATGCTTCCGATTTTGTTATTATTAAGTTTTTTTTAGGTGTTCTTTTTAGGGTTTTTTATTTTTAAATCCCCACAAAATATCATATATAGTTATCGATCCTTTATTTTTTCATATTTAAGTTTTAATCTCCAAATTTAAAGAGTAATTACTTTTTAGTCCCTAAGAGGGACATATATATAAATTATTTAAAAAAATAGTCTCTAATAGGGACTTAAAAGAAATTGTTTTTTAAATCTGGGGACTAAAACTTAAATACAAAGAAATGAATGATCGATCACTAAATATGATGGTTCATGAAACTTAAAAATAAAAAACTTCTTTTATATAAAATAGTAGACACGTGTTTCATTTTTATTTTAAAATTAAAGCCAAACATGGTTAAAATATAATTAAAAAAACGATAGAGGACGATTCTACCATGCATCAAAACAAAACACAACACTTACTCCTCAATCATGAGTTATCTTACCAATATTAAACAAAATAACAATAATTTTATCTTGTATAAGTGAACTCCTCTATATTTTTAAGTAACTATTGCTTAAAATAATGATTATTAAGTTTTTATAATTTGTATTATTTTCATTATTTTATATACGCATAGGACTATTAAAATAACTATATAGTAAGCCATGGACTAGCTGATCGAATTTAAAAAGTTCGAACAAAACGTGTCACACCTTTGTCTGTACTGCATGCATTGTTTCAGAAATCCAGGAAACGATTTCAATACTTTGAATGTTCTAATGTCCCTTAGACGGTTAGACCTCTCAATCATTCAGAAAAAAAAATCCACATGTGATTATTGTTCAAATCTAGAAGTTTGGATAAACATGGAATTTCAAATTCGAATATGGATTCAGATCATATTAAATCCTATCATATCCATGTATGCATGGATTGGGATATTAGGTAACTATATATCAACTATGAAAAAATATTGGACTAATATTATATTATTTGACTTGTATAAATGTATTATAAATATGAAAGAAATATATGTTAAAGTTTTAAAAATATAACATATTTGAATTCCGATATTTCATTCAAACTCAGAATTAAATACAACACATGTTGTGAATATACATGGGATATGAATTAGGGTTTGGGTTCTCAATAATAAATGACTCTACAGGTGATTGATTTTCAAAAAGTAGCGGCTATACGTTTTTGGCTAATGTCGAATTCCATATTCATCATGATCTAGTCGAATTCCACATTCAACAGACTTCTGTTGACATTTACTCGTACAAATTGACAAATCTTCTATTGTTTTAGTAAAGAAAGACTGAGAGTTCTGTTGAACAGGATACTGAGACTAATGAACTTTAAAAAAAATTGATTTTTTTAGTAATATTGGGTTGTGGGTAACATAAGTAGAGATGTTGGAATAATTTTGCTCTTTGTGGTCTCCTTTGTGCCCCCTTTTTTTTAAGGAAAATCAATTAGAGGTCTATGTGATCACTCATTTATTATTTTTAAATCTTTAAAAAATTTTAAATTTTTTAGGTATCTAAAGTGTTGAAAAATTATCTTTAGGTCCTTTTTATCCAGATGTTGTTCAAAAATATCAAAAATACCATCGTCCAATTATGCGAATGTTAACAATGTACTGTAGAGTGTTTACAGTATACAAAAATAATTGGACAAGTACATTTTATACGAAGATTAACAACGTATCGAAAAGTGTTAACAATGTACTAGGGAGTGTTAACAGTGTACTAAAATAATTGTGCAAGGGGCATTTTTGGTATTTTTAAAAAACATCCGACTGGATGGGACCTAGAGATAATTTTTCAGGGATCTAAAGAAAACTTACAAAATTCTAGGGATCTAAAATGAATAAACGTGTGACACATGACCCCTAATTCATTTCCCAAAAAAAAAAATCCAACCAAATCCAGTTGGTACGATATGACGTGGTATCTACGTGTATGGACCATGAATCACGTGGGACCCACCGAAGGCACCAACTTGAACTAGCAGACATTGTGGCAGACCTCATTTTACACGAGTACATTTTTAAAATGGGGCTCAGAGTTCTCTGTCAGCATAGGTCAGATATTTTTTATCTTTTTATAAGCAGTGGGTGTGAAAGATATGGATAAAATGTCAGTGTGACTAGTTTGTAATTTCTCCCATTTTGATTTAATAATAAAAAAAAGCCTATTTAATGATATGGAAATGCATTTAAAACTGTTCTAGCCTCTGGGGCCTTTAGATAGGGTCAGTTGTTTTCTTTAAATTTATATTTTAAAGTTACTGTATTATTAAATAAAAAAAAGTTACTTTTTCTTATTGTTTATTTATTTATTTTATTTTTATTTTAATTAATGTTTTATTTTTTATTTGATTTAAAAAAGATTATCTTATTAGATGTGTAATTTACTGATTTTTCATACTTTTATTTGATTTTATTTCTATTTTTTAAACATATGAGTTAACTTTTATCTTTGTTTATTGGTGTTCCTATTTTTATTGGGATTTGTTTTTAATAAATTGTGAGATTTTTTTTCTCAGAAGTAATCATAACCGAAACGAAATTTGTGGATGAGAGGTCTTATCAAAGGATCTTTTCTGGAGCCTACTCGGCTAACAATTTTTCTAAGGCCAAACATGTCTGTTCTTTTTTTTTTTAATTGAAATTCAAAACAAAGACTAATCTAGATGTTCATACTGACTTACGTAAAAAATAGATAAAGAGTCGTAACATGCATCAATTCATTTCGATATTCAATCAAATATCAAAATAACATTAATCAAACATTACCTAAAGAATAAACATATTTTTTTAAATATTTAATCAAACATTATATAAAAAATAAGCATATTTTTTAAAAATTCAACCAAACATCAATTCATTATGTAAAAAATACGCATGTTTTTAAAATATTTAATCAAATATCAAAATAACATTCCGTACTTATTAAATAGATCAAAATACCATTCTAATAAGCATTACTGTTAAATGATGAACCAAATATACTTATTTAAATAAGTGCTTATATTTTAGACTGTATAAAAGAATGTGTGTAATAGAACTCATTTCAATTAAACGATAGAAATTACTTGTGGTTAATTCACATAATTATCACGAACAGAAGTAATATGTTAACTGTCATTCATTCTTTGCATGTAACATCGCTTTCTTTAGATAATTAGATGTATAGTGTTGCTACCTGAGCCTCATAAATTAAGCTCAAGCCCAATAGGTGGCACTCTCTCATTGGTTCTCTATTTGACTTTTTATAACCACCAAAATGACAATGACAAGACTACCTTTCTTATAATTTTAAAAATTGGTTCTAACTAACTATCGTATCTGAATTCCACAAAGTGTGGCACCATTAAATCCTTTCCCCAACCTAATATGTTTTCAAAAAATTTGAATTTTAAGGTTCCGATTTGGGCGAATCCATATGAACAAAAAAAGGACAGATTTGTTCACCTTTTTTTTTTGCGAAATAAACAGGTCCATTGTATTCGAAACACCATCACTACTTGGTGAAAAAAAGGGTCTATACATTATTCAAATCCATAAAAATAAAAATAACAACCTTAAAAAAATGGACTGAAATTCAAATTCAGATACAAGTGTATCTAGAATTTGAATTAACAAATACATTTAAAAATGGGCTGGAATTCAAATTCAGATATAGGTGTATCTGCAATTTAAATTAACAAATACACATTCCATACAAGTGAATGTGCACTGCATTTGAAAATCTTGAATCTGAATTAGTCGAATAATGCTGATACAAAACTAAAAAATATGATGAATGACACATTATGCATAATTATACACAAAACACACAATCATAAACGATTGTATAGATCATATTTGGTACACAAACAATGTATATAAATCAAGATACTAGCCATATATCTGAATTTAAAATGAAATTTAGATTCAATATATGTCAAACAGAGCTAAAAAATATAATCAAAATAAGAACATCAAAAGAGTAAAAAATGAATCAAAAGAGCCGAAACCTAATACATCTTATTTTGACAAAAAAAAAAACTAACAAACAAAGCTTTTCATTAGAACTTCAAAAACAAAATCTAATTTTTTTACCTACCAAGATCATAAAATTTATCTTTCCAAACTCACCGTCAATTGATCTTCATCCACAAAACCCATAACACAAGAAAAAATTGTTCGTCAATTGATTTTTCCAAACTCACCGTCAATTGATCTTCAATTGGAAGAGATGACACAAGAAAAAATTTAAAGAACAAATGGGATCAATGCAATCATTCTAAATTGTAACCACCTCTTCAAAAATATGGGGAGCAATAATAGCAAAAATACAATACAAGGATATAATGAGTATTTTATATGTGCCAACTCATAAGACTTTTGATAGGGCCTAAAATTTGGGACTTAAAAATCATTATTGTTATACGTATATATAAGAATTAATTGTTAATCAAATATTATTATATAGAAAAGCTGAAAAACGTTAAAAAAGTTGTATGTTACATACGACTTTTATATGCAACTCCAATTGTAAATAATGTTTTTTTCATGAGGCTATGTATATTTCATTAGATAAAATATGTTATTATTCGTTCTTTGCATAAATAATTGTATTTAATTAATTATAGTATATATTTATGTATTGTTTAAAAAAATATCAAAATATATGCTCCTATAATTGAAACCGCAAAGAAATTAATTAAAAGTACTTTTGGCTCAAATATCCCTTATATATTTTTATATGTATACATTTTTTTTATAAAAGAAATTTGAGAAAATTAATTAGGGGCATTGTGGTCCATACATCAGCCCTGACTTGCCTCCACAAGATCAGAAGGAATAACAGTCTGAAGATGAATTCATCGGGCCGTCAGGGTACCTATCTACAACAACGGGCTATGGCTTCGCTGCGGCTTGATTGTCTCTTTCTTATTTATGCACTCCATCTATTATTTTTAGGTTTATGAAAAATTTAACTTTTCTTTAAGTTCCTCCAACTGGATGTTGTTATGCCCTTGTCCAATTATAGGAAGGTTAACAATGTTTTGGGCATTGGATATATGTATTTAACAATGTAATGAGGAACATTTACAGTATGCTGAAATAACTGGGCGGGAGCATTTTATGAAAATGTTAATAATGTACTTGAGAGTGATAACAAAGAGTTACAAAGGGGGGTTGTGAGTAATTCATTGAGAAAATGAACTCATAAATAAATAAATAAAGATTCTTAATGTTCTGGATGAAAAGTGGAAATATTGGATTTTTCGACTATCCAAATCCCATTTTATTTATTTTCCCATCACATTTTCAATTCACTTTTTATTTTTCTAGAGTTTAGAAATAGAGTGGTATCTATCTTAGCATTCCTATCTAATGATCCAGGACGTAATCCTGGACGGAAGGAATAAATTTTTTTCCTGCCTGATTTATGAATTTTCTTATGTTATGTATTATATTATATACATTGAATTGTCAAATTCGAAAATATCAAGATCAGGGAGAGTGAGAGAGGGGGTATAGAACATTTTTAGTATTTTTGAACAGTATCTGACTGAAGGGATTTAAAATTACTTTCTTACCACCTAAATGACCTAAAAAAACCTTGAAAACTGCTAAGGACCTAAAAATTAATACACGGGTGATCACATGACCAAATTAATTTCTCCAAGAAATTTTGTGGAATGGATTGTGACTCATTTGACGTAACTTGGATGACATTTTTTTGTTCATCGTTAAGCCATTAAATTCCTACAATGATCCCCAACCGGCCAAAGAAAGCATTGATTGATAAAGACATTTTCATTATTATCAAAAAAACAAAATCCCTAGATCACCATCTCACTCTCCCAGTCTTCCACTCAAAAAAAAAAAAAGAGAGGAAAAAACAAATGGGCCGCATTGGACAAATGGGCGGATGGGTCGGATCGCAGCCCAAAGTTGATTTTCCACAGAAGTGTTGTTACGGTGAACCATTTTAAATTAGGATAATGTTACATCCAGCCTCATTTCCAGCCTCAATTCCAGTTTACATGTATTTTGAATTTTTTAAAAATAATATACCTCATCTAATGAGGTACATACTTTTATAAAAAATGAAGCATATACTCCAATGAATTACATGGATGCATTTATAGAAAATGTAAAAAATTTCTTTCGAAGCATATACCTTGTTAACGTGAGCACATGCGTCGATAGAAATCTATCGACATATATAGGGCTGGAATTGGGGCTGGAAATGATCTAGGTGTAACAGCGCCCAAAAAGATACACGTGGCCCCCATTACAGCCCCAATTATAGTCTAGCCCGTTTTTTATTTTTTATAAAATTATACACTCATCCTTTGAAATGCATGTTATTATATAAAATGATGTATATTCTGAGATACATTAGTATATTTTTTTTACGGTAAAAAATGAAAAACAATATGGTCATGTCATATGATAGAATCATATACACTATGATAATGTAGTATATACTGTTTTATCATAGCATACGGGCTGCAAAACGGGCTGTAAAAACGGGCTGCGTGTATCAGCACTCTTTAATTATATACCCAGTTATCTCTGTGTACTCATCATAATGTATCTCATTAGAAAATTTTCACATTTTTTTATAAATGATACTATCAATTAATTAGAATATATATTTCACTTTTTATAAAAATACATATCTCATTAGATGACATAAATGATTTAAAAAAAAAACATGTGGGGGCGTTTATGATTGTAAAAGAACTGAGTGTACTATTTTCCTTTCAGCAAACGCGAATACAAACATCTCTTCAACACTATGGAAGTGCTTGTAAATGTGTTTGAAGAACAATTTTTAAATGTAGTTTTTCAGATAACATTGTTCTGTACTTATGTTGGATCACATATTTCATACTCCAGTGAAGTAAATGTAATATTTATTACAAAAAAGAAAAATCACATATTTCATAATATATTTATCATTTAAATAATGAGGCTATAATTGAGCCTATGTATAAAGATTGCATGCAACAATACCATTATATCATGCATACAAGGGACATCTCTACTATGAAATTACTAATTTTTTTTTTGAAGCATATGGATCATAGATAAACCTATGGTGTAACTTATTTAAAAATAATAATTATAAATATAAAATCTTTTAGCAAACTAGATTCTAAATTGGGGCAATTAAAGCCACCCATTGGGATGGAACCCACAAAGAAAATGGTAAGGGGGGGGGGGGGGGGGTTAGGATTTCATCCTCATTATAAATATTATAAAAAAGAGGGAGGGAGGGGGGTGGATGAAGGCCGAGGGTGGTGGAGGTGGGTGGAGGTGATGTCGGTGATGAGGGGAGGAAGTGGAGGAGATTGAGGTAGAAAGAGAGAGAGAGCAAGAAAGAGGGGAGGGCCACGATTGTGGGGAGGGTGGCGCCGTGGCAGTGGGTGGAAGGGGCAGGCAGAGGATAGCGGTCAGTTGGCTCTCTTTCTCTTTACTCCACCAAATAAGTGCCTTAACCTCACTCCCCCTTTCTTTCTCTCCTCTCTTTCTTCCTCTTTTTTGCTTGAGAATGAAATCTTATTTTAAATACAAAAATGAGGAATGAGATTCCACCCTCACGGGCTATATATATATATATATATATATATATATATATATATATATATGAAAATGATTAGGTGCGGCGAACGGCAGGTGCGGCCGCGACGTGGGCCGTCTGATCGCGGGTCCATCGTATCCAACGGTCGACGTGAATCGCACCCGACCGTCCGATGCGATGGATCCGTGATCGACGGCCCGTGATCGCTGCCGCACATGCCGTTCGCCGCACGTAATCACGTCCCTATATATATCATAAATGAAATAAAAATATAGAATCTTAATGCACTAGGGTTACTGATCTTCAACAAGTGAACCCAATTATTATAATATTGTAACCATCGACTATGATTGATCCTGAAGCGAATTGTAATTAATTTTGTTTCCTTCAATTCATAAAAAAAATCAATTTGAAAATAAGACCGGTTAAAAAAGATATCTAATTCTGGATCCCACAAGAGGTGCGACGTGTCATTCCCCAATTAGTGATCAATAAGGTTAGATGAGATTCAATCATCATTGAATCAATTCCTTAAAAAAAAATTATAAAAGAACATAAAGATTGTTATACCAACCCTATAGGGGTGCAACTCGGACGAGTTGGGTCGGGTTCTGCTTTAACCTACATTGCACAGAGTCCAACTCGAATCCGAGCTCGAACCCGGCCTCAACCTGAAGGGTTCAACCTGAACCCGAACCCGACCTTAACCCGTGGGTTCGGATCGGGTTCGGGTTAAACCCGGGCTCGGATCGGACTCGGGTTGGGTCGGGCTAGGCTCGGGTTTAACACCTAAAATTAATAATCAGATTGGATCTAATAGGTAGCAAATGAAAAAAAAGAATATTACAAGTGAATAATCACTCTTAGAATGGAATATCACACTTAAAAAATTGTAATTATAAAATATATTTACATAATAGAATAAATTTTAAAATATATAAAATATAACATCAACAAAGTCTATCCAAACATGTCAAAATGTCATAAAACATTTGATTCAATCAAATTAATATAAGACCCACAAAAAGAATTCAATAAGAAATGAGATGTGAAATGATTAAAAAAAATTATGATTTATAATATAGGCCGAACATTGCAACACATTAGGCAATATATTTTCTCGAAATAACATCTAAAAATGGATTGGAAGATAGATCCATTGTGTGTGCCAGCGAGAGATGGCGAGTCGACGAGGGTGGAGAGATGGCGAATCAGCGTCAGCATCTCGACACAAGTCGATGAGGGATGATGGTGATCTGATTGTGATCTGTATTTTGTGAAAAGAGAGGAAGAGTGAGTGTGAGACGGCTGGAAAGAGGAAGAGAGGGTTGTGATTTGTGAAAAGAGAGTATCTTTAGGGTTAAGAGATTGAACGGTTAAGATTACATCTCATGCATGTGTATGGTTAAATTATAAATATTAGTTTAGGTATGTTGTTGTGGCATAACATTTAACCCTTTTGACCCTTAACATGCAATGGGGTTGCCGGGAACCCGACCCCCTAACCCGAACCCAACCCAAAGTGGGTTTGGGTTAGTTCAGGTTCGGGTCGGGTTGAATCCGACAAGAAAAAACCTCAACCCAAACCAGCCCATGAGCCGGGTTGGGTCGGATTCAACCCGCCCAAGTTGCACCCCTACAACCCTACAACCTCACCGTGTTTAATGAAATCACAAGCGCCAATAAAAGCCTAGCTATCAAACAAATCAGATTATTTAATTTATTTTTAGATTTAGATGTCTATATTCAAATTTAAATATTTTTAGACACCGAATAAATATTTTTGGTAATTTTTTTGTGCAATTTAGGTGATCCATATTGTTTTAGTACAAAAACTTTTAATGGGCTACAAAGTTCTATACATAGAGTTACAAGGAACATGATATACTCAGTCTCATGTGTAGTCTTGCTTGTCCACAATCCCCAACTATTTTGATTTTTTTAAATATATACTCGTCTAATAAAGTATACACTGTTATACGAAGTGAAGTTTAAAGTATGATACACTACTATATTTTTTCTTTAAAATTTTTTTTTCTTATTTTCTTATATTGTAATATATTTTTTTTCTTTCGTAGTGTAAAAGCAACTTAAAATTGTTTTCAAGTTACAGATAAGGCTGCAAAACATATTGAATGTATCGACGCTCATAGTTATAAACCAATGCTAACATTAAAAATCTTGAACCAAAAAGGCTCCAGAACAGACTAATGAACCAGAATCCCACAAAAACCATTATGCTGTACATACTTATTTTCACCTGCAAAACCAAAGGCAGATGCCCACACCCCCCCCCCCCCCCCCCCCACCTGGGTCACCTCTAATCATGCTCACCACCAACGACCCCTCTGAGGAAACCCACCACCTCCGCCGCGACAACCTCCACCTCTCCTCCCCGCGCGGTGGTGTCCACAACGAGCCACGGCACGTCCCCCTTATCATAGTCCGCGCGCCCCCCGTACCCCTCAACGAGCCTCCTCAGCTCCTCCCAGTTCTTCGGCTTGTGCCACCCCCTCCTCCCCTCTCCGCCACCCTCCCCGCGCGCCTCGAGTCGTCTGCGCCACTCAGCCTCGTCCCCGGGCCTGCACTCGACGACCGCGACGCGCGCGCGGTGCACGCGCGCGACGCGGAGGAGGTCGTCGAGGCGCGCGCGGTTCGAGAGGGGGGAGTCGACGACGACCCCGGGGAGGCCGAGGCCGAGCTGGGTCTCGGCGAGGCGGGAGAGGGCGGAGTAGGAGAGGTCGTTGAGGAGGGAGTGGGCGAGGTCGGGGGGGAGGGAGCGCTGGACGGCGTCGGTGGAGTCGCGGATGTCGTCCTTGTCGAGGAGGGGGTAGTGGAGGGAGGAGGAGATGGCGCGCGCGAGGGTAGACTTGCCGGTACCCGGGTGGCCCTTCATCGCCACTAGCAATGGTTGGGATTGATCCATCGATTTCTTATCCGGTGGGATTGAAGTTACCTTACAATGGAATCATGAGTTCTGCTGATATAATTGGGAAAATGATATCCTCCAGCCCTATCTGTAGTTCTTTTAAGAAAAATACACACTCATGTTAAAATACATTATTGTTAATATGGTAGATAACCACCATCTTTCCAACCCATAACCTCCCCTATTTTTTAACTCTATAACCCACTCACCCTTCAACTTAACCACTCCCACTCTTCATCATTCACTAACTAGCTCATCACCTCTTATGATTTGTAACTTCTAATATGCTGACTTCAGACCTATAATAGAAGAGTTCGCAATGTATTTTATAACTAACAAATAGTGAATAAAAATCTCTCTCTATTTTCTTCTCTATGTGTTTTGTTTATGTATACTTGTGCATATATATTTTATTTTGTTTTATAACTTACATTTTATTTCTGAATAGAAATATACACTAAGGCACACTAATATATTTTTAAAAAATAAATAAAAATTGTAGTCTCACATTCTGTGATAGAGATTTGATTATACATTAGCGTGCTTTTGTAGTATACCTGCAGACCGAATGGCAAAATAGACTGACGTCTATCTATTAATCATATTGCGTTTTCTTTTCTTGCATTTTTTTTTCTTTTTTTTCAATTTTTACAAATAACCCTCTTAATAAATACATTATATTTATGAGATTTTTCTGGATTAAAAATACATTTATCCTACTTTTTAGTTCCCCCCCCCCCCCCCTTATGCTAAAAATGAATGTTATATGAATGTACATTAATGTATAAACTCCATTTTGCAGTATCGTCTCCAGTTCAGAAACAGTCCCAAAACTAGTGAAACCATCCATGCACTGCACTATCACAATGTATGTTATACTATTATGGTGTATAAATTTTAAAAAAAATTAATTTAGTAAAGAAAAATAAACTAGTGCATCTTCATATATATTTCACCGTTTATAAAAACGAATGTATATTTTTTTATAAAATAACTTGATAAAGGTGACAAACAAGACTATAGTACTACACACATGATTGAACATATCATTTTATAAATAAAAAACATTGATAGACTCAGTTTGTTTTGCACCTTTGCATCTATCTATAGCTAAAAATAGTCACAGCTGTCTATCATAATGTATTTCGCATCACTTATATCATATACTAAAATAATATAATATACATTGTGCTATCAGAATGTGAAATGTATTATCACATCATATAAAAATTAATTTTTATATTTTTATTAAAAATATATACTAATATTTCTATAATTCACTCTTTATACAGCACATGTACTTTAACCGGTGAGTCTTCTTTAATTGTCCAAAAATATTCTTCTTGAAAAACATGTACTTCAAGGGCCTTGCTTTGAATTCCAGCCTTCATTTCGTGTGAAAGATAGTAGTCGGTGTTGATTTTGGATTTTTTGAGGGACCATTTTCAAATAAAGGGCTCACTCAAAGGACGTTTGTGGTTTTCCCCGTTCGATTGAGCTGCAGAACGCTATTTCTAATACGGGTAAAGAAAAAACTATTCAATTCATTAAAAAATTATTCTGATTCTTTGATTCTTGCACACCATCCTTGTTTTTTTTTTCTTTTAATGTCCTGTTTTTAGGGTTTTCAAGAAGCTCTACTTGTGTTGGAGCTAAGGATTGTTGGAAGAGAAGAGATTATCAGCTGTGGATTTTGAGGTAATTAAATTTGTTTGTCTTTTAGTTTTTCTTTTGATCTTATCTTGGTCTCTCGCGAGTCCAATCTTATGATTTTCAGTTCTTATGATATTTGGATTTCGTGATTCTTGAATTATTTGGTGTTGTGAGAGTCCGAGTATTCTGTTCTCCAACAATGCAATTTGCAAAAATAACCCCTGAAATTGAATATTAGCAAAACTAGCCCCATATTAACAAAAACTAGCACCGGACCCGGTTAACGCTATTTTTTAACTGGAGGCATCCTTTTTTACCAAAATAAAGGGAGACACTATATATATATATATATATATGTATGGCGCCTCTCTTTATATCTCGGAAAGAAATAACTCTTTTCACAAAAAAAATAAAATGCATTGAATATGCACCCTCGAAATTTAAAATAATAATAATAATAATAACATCTCAACCATTAAATAAATTTCCTTATATTTGTCCACCAAAAACCCCTTCATAGAAATCTTCCATGATTTATAAGAAAAGTTTTTTTAATGGTTGAGACATGTTTTTTCTTTTTTTTAAATTTCAAGGGTGGAGATTCAATACATTTTTTTTTTTGTGATGAGAGTTCTTATGCTCGGGGCATAAAGGGAGGTTCCATATATATACGGCGCTCCTTTTATTTTGGTAAAAAAAAAGGAGGCACCATATAATTATGTCGCCTCCAGTTAAAAAATAGTGTTGTCAGTTCCAATTCTAGTTTTTGCTAATATTCACTCTTTGGGGCTAATTTTGCTAATATTCAATTTCAAGGGGCTATTTTTGCAAATTGCCCTTCTTGTAATTTTTTAATTTTAAGTTCTCTTAGTTCTTGGAGGAACTATGAATAGGAATATTTGATAATTTTGTATCTAGTTGGTAATATGGATGGCAACATAAAACCTATCAGATTTGGATATGTTTTTATATGAGATGTTTTGAATGATTTTGAATTTGGCATTGTCGATGCAATTGTTGCCAGGATTTGGCATTAAGGCAGTAAAATGAGTACTGGTATGTTTGGCTGATATGTTGTTCATGTTAATGTCACGAAGAACTTGATGGGTGTAGAGATTCTGCATTTTTAGTTGGACTTTGTTCATACTGTTTTGAATTTTTAGATTTGGTTGAGATTTGAAGCTAGGATGGATCCATTATTTGATTAAGTTTTTTTGTTCATTAATTTATTAGCCATTACCATGGATTTGAGATTACCTGGTGGATAGCCATATATAGCATCAAAATAGACAAAGCGGTCAGTGTATACCGTATAACATTCGGTTAACCATTTATCCTTAGTTCAAGTATCTGAGATGTTTCATGTTAGATAGGGAGGATAAATGATTAAAAGAACCATGCACTTTCACTCCTCTTTTTTTATAGTTTGATTGGCATAATAAATAGTGATATAATTGGCTCAGAAGTATTCTAGCTTAGAACAAGGATAGTTGCAAAGATCTCTGACAGTGATTCTAATATTGATTTTGTTATATGATTTATTTATTTATTTGAATTCATTCTTACATGCAAAGAATTCACAGAAGAAAAAAAAAACTTAACCTAATTTGCTTAAGACAGAAAATGTCAAGTATTTGAAAGGCCTATGAAGCTCATCAATGTATGAAAAAGAAATAGCTGGCAGGTTCTTTTACTAGATGCATTAGAGATAACTGCTCTTCCGGACACCTTTGCGCATCTTCACAAAAGCTCCCCATACCCATTTAGGTCTTCATGTAAACAAGGCCATTTAGTTTTGGCATAGATATTTTTCGTGAAATAATTCCATTTTGGCATTCATTCATCAAAATAACCAATACCATTTCCTAGCTTTCAGCAGGTGAAAAAATCAATTGTATATTTGGGAGTTCTACTGATCCAGTGAAAGCTCTAACATAGTCCAAGCCTTTTATGAAATTCTCAAACTAATGGGATTTTCTTGCGCTCTATGGTTCCAAGTTGTTTTTTTTTTTTTTTTGAGGAAGAGATTTTTGAGTTGTTTTCTTGTGTAAACCCATTTGCAACTCCCCGTATTTTTCTGTGGATTTCCCGGACGTCATATTCTCTTCTAGCCTTTGTCTGGAATGAACTGCAGTGGGACTTCTTGCTTTCTATGATTGGTGATGTTGTTCGTCTTTCTACTTCACAAACTCGCAACATCGCTAGCGAATACGTATTGAGTCCTGTGGTAAGAAAGACCCCCAATCAGTGACTTGCTAACTTGACTTCCTCTGCAGTAATGCAACAAATGTTAAGAACGTAGATTCCACTTTGTAATAGTACACGATTAGACACAGGTCCGTGATATGAGTGATGCAAGGTGTTATTGCAGTAAAGTGGTGTCCAGGACATCATGGATTCATGGCCACTGGCTCTGAGGCGATGGGCATAGTAAGCAGGCTGTTGGGTGGATACCTGGGGTAGCACAGTCCAATGGACATCATTTTACCCATTCTTGTAGGATTAGTTTGAATTTTGAGTTTTAATTAAATTTCAAATAAGCTGTTTGAATTTGAAACCTGCACCTCAGTCATATCAGTTCAAGTGCAGACAATATGGAGACATAATTTGATATGGTTCTTCCCATAATTGCCTGCTGAGATGATCGCAACACATCACATAACCGTCACCTAGGAGACGACATCACCTTCACAGCCATTGACAGGGCGGTGAGTCTGTTGTAAATATGGGTTTGGTCAGAGAATGTTAATCTCCAATAGAAGATCTTGGAATTTTCTGACCCTTTTGAAGTCTATGAATATCGTTTGAACTTCAGTAGAAAGGATAGATTTCTAAAGATTTTTTTGTGTTAGGTAAAATTTGAGTTCTGCTAATTATATTCGTTGTTTAATTTCGTCTACTGTTACATCCCCCAAGGGTAACATACTTCCTGGTCAGTGTTTAACAGGATGGAACTGGATCCCCCTACAATTGGACATGAAGAATGATTATTTTGTAGAGAAATTGATCTTTAATTTTTGGTCTATCATTTGATGTATAGAACAGTGCTGGGAGGTGCATAAAATGACACATTTGTGTATGAATATGTTGGTTCATGAATCAACTTAGAAATGGAATTCTAGTAGTAGAATAGGCTTTTGTATTTGTGAAAAGATTTCAATATGTAGGTGCATAGACATAGCCCAGTTGTGTACCCAACAGAGAACAATCAAACAGATCCAGACAGACCTGTTTGAATATGTCTGAGGGTAAGATTACTCAGGAAACATGAATTATCATAGTTGATGAGTGAAAACAATGATGAAAATGGCCATTGTTTGGATAAAAAGGACAATTCATTTAAATGTGCCAAAAATATGGGAACCTACAAATGGTAAAGGGTGTAAATTGCTCATTCAAATAATGCCTTGTTAATTGATTCCTCAAGAGCTCTTTAGATGACCAATTGATTAATATCAAGGTTAAGACTTGCATAAATTTGTGCAGTAAATTTCAGCGAGTATTACAACATAATCTCCTATCCACACTCAATGGGGTTGAGGATCTCAATTTATAAAGATGAATAGTAGGAGTTACAAGGAGTTATAAGTAGTTATTACTAGTTACAAGTAGATATAGTTTATTACATCTAATAGTGAGGATAGTGAATAGGCAGAACAGGTAATTACTAGTGACCCATGAGAAGAAGGCAATAAATTTAAGTTTGAAACTGGATGATGGTGTAGATATCCCCCCTCTCTGGGGCTGTATCAGCAATAACATTCACTGCAATTGCTACAGACTGAAAAAACGATACACAATATAACCTAGAGTGCATTTTATTGCATCCATAAAGGTTCATACAGGAATAAGACAGATTTGGAGAACCATAAAAGATTGAAAAAATTTATACTAAATTTCAAGTCAAGATTGATCATATACGAGTGAGTAATAAAAAAAGGCAGATGGCCAAAAATGTGTGGGAAAGGAGTCAAGGACCATGACCTATCGATTAGAAATTTGTGATTTGCTTCATCCAGCTATTATCTTCATCAATATATGCACAAGAAGTCTAATACCATTACATGTGCTTTGTGGCTCATATATTACCTTCCCATCTTATTAAAGTCCTTTTGATTTTGGTTTTGATTGATAGTCTCATAGTCTATTAGGGATCTAAAATAAATATCAAATAGTAGACTGCTATATGATTTCATATATGCTGACCACTTGATGTGTACGGCATGTGAAAAATTTTATATTAAGAAAAAATATGACAATCGATGATCTATGTTGCATAAATCTGATATAAAAATGGCCATTTTTTATTTTCAACAAAATGATGCAAATTTCCATCCCCATCACAGTCATGAGGTTAATGATATTTTAAAAAATATTTTTGTTAGAATTCTTTCTTTTCATTTTATATGTACTGATACACATTTCAAATCTGTCTCCACTTGTCAGGACTCTTGCATTGGAAGTGCCAACATGGACTATTCCAAACAGGACGAGAAGATCCTAAGCTACAATGATGTTGTTCTGAGAAGATCGGATTTAGGCATCCTCAAAGGCCCACATTTCATCAATGATCGGATAATTGAATTCTACTTCAGCTTCCTCTCTTCCTCAACAGTATCCGAAGATATTCTCCTTGTGCCACCATCAATCTCGTTCTGGATCGCAAACTGTCCTGATCCCGAGAGCCTCAAGGATGTCATTGAGCCCCTCAAACTCCAAGACAAGAATCTGGTGCTCTTCACAGTTAACGATAACAGCGATGTCAACTTGGCACAGGGTGGAACTCATTGGAGTTTGCTAGTATACTCTAAGAACCTAAATACCTTTGTTCATCATGACAGTTGTTCAGGGCTAAACACAGAAGATGCCAAGAAGCTCTATCAGGCTGTACGTACATCTGTGGCGTCCACTGCTCGATTTGAAGTTGCATTTACACCGCAGCAGAAGAACAGCTATGATTGTGGTGTTTATGTGATGGCTATCGCAAGAGCAATTTGCGCCTGGCATGAGAGTGAAATGATAGACAAAGGGGGAGACTGGTTCTCTACTTTGACGGAGATCAATGCGTCCACCGTCTCTTGTGTGAGAAAAGAAATACTGGAGCAGATCCAGATGTTGATGACACAGAAATAAATGTTTGTCAATGTAAAAGTACAAGAGTGATCATAAAAACACCTTAATATGTAGAGGTGGTAACTGTACATGAATTCCAGTGGTAATACTGAGAAAGTGATGAGATAAATTCTGGAGTTGTTTTTGCTTGTTGAATTTTGACCATGCAATTGGTTCCTATATGAAATTCACTGAAACTCTTTCTGTGACTGATTTTTCTGTTGGATTACTTGATGTCCCTAGGGATGGGAATCGAATGGTGGTTTTGGATAACACAAACCGCCACTGGGGTGGGTATGGATTCCTTGATTTTCATACCCACTCCAATGCGATGTAAAAAATAGAACAGATGTGATTTCTCATCTCTTGGGTGGAAGAATAGATGTGGAATAAGGTTGAATAGGCATAAAAATTTGTTTGCTTGCAAGGAATATATTGGTACTATGCTAGTATAATGGGAATAAGTTGGTATTGATACTCTGAACATCCCTGGCATTGTATTATTCTAGCGATATACATTTTGATATTTATATTACAATTTATAAGCCTAAATAACATGTTTGAAAAGACTAGGTTGATATGGTAATATGCCATAATATGTGAAAATAAACTTATATTGATATTCGAGACATCGTTGAACTTGTATTGTTCCACTGGTACAAGAGGGTCTAGAGTTCCACACCTTGAATGAAATTTTGATGACAATTACATAACCCTATCCTTTCTTATATTTCTATTGAAAAAATTTAGTTTCATATGTTTTAAAGGAGAGTTTCATATTTATACATTTTTTGAAGTAATAAATTTTATTTTTAATTTGTGATCCAACTCGCCTCCACCTACCATTGGAGCATGGGGTAGGTTTTGTGGGTTTTAAATGGGACAAATATGAGTAACATATACTCAAAGAAAAATGACAGATTCAGCCCCACATGCAAATTGGGATCAGGATGGACTCATGCCATATTGCCATCCCAAAATGTCACCTTTGAAACTAAACAAATCTAACAGATACTACTTTTTAAAGCAGTTGACATTTCTGAAGTAATCACATAACAACTGCCTTATATTACACCAAAAAAAAAATCCCACCACTTCCCTCCACTGTCTCCCAAGCATTCAAAGCCCAGGAGTGGGTTGTACAGATGACTGGATGAACATGGCCATGTTTTCTTATGAGCCATGTTTTCCTATGTTACATGCTCTGTAGAAACCCCTCAACCTATCACCCCTACAGAGGTCACTGCTCCTCCAGTTTCCATAACATCAAAACACAGCCATCAACCAGTCATCGGGGACCACTCCCACGTTTTCGTTTGAAGGACCCACTCCTCGAGTTCGAGCCCACCAACGTAGGCCCTTGAGAAGGAGCTCTTTGAAGCAAGTGTTTTCCAACTTGGGCACCTGGTTGAACGTTCATATGGGGAGGAGGATTACTGTGATTCCTTCCATTAGGCACTACTAACTTGGACCTATGGAAATGCGAAGGGGAGGTCACTTGCGGGTCTTCCATTTTAGTCCTAGAAAATCCATTGGATCTGTCAAAATTCCGAGCCATCCCTCGCTTTCCTTGAGCATGCTTGTCTATACCGGTCGTATTCACCATTGATGTAAGTGAGTCCACGGATTCCAAGGCAGGGTGCACCCCTGATAGACCATCATAAGAAAGAACGCAGGCAATAGCATACATAGATGCTCCAAGTGCTGGGGGTAAGTCCGACCGTGGGTTCTTTACCTACAAAATTAGAGAATAAAAGACAATGATTTGAGAGCTACATCATATATTTTCCATCACAGATGTTTTGAATATAATGGAAAACAGTTATTGCAGATACTACCAAATTATAATGAAGCATTTCTTCTTTTGGGGGGGGGGGAGAGGATGGAATCAAGGGTAATACATAATTCCCTCTAAAATACAGTTCATGAACCAACACCAGCACGAATTGGCAACATTTGTGAATTTAAAACAAAAAAAATGTTAGGTACAGTCATTCCTGCAGTACTTTTGCAGTCCCAACATGTTTTGAATTTTTTTGAAGGTAGTAATGTACATACTTGTCTAATGAAGTACATACCTTCAAACAAAATGAAACATATACTTGAATGAATTAAATGCATACATTTTTACATTTTCCCTAACCTTGATACTAAGTTAGGGAAGTTAAATACTAGGTTAGGAGAATGACAGGAATGACCGAGATGCTTGGAAACATACAAGAGAGTTTAAGGATGGCAAGTTCGGATGTAGAGAATCAGTTTGAAATGCCCCTAACAAAACCTTGCTAGATATAAGTTCAAAAGATCAGCTTAAGAAATTATGACAGAGAGATGGAAGCCACATAAAAAGAGAGAGAACCACTTGATTTAGGACCTCACCTTAAACAGAATTGCTGTAGTCAATCGCTCCCTGAGACAATAAATCTGGGCGACATCTAGTGCTGTGGACTGGAATGTGAGCCATCGATCAGCAACCACTGAAACCAAATTATCAGGAGAAGACATAATCCGTTCTCCTTGTTGTCCAGTAGATGATTCCTCTACAGTCATTTCATCATCATCGCTGCCATAGTCCGTGTCTCCATCACTATCATCATCGTCATCCTTGGCAGGAGCAACAACCATCTCTGTAGCAAGCAACAGCAATGGATATGGACCCACCACTGTACAGTTCCTTATGTGCATGCCACCCCCATCCCCACGGGTTATCTCATCATATATGATTAAAGGAGACTCACTAGACTTACCGAATGATAGCTTGAAGTTAGAAGAATGGGGATGTAATCTAACTTTGGCACCACTAGAAGTCTCAACAACAGCTCTTTGACCATTTTTGAGACGAGGGAGCAATCTACCCACCATTGGATATGCACCTGCCATGAGAACTGCCCGCAATATACCATGATCCCGAGAATTCAGGCTACAACTCGACGTGTCTACAGGGATAAATCCATTTGTAGCAAGTTCATTCTGGAGTTGCTTACGCATGCGAAACAGCATGTTCATCGTGGTTGAAGAAACAAAGTACTGAGAACAAAACTGAGCCTCTCGACCTATTTCTTTCTCACGCCTCCAACAATCAAACGCTGCTACAATTGCAAGTTGATCGCTCATCCCTCCATATAATGAAGCAAGCTTTATTTTAGCAGCTGCGGCTCTTTTCCTCTCCTCTGGGGCCATGGGAAGGAGGAAGGGATCTCTATAGTCTGCAGCACATGCTAGGGTTAATGCTGGGTCAAGGCAGTTCATCAGGATAGCAAAGAAGAGCATCTTGCTTGTTGACGGGTGAACAGGTAGCGACCCAAGTTTTTCACCAAGTTCCGTAAGTTTCTCATCATCTGTTAAGGCACCGATATCTTGAAGAACAATAATTGCATTTCTTATAGTTTCAAAAACCGGAGGATCTAACGTCTTCTGCAGGAAATCTCCTACTTTGCAATGAGGGTCAAGTAATTTCACCTGCAAGCAGAGTTCCTCAATTGGCATTCGTTTGATTTCGGGAACCTGATAGTCTGGAAGAGATTCTAAACGGATTTTTGAATAAAGATGGTAGCATATTCCCGGCTGACAGCGTCCAGCACGCCCCTCTCGCTGCTTTGCACTTGCTTTAGATACCCAAGCTGAGTGAAGAGTGGACACATTATTATATGGATCATAGCTTTTCTCCTTCATCCGGCCGCTGTCTATAACAAACACAACATCATCAATCGTGACTGCTGTCTCAGCAATGTTAGTCGAGAGGATGATCTTACGGACCCCCACAGGAGGACGCTTGAAAACCTTTTTTTGTTCGGCAGAAGGGATCATGGAATGCAGAGAGAGAATTACAAACTTTGAAGAATCTCTGAAAAATGGGGAGGCAAGTAATCTCTCTCTTGTTTGATTTATGTCATCCCATCCAGGAAGGAAGACAAGAATGGCTCCTTCTTGCGAATCACTGCATATTTTTCTTAGTAGCCGTTCTATGAGGACCGTATCAATAAGTTCTGGGTTGATGCTCGATAGATATTTATCAAGAAGTTGTTCTTTCTCCGCTGACTTTGACGTATCACTCCCCATGTGATTTCTGATTATTTCACATATCTCATTCTGATTTTCTTGTCGAGCCCAATCCAAACAAGTGTTTCCATCATTAGCATGTAGTTGGCAATCTGCACCCAATGAGAGGAGCATACAAACATCACCAACTCTCCCCTTTTTCGCAAGTACCATCAATGGTGTTGCACCAGTTGAAGAATGCTGATAATTGTATACTTTTGGGGTGGACTCAGTGGAGACTAGTTCAAGAAGAGGACCAAACTCGTCATCCGACAATGCAAGAGCTATAGCTTCATCAAGGGCCGATTTATGTTCCTCAGACAACAATGTAGCATCTTCTTTACTTAGGGAAGCATGATCAAGATGATTATTTTCAGAAGACTTCAGGATGGAAAGCACATCTTCCAGATAAAAAGTCTTAACCTAGAGAAACAAACAAGAATACCAAATTACGGCAAAAAGAAGTTAAATATTCGACGAAAGCTTTATGATCTTATAAGCTCGAAGGGAAAACTTACAGGATGAGTGAACCCAGGGACCAGGATGATAGGGCAACCTCTAAAATATTGGGAGAACCGCTCAGCATCAATTGTAGCACTCATAAGTATCTGGTGGCTCAAAGCAGGAGATGGAAAGTTACGATGGCAGTAATTAAATGGTTGAGATCAAATTTCACAAATAATAGGAACAGATGTTTAAAAATCAAATAGAATAAGTTGGTGCTAACCAGTCGTAAATGAGGAAATGAAGGAAGCAGGTCCCTGCATAAGAAGATTTGGTTAGAAGAAATACACGAACAATAAAAAGCAACATCTTGCACAGCAGGGATCGATATATAGATGTCATCTCACTTGCAATCAGACGCCAGGATTCTAGTAAAATATCCATCTTCTCCCTGTTATTATTGTTTACATTCATATATAGAATTCTTTTATGTAACCTCATAAAACATTCTGTGCTCATGTATATTGAATACTTTTTTTGAATGAAATGCATGCGCCAGTTAATAGCATCCCCGCCCCACAAAAAAAAAAAAAAAAACTACCCACCTCCACCACCAATAAATAAATAAAATGATGTGCTCTGCATTGTGTTTGTTAATTTATATTGAGATTGATCTTCGATGTGATCTAATAATGTGTTCCACATTGTGTTGTTAATGCACTATGCATACCATATAATTGAGGCTGTTATCATTGTTTAAATGAAGTTATCCATCAAATAAGGGTCAAACAAACATTCATATGCATGAAATCCTTATATCTGAATAATATCAACTGATAGAAGTGTGGAACTCAAGGTTAAAAATATCAAAAATTTCGATATCAACATGCCCCAAAATCGATATATCAATTGGTTTTTATTGAAAAATAAAAAAATCAAAAGAAAAGAAAAGTTTATAAGGCAGAAAAATGGAGAAAATATATACTTATTTATTGGTTTTGGCTGAGTTGTGATGATGAAATCCAAGTTAAAAAAAATGCAAATGGTTTTGTCATTTATAAATGAAACTGCAAATGGTAACTCTAGCTAATACATTATAAACATAATTTTTTAATAAATGATATAAATGAAATTTTGTTAACAATTGTCATGTAAATATATATATTATTTTTGGGGAATAATATATCTTTGTTAACTTTATAATAAATCTTTGTTATATATAAATAACATTTTTAACATTTATAATGTAACAATATATTATACATGAAATATTAACAAAGCTATATATAATGTAATAATATATTATTACATTATTAACATTTTGTTAATAATATGATAATAAAATACAAAGCATTGATTTTTGTTACTTCAGATAATGCATGTGCCTATAGCTAGCAAGTTAACAAATTAACGCAATATCTTGGTGATTTATCACAAGAAAATGAATTTCTCGCAAAATATCGATATATCCTGAATTGCTTAGACAAAAAAAATATCGATCGATATTTACCACTATGGTGGAACTTTATCTATACCCACCCGAATGCATACCCCGGGTATAACATTCCTAATACACCCTACAGTTTAGCCAAAATGGAGAGATAACATGGCAAGTGATTTTTTTATTTTTATCATCTTTTTGGGGGGGTGGAACATGGCAAGTGATGTTATCCTACAATAAGCTTCACCACAACTCAGTATATTTCTGAATAATCTTACACGCATAATGTATTTCACCTTCCTCGGTTCTTTTCATTCCTGTTACAATGTAACAATTTGAAACAATGGGAAAAAAAGATGTTCTTGGAAACATTTCTAATTAAAACTAAATGCTCTTTAAAGTGGAATTAGAGTATCCTTAAACAAAAGAACTCTTGAATTTATTTAATTTATTATTTTGACAACCTTTGTGTCACAACTATTTAGGAAAATACAGGAGATTCTGCTTTTTGTGTGATTATCTTAAAGCAATTACAATAAGAGCCCAAGTGACTTGGGGATTTCCTTTTCTAGTGTTTAATTAACAATTTGTTTAAAATAAACTTTGCAGCATCAAGAAAATTTCTGAGTTTCAAAATTTAATAAGCTTAGTATACATTGGTAGTTTACAGCATAACACCACATCAAGATTCATTTAGTATATCTCATTAGTTATTCCAATTCTTAAGAAGACTTCAACTTACTTCCTACATGAGATTTATTTGTATCCAAGAGAATTTCATGCATAATTTATCTAACTTATATTGTGTCACAATTAATCAAATACAAAATAAATTATTTAAATTGTGTTTCCCTATTTAAAGTGCATGCGATCTCTTAACAAATCACATGTACCATCACTGTTCATGAGAATTGTCCTTTAATTGTATTTGTTTAGCACATCCTTAGCATGTACCTTAGTATCGCCAGCATAAAATCAGAGAACCGATCTCTTTCATGAATTTCATCCTACAAAACACAACAAATGATGAATGTTTATGAGCATTCCAACAACCAAGGAGACAAGTAGGAATTAATGAAATCATATTACAGCAATGCAAATCGTTATACATGGTTTTCTGTATTGTAGAGAAGTCACCAATCTGGATGTACAATTATAACCAACATCAATGAATTCACTCGTGTAAGTTTGACCAAACTATAATAGTATCAGTTCTATGAAAGCCTCAATTTCACTTAAAAATTGTATGGAAATGAAAGACATTTCACATTTCCAGGACTTCATCATTCACACTTTTAGGTGATATTTGTCCGTCCTTCAGAACTTCCAACAGTGAACCAAGTCTACTTACTCGACTTAAACTTATCACCTCATTCAGACTGAAGCCCCTTAATCTAGTTATGACTATAAAATGCAGAGCATATCACCAGAAAGAGTTACATAACGCATTGACAAAACCTTGAAATGATAAATAGGATATTGATACTTTCACAGGCTTATATATCAAATCATACAAAGGATATTATGACATATCATATGGTGTTTCTCCTTACAAAAATAAAGAGAGGAAAGAAGAGTGAAAACAACAAAAGCAAGGGGAGAGCCCCTACATCATACAACCCAAGCTGCACCTCCCAGACCAAAAATTGCCCATATAAGGAAGGTGTTTCCTCAAAAATAATTATGACACATTCTCTAAGAAGAGAGATCATCGCCCATGTGTTCTACACACATAGTCCCTTATGTTGGAAAACACCATCATTACGAGTGAGCTAAATGCACCAACACAACACTTGTGGGATTAACCATTGAAACTTTCCAAGACTACTACGATCACCTCTCACCTTCTCCCATATTTTCATGCTAAAGAAGCATTTGAAGAAGACATGCTCCATTTGAAGAAGACATGCTCCCCTGTTTCTACCTCCAATCTGCATAGGTTTGCATGAAATATTGCCATTGTTTGACCATTTAGCTCGATTAAACTTGGTGAGCACTCAATGGAAAGTAACCACATAAATCCCCAAATCTTCAAAGGTGCTAGAGCACCCCAGATAAGGCATTCGAAACAGGAAGTGAGGAAGTGTAAAGTGTTTCTTGTTAAGCTTCCTATTGATACGGTTATTAAAACTCTGATGATATCATGCACAACATTTGTGATTAATAGGTGAAGGAGTAAAGCTCCACTTGTAATGATAAATCAATCTTAAAGGTCTATAAAATTCCATTCTCACTATATGGATTTTTCTTTCTTTTGCTGGAGTGAATGCAATCTACAATGCTAGTTTTATTTAAATAGCAGTCAACATGATTATGTCATTCCAAGTCATCAAAAGAAGAATGATAAAAAAAAATTAAACAATGACCAAAAAACCATAATTGAACTTCTAAACATGAACAACCATCCATCATTACCACAACAATATGCGTTATTCCCTGTAGACCATTCTTCGGTTGTCCATTTTTAGAATCTGACTTGGATATATTTGCACCTCTACTGATCAGCATTCTTAAAAGAATGCCATTAGTGCAAAACATTACTGAAGAGTGCTGTCCACCCTTCGCTTCCAAACGTATCTGAGAATCAAAGGTATACAGTGTTACAAATGGACAAAAAAAAATCTAGCATAGAAAGTACCAAGTGGCTATAAAAACATTCTGAACACCCTAGAAAAAAAAATGGAAGCCATATTACCAAAAAGCAATTAAAATATTATTCATATACAGCAGAAATATAAAAATTGTGTTATTTTGTTTCTTGGGGAGCTCAATTGTTCACTTTGTTGAAAAAAAATAAAAATTAGGACCATATCCAAACTCCCATCCAGCATATGGCCCTTACAAATTCCACATTTCTCTAATTTTAAAAGAAAAATGAAGAAAAAGAACAAAATCAGAATGAGCTCCATATTGACCTATATGAATAATGCATATCTGTTTTCATCTGACATGTGCGAATACCAAACTGAGATTTAAAAATCGGTCCCTCCAGTTCCTTCTAATGAGCTAATTTATAGGTATTAACTATTAAGTTACAGTTTAAAAAATATAATCCACCGAGTATTTTACATTTGATGAGTGGAATGGATTGCAATAATAATCTAATTTGAGAATGTTCTAGAATACTCCCTACATTATTTTGTTTATTCTATCTCTTTAATAAAACTGTGTTTACCTTTCACTTCTCAAAAGAAAAAATTATAGAAGTCCTATATGGATAATCTACCACACTGTGAAGAAGATATTAATCTATAAGAACGTATCGGTTAATTATTTCCATATTTCGGGTGTTTGCTGAATATCAATGAATAGATCACTCCCACAAAATTTATATGACAATAACTGTTACACAGGTATTGTAAAGAACCACCAAAGAGCAATTCAATGAAAAGGAAACATTCTAAATTATTGCTTATGCTCTGCAGACCAAAGAGCAATTCAATGTAAAAGTAAGGAACAAGTTAAATTATTGCTTATGCTCTAGAGATACAAAACTGTCATTAGACCAAACTTATAAGAAAGCAACAGGTTTAAATGAGATAATAACATCCGAATGCAGTACCTTGTAACCAATACTGTCTCCAACATTCTCTCCTCTTTCATAAGAGATTCTCTCAGCAACTAAACAAAATTCAATATGGAAAGTCCTTTATATCATCAAGAAGTGGAATGAAATAACCTTGGAAATTCTTACATAGACAGATACCTGAAATTGCTGAAATGCGTCTAGGTTGAGTGCATATGATTTTACATGCCTCCCCTTTACTCCACATATGATCTAAAATATACTGTGGGACCTGAAACATATGCAAAAACATAAATTAGTCAACATAGTGATATGGAAAGCCTCCTAACAGCAAAAATTCTAGATCATTTAGGCCCCAACAGATTGCAAGAACCATTCACAATTCACATTTGATTTTTCTCGGGGGGGGAAATGTGTTCTTTTGTTTCTTGGGGAGCCCCACTAGAAAACAAGACTGCATAAAAAAAATGCAACCAAATATTTTGCATATGTGGCAATCTGCAAATGGCACATGTGACCATCCCGTAACCACAAATATCAAACCTTGTCCCATTAATTGAAGGAAGGTTTGATCAATGGTGTTCAACCGGTTAACAGCCTGACATAGGAAATTAAAGAAACATCAATTACATCAAACAGTCCATTAGACAAGGACAAGGTACTAATGCACAGAAGAAGCACCACCTAATTTCGTCCTTGTTCCCATCTCCAAAGCAATTTAATTCATAACATCTGGGTCTAACACCCTGATATTCTCTCTCCAATGGTTCCCTTTGATAACTATCTCTACTAAATTAATATTGTTGCATATGACTTCAAAATTACTTCCATCCATGTTATCTTTGGCCTAACCTTCCTCTCACCTTCAGCCCCTCCCCCCCCCCCCCCCCCCCAACCAGAAAATCATTCAACCTGCACTGCCTAAGCCCAAATCAACTCAATTGGTTTTTCCTCACTTCATTCCCCAATCTCCACTAGTCAGAGTTTTTTTTTTTTTTATCTATCTTGCATAATTTTTCCACTCATCCAGCTTGACATCCTCATCTTTCTGACAACGAACTTTTACACATTACCTTGTTTACCACCCTACATTCAAATTTCAAAGCCATATAGCATGGCCAGTTACACCAGTCAAATGACAATTTTATTAAATTATCTTTAAGTCTCAACTGTACTCCATTCACACAACACACCAAAGCTAACTTCCATTCGATCCACCTTGTTTCACTCTTGTGAAGTCATCCTCCTCTATTTCTCCATACTTCTAAATATGGAACATAGATGACACAAACTCTTAACCCACAACAGCATATATGAGCTGTGTGGTTTTTCAGCCACGTTTCAATGAAAATGGAGGCTGTTAGAAGGACAATGGAGGGAGCCCATCCAAACCCAATTGAGACTTCTTAATCCTGATTATTTTTTTCTCCTTTTCATTCTATACCTCATAAGAATCTGTATTATTTATGCATCTGGGTCTATTCATCATTCAACCATGCGCACAATGAACATGGAGGCTGATAGAAGAGCAATGGAGGGAGCTCATGTGAACCCCATCGAGAGTTAGGGCCAGTTTGGTGTTTATTCTCATTCTCCTTCTGTTGGAATACCTAGAAAAATTGTGTTTGAATCCTCCATTCCTATGTTCATTCCTAGACATTCCAGACAAAAAATTTTCTTCCATGGAATCTATCAAAACTGGATTCTTTTTTTTTTGAGAAAAGGGTAGGCAGATGCCTAGAATGTATTCAAAGCATTGCCCGTAAGGGAAGTACAAATATTTGGGCGGTAGTAGAGGAGGGCTCTACCTACCTGCCCTCTAAAATACATGAACTACTCCTGAATACAAATTTTTCCACCCACGCAATCTACCCTCGCGGCTCCCGCCAAGGTAGTACCCCACATTTTGATGAAATGAATGCACATTTCCCAAATGTTCTCCGCATAGACTCTAGCCCCCTGAAGACCGCCTGATTTCGGGTAAGCCAGATGGCCCAAGCCACCGCGGGGACAAAAGTTTGGGACGCCTTCGCTTTGTGACTACGATCTCCCCGGGCTGCCATTGCCTTTCCTGCTTCCCACATGCCTTGCAGGGACATGAATGAGTTTGAAATACTGGTAGCCTCACGGAGTTGTCCCCATATTCTCGAAGCTATAGGACAAGAAACCATCAAATGTTCCGTCGTCTATTCTTGATCACCGCACATCGGGCATGTACTGTCTGCTCCACCCATTTGGCTCTGTATGCTTTGGTGAGGAGCCTGTTTTGGTAGAGCAGCCAAGAAAAAAACCTGACCTTAAGAGGATCTTTACCCTCCAAATCTGAGTTGCCTTTAGCTGAGTGGCCTCTACCGGGTGGATGCCTCTACGCCACCGGTCGTAGGCCCCCTTGACAGAGAACCCCTGACGAGGATGTGGCCGCCAGGTCACCTTATCAGCTTCCATCTCCCGGGGTGCCACTCCCTGCAGGGCTTGAAGAAGATCTGCCAGCACCGATGTTTCTTCATCTCATAGGTTCCGTCGAAGCTGAATGTCCCATGTGCCTCCGGATCCCTGGGCAGATCAAAACTGGATTCTTGGGAAAAAGGAATTTTCCTTCTGGATCAAAGTTATCAAACAAGCCCTTAATCCTGATTTTTTTTCCTCCTTTCATTCTACACCTCAAAAGAAGCTGTATTATTTATGCTTTTAGACCTATTCACCATCCTCTCTGTCAATTAAATGCTAGATGATCCAAACTATAATTGAATATATCTTTCAAAACATACTAAAAAAACACACAATGTGATTTCATTTAACTCTCCATCCTCTATTATGGACATTTAAGGCTATTCTGACGGTGTAGGACCTTCGCATCGGCCTTTTGTCCAATCTTTCCTTTCTTTCACTTTTACTTTGTACGGAGATCCCTCGTCTCCATATTGTTCGGGGGGTGGGGTTCTATATTAATAAGCTGGCTCCTACTCCAAAAAAAGGGATGCCTATAATTAAGAAACCAAGTTAGGTTATTCAGCACAATAACCAGTCTGTCGTTCTCAACCCCCTCGCATCTTAAAACTCCAGTCATGTTAAAAAAAATCTGTATTATCCTATCAATAGAGGATCCCTAGTTGTTCTATGAATATGTCTTGCAAAACCTTGCTGAAGTCCATTTCTCTCCATCAAAAAATGTTCATTAATAATGTGTTTCTATAGGTAATTTGGATTTCTACCGAACCCATTGCTTGCAAACATTCTGGTCAATCATTTCCATATATGCTCCATTAATAGTGTCATGCAGTATGTTTTTTAAAACTCGTCTGCACTGACTGTCCAATCAAAACACTTATGTACTTATGGCTCCTTTCAAAACTATCCTTACAAAACATTAAATAAAAAAAATTGGAAAATGATCTAATCCAGTTCAAGTCTGGGCGACCATACATAAAAAGAACGTTCAACATGATATATTTTCCCATGGATGGTGATATTAGCTATTTTACATAACTTATCATAGCTGTTTATATTGTTTTAAAAAAAAAACCCAAGTTATTATACATTCTGATATAGCATGCTTAATTGAGTTGTTGAAAAATTTAAGCTGACAACTGTTTCTAAGACTTAATCTCCAAAGAAACTTGTGATCCAATGCAATGGACAATAAACCTCCTGTTCAAATTTGTCTCTTTATTCACTAAAGACTCAGGATTTGGACTATTATCCAAACCAATACTCAAACCACGGCATGTTAAAACTTAAACGTTTCTCAGAGAACAGATGTCCAGTCTTTTATGGAAGGTGGATAAGGAAAAAATATTCTTCAAATGCAATATTTTTTTCTTTAAAAAGCATAATTTGGCATGTGATTCAGATGGAAAAGTCCCGAACCATTTGAAACACAAAAATGCCTAGAGGAAAAAGGAAACAACTAATTCCAAGCAATAAATTCACATAGGACACATTAAGTATACCAGAAAGAAGAGAAAGCAAAGAGCAGGCAACCTGAGTAGTCTTCCCGCAACCAGTCTCGCCGGACACCAAAATTACCTGATTTGGAGCAAAGAAACATTATGAAGTAGCATTACACTACATAAGCAATCTCTACATGCAGTTTTAAATTTGTGCAGAATATGTGCATTATCCAGTTCACGACTTCACATACACAAAAAACCAGGAGCATCTCAAAAAGAACAAATTATTTTAAATATCTATATAGATACAAGCACAAGAAGAATGCATCCTCCTAGAAATCATAAGGACGCATGGAAGCAGATGGCTTGGCAGGAACACAAAACATGCCAACGAAGAGAGAAATTAACACTTTTTTCTGGAAAGAAATATAGGATATCATATTACACATGTCTTGAACAAAAAAAAATGATGGATCATTGGCTCTTCAAAAAAGATAAGAAGGTCAAGACATATAATACCAAAAATGAAAAAAAAAATGTCTTGGATAGGAGATGGCCTTCATAATATTAATCTCAAAGTTTAAGAGAAATGAACACTATTGACACGCGTAATATATTCAAAATGCATAAATGTATTACAACACAAAAAATGTGGGGAAGCAAGTGGTAGTGAAAGACTTCAGAACAGTACAGAGAAAATCACAAGCATTACAAAATAAATTAAGAGAAGAAAATATAAACTGCAAAACATTATGAAAGAAAATTAGATTGATAGGATGAATACAGTAAAAGGTTTTTGATAATGGCGGTAGGTTTATAAATTCTAAAATAAGAGAATTCCATAAATTTCTAGGAAACACACTTTTAACTTTCAAGAAAAAAAGGTATGATTTATCTAGGGAAAAAATTATATTTAGGACACTGCCATGTTGTAGTAATTGTTAAGCATTTATGGAATCCTTCTACACATAAAATGCTAACATACAAACCAAGACATCCCTGATATGCATGCATTCAGAAATAAATTTTTATCATTGACTAGGTTGCAAATGCATAATCAAACACAGCATTGCCTAACTATAATGAATAAAAAAAAGAAATAAAATATTCATCATGACTGAAAATTCTAGATTCATGAGTGAAACCTGGTTAGACTCCAATGTTGATATAATGACATCCTTGAAAGATGCAATTGGAAGCTTAGATCTGCTTTCTGCCACCTACATGAGTCAACCATTTAACGTTCAAAACTTCAAATATAGATCACAGGAAAAACTAGAATGCTGTTCAGTATTCAACAATCAAACCTATAGCAGGCAGCAGTCAATCTTATAGCAACGTAACATAAAATAAAATAATTGATCAGCTGATAGAACCTGTCTCAGATCTTCCATGTCTTTTATTCGTGTAGCAAGCAAGTCCCGTTTCTCTGCAATTTCAGCTGTGCTCATTGAAGGCTTTGATAAACTATTATCCTGTTTTCCATGTCTTTTGTTATTCTTCCTTCTATGATGCTCTGCTAGGCCCTCACTAACCTCTTCATCTTGAGGAGGATGTTGTGTGAACAAATCCTGTAGAACCTTTCTAGATTCTTCCGAAAATCTTAAACAAGAGAGAGATTCCTTCCCTTTTTCGAGTGACAGAGATTTTTTTCTATTCTTGTAAACAGAAAGACACCGCTTGGGACCAAACCTGCACAAAGTATTATGTTCACCAAGTGAGTTTCTTTTTTGGAAGATTGGTGCCCCCATGGATTTGATCCCTTGCCCTCGACTTAGCCTGACCTCCTTCACGGAGTATTTTTCTAAATATGCTAATAGAAATAAAGGGAAATCCAATTAAAAAATGAACTATGACTTTCACAAAGTCAATTAAATTTGAACAAAATAAATTGATAAAGGTGAGTTACTGGATGTGAGCTTGTGAACCAGGCATGTGAGGTAATGAAATGTGATCAACTATCCGAGCGACTCATAATGATAAAGACGTAGCTAACTTATTTTAAGAAAGGTAGACATGCTACCGCGATTAATATATTGAATCAGGATACTATGTTACAATACTGAACCCACAAAAGCCCCCCCGAGTGGTACCAGAAGTACAGGTTACAAGTGGCACTGCTCAGGAAATGAACTCCAGTCACTCCAATGTACAAAACATCGTTAGACTAAAAACATTATATAACTTGTGGAGCATGGACACAAACACAACATGATACAGACACAGTGAAGTGAAAAATCTTGAAAAAACTAGGACATGGACATAGCATAAACCTTATATATTATTGAGAAAAAAGTCACAATATTGTGTTGTATAAGTGTCGCGTGTCCACACCATGTCCATCATTCAACTAATGCATGATTGAAATTCAAAAAATTATTTTCAATTTTTGGACATGGACTACACGTGTTCGGTATGTGTCCAATGTGTCTCATGTCCAATTTATGCCTTGCGATAACTGTGATAAATCTAGATCAGCTTCACAAGTTAAGAAATTATGTTTTTTTTATTTATTTGAATAAAGTTAAGATATTATGTTGATGCTCGCAGTAAAAGAGGGCTAACTATTAATTACTCGATCTCTATAAACCTCTAATATGCGATATTCAAAAAAACAATACCCACCCAGAACTTTTTGATATCATGCCCATTTTTCTGCACATTTCATGTATTGCAGCTCTATCATTTTTTGTTAAGCCAGGTTCGAATGTGTACACTGCAAATCACAAGAGAAAAAGTTTGATCAACATTAACATCTTATGTCAATAGTACAGAAAGATAATGACCCCATACAACTAAAACTCAAGCTATTAATTAATTGATTCTCCAAAAAGCAAAAGATGCATTTTCCAAAAGCGGGGGGAGGGGGGGGGGAGCTTCCTGCATAATTAATTTTGAAACCCAGCATTCGCAGAACATCAGTTTTACAATCGTGCAACCAAACACACCCTAGGTTTCAAATAAAAAAATTCATGATTCTCCAAAAGTTTTTGTCTGAAAGGCTAAAATGCAAATAAGAACAAAACCTTAACTAAATTATTTAATCTGTATAAACGTTAAAAGTGGCTTGACATCTGATTTTGGAATCAACATCAAAGGAGGGATTGACTTTCAAAAGACATGGACCTACTTAATTCAGTAAACTTATTGTCTTCTGGCAATTTTTTTGGAGTGTGAGGAAAGGTTCCCCCTTACCACCTAGCAATTTTACATCTATACCGGAAGAGATTCCATCACCAAAAAATTGTAGAGGTTTTTTTTTGGGTGGGGGGGATTAAAAATGGTATCTCCAATTGTTTTAGATAAAACGAATATTACAGAGGTAAGAGCAAAGAAATATAAGAAAGCCAAAAAAACAAAAAATTAAGGACACCAAACTCAAATCTGTTACACAGATTCCTCACTCAATAAAGAACAACACCCCCCCCCCCCCCCCCCCCCCGCGTGTATCTGAGCCTTGAGGATACTGATTCACCAATCCATTATAACCAACACAGCTATTCTTACCATAAGCCTGTATATGTTGACCAATTCATCATTTCTTGTTAAACCATAATGCCCAACATTCTCTGTGTGGGAAAATCACAATATATCTATTTTGTTACTCATATCCCCTCTCTTAATCTGTCTCCTGAAGCAGCGTGCCATTCAAGAATATTAGGCTAATTTGCCATCTCAAAACTTGCTTCTACTAAAAGTACACACCCCAAATTGACAATTGGCGCTTTCAACTGCCACTCGATATAAATCATTGTTCATTAGCTCAAATTGCTCTAATAACCTTTATGAAGAGCTAGTTGAGTCCCAACATCAACATGAATGCCTAGACTTGATAAGAGTACAGGCATTCCAAGAATCTTGAATCACTCTGACCTCCACTCCTTGGGGTAGATTTACTCCTAAGTGCACCTCCTCATCATGGAGTTTGTATCCTGAATTGACAAATAAACCTATATTCGCTATACTTCTCCATATAACTATAATATTTTTGTAAGGCCTCAAGCTCACACAACAAGATATTGTCTTTGGCCTTCAATGAGCTCACAACTTTAACACTTGTCTTGGTGTTTATGAACAATGCTTACATATAAGCACAAATATCCTCTCCTATTAGGTGATGTGAAGCTAAACCATGGTGTGAGTTCTTACCTCACCCCTCATCCTTACATGGACCTATCGGATCTTGGCTAGCCCAGGCCCTAGAGGAGGCTAACTTCAAGAGCCTTGGGAAGAGAATTGCAGGACCATCTATATTCATCCAGCAGTCCTTCCATGCATATCTGATCCCTTCTCCACATTGAAAAAAAATTCTGAATGGACCCAAGGAAACATTTTCATTCATATCATTCTATATTCTGAGTGACGTGAATTATATTTGACGAAGTCGCACAACACCATTCAATTCTACATGATTCCCTAATTATTTAAATGATCACAATCACAACTACTAATATCTAAGCAATTTTTTCAAACCCATATGTGCTCTGTCCTGCATTGGAATGCCACATATGTAGGCACTCAGTGGAGTACAGTATCATTTTCCCCAAAAGAATCAGATTTTGACCAACCTGAGAGATCAGTTCAAATGTTCGACCTAAATGTACGACTAATTTTCAAACATTTAGGCCTTCAGACCTATCTTCCACTACTCTCCCAAGCAATAGTTCTTACCTACTCTAATCCCACACACATTAATTAGCTCAAAAAACAACCATTTGAGCTACAAATGGGAGATTTCAGTGAAACCCACCAAAAGAAGGAATTCAAAAAACCATTTGCCTCTTCAAGAACCTTTTATTCTAATTATTCGAGCTCACCCTTACAAACCCAACATCCAAAAAACACCCAAAATCACAAAAAGGAATCAACTTTCAAACAACCCAAAACATAAAAAAACCCAAGAATGATTTGTTCAAAAGGGCGAGGTACTGACCGTCGGCGTCGGACGCTCGGAACTCTTCGAGGACCTTGGAGATTCGGATGCGAGTGGCTTCCGTGACGACCGAGTTGTCCTCTGCTGCCGCTCCTCCCTTCTTCGGCCCTCGCTTCCTCATTTTCTTGGGGGACCTTGGTTTCTGATTCTGGTTCCCCTGTTGAGCTCTTCAGGGCGGAGAGAAGGGACTCAAATAATTTACAAAGGACGACGACGAGCCATCTCTTTTTTTTAGGGTACAAACTCCACAACGTGATTTGGCCTTTTTGTTTCCCTGACTGGTCGATGTATGGGCTCAGGTTCTTGGGTTTGCAATTCAAGAGCATCTATTGAAGTCCACAGTTAAAATATATTAATATATTTTTCAGTTTTGAAAAAAAAAATAATAATAACAATAATGATTTTTGAACCCCAACTTGTAGACCCCATTACAATAATTCTATTTTTACCCTTCACTGAGTTTTTTTTGAATTTTTTGGTAACCAATCCATAACTGCCTAGGCGGTTATGATTTGTTGGGATTCTTTGTTCCTTCTCTCTTTTCTTTTTCTTTTTAAGAAAAACCAGTCAAATTCAATGGAAGAATAAAAAAGCAATCGAAGTCAATTGTTTATCACCCATCATCAGCCCATTTTATACTTCTCATTGATTTTTTTAATGACCATAAACATAAACAACGATCCGATTCCATTTCTTGAGAGGTATTTCAATTTTTCTGTTTGGATCCAAGCAGATTGTGATATGTGATTTCTTTTTTGTTTTCAGATAAAAAAAATTACTAGATTTTGGGATATTTTAATTTTCAAATTCAGATGGATTGGTGGATTTGAAAACAAACATCGAATTTTATTTTTGTTTCAATTCAATATGTGAAGAAGAGAAGAATTTTGATTCATTTAATTTTTTTTGTGACCAATTTGTTGTGCAAAAAATGGCGATTCATTCAAGATTGTCATTTTTCAATCTGAATACATTATTTTGATTTTTTGTCATTCATTTGAATCATCATATACATTTATTGAATCTGAATTTTATTTTAAATTAAGATACATGTCCTGTATCTTGATTTACATGCATTGTTGTGTACCATATATGATTTGTACAATCGTTTATGATTGTGTGTTTGTGTATAATTATACATAATGTATCATCATATTTTTTAGCTTTGTATCAACATTATTCGACTTATTCATATTCAAGTTTTCAAATACAATGCACATTCTCTTGTATGGAATGTGTATTTGTTAATTCAAATTCCAGATACATCTGTATCTAAATTTGAATTCCAACCTATTTTTTTCACGGTAGTTATTAATTCAAATTTCAGATACACATGTATCTGAATTTGAATCCCTATTTTTTAAAGGTTGTTATTTTTATTTTAGGGATTTGATTAATATAGCTTATTAATATTTATTTGCTTATTGTTGATATTTTGAAGACCTTTTATGAATTTTCTATGCAGTTCTCAGTAGCATGCAAATCATATTTGTTCATTTAGATTACCATATTTCTTCATTTGGATTTTCAGATACATTACTGTATCTTAATTGATAACATGTGGTTGATGTTCTTTTTAATTCAATTTTTTTTAAAATATGTTAGGGGAGATGATTTAATTATGCCACTTTTTATGGGATTCAGTTACGAGATTTAATGGGGATATTAGTTAGTTGTAACCAATTTTTAAAATTATAAGAAGGGTAGTCTTGTCATTGTCATTTTGGTGGTTAGAAAAAGTCAAATAGGGAACCAATAGGAGAGTGCCACCTATTGGGGCTTACAAATGGGGCTTAATTTTTGGGGCCCAGGTAGCAGCTCCCTAATAATAATTTGTGTCACACTCTATCATAAAACCTCAGATACTGTGCTTTCCTAATGTATGGGCTGTAAATTTACAGATTGAGTATATCAACGCTTATCATTGAAAGAGCTTATTACACTTGACCCATATAACAACTTGATTTATCTTGTAAGTCTCCTGCACTCAATGTATACCTCATTAGAAATTTCTTACATATTTTTATAAGCGAGTGCATAGTATTTATATTAGAGTATATATTTCTTGTTATGAAAATACATACTTTATTAGATGCAGACTATACTTTTTAAATTTTTTAAAAATAATATTTCTCATATCAATGTATCTCGATAAAAAATAATACCTCATTTTGAAAAAGAAAAAAATGTTGTTACACGCAGTCCGTAGGAAAAATCCTGCAAACAATTCATTATCTCGATAGCTATCCAGTAAGGTATATACCTCATTAGATAAAGTACATATCTCATCAGCAATTTACTAATTTTTCATGTTTTATATGATTAAAAAATATTCATTTAAAGTATATACTTCATCTCTTCAATATTTTTTTAAAAAATTCAAAACATGCATAGAATGCACGTGGGATTGTACTGTCTACTATCCCTAGCGTTATTCAAAGGAAAATGTTAGACTCAGTCACGTTTTCAACCTCAAATGTAGGTTGCACCCTTTTTTATTTTTTTTTAAAAAGAGTATATCTCATCAAATGCGATATTTAATTGTATGAATGCATTTATAGAGTGTGTAAAAAATTCTAACGAGATACATACCTCATCACAGTGTTCTTATGGAAGATGATACTTTCAGTTCCATTTATTTTGATTTTTTTTCTAAATTATATGTTTAAATAATGAAATGCATTTTTTATTAAAAAAATGATGTGCATATTCATACAAATTGAATGCATTTTTTTATAAATTATGTGCAATGGAATATATATTAATACAATGAAATATATACTATGTTAGTGATGTGACAATTAAAAATAGACTAAGTGTTACTTGAATTAGTAGATCATCCCGCTCAAAGTAGAGTTATGGAGGGCCATGGTCTAGAGATCGTGTCAGTGGAATCTTTATTTGCGCACCTCAAATTTTGCTGCACACCCGTGACACAATTAAGAAATCAAAAACCATTAATGCATCTTTTTATATATAGAATGCACACGAAGAAGACGATGGAGGTGTGGAGGCAGGCATATTCCAATCAAATTGCATCCACCAATGCAGATATGGGAGTCCAGAAGCTGTGCAGATATGGGAGTCCAGAAGCTGGTTGGTTACAAATGATGCATGGAAGAGAGTTGTAGGTCCTTTTTATATGTGTTGCATGGTGATATGGAAGAGCAGGAACTCCTCTATCTTCTGTAATCACAACTTTCATGCAGGAATAGTTTTTACTCAAGAGTGCCTCACACACTTGTTCCAAGGGGAATAGAGGGGTTTCCCTTGTTCATGAGCTCCAGATATCAATTGTAACAACAGCTTGATAAATTGAATTCTCACTGATCAGGAGAGATAAAGCCGAGCTATAATATAAACGGATGGGAATGTTCCGCAACGATCAAGAGGAGCGGGAGCACCATATGTCATATGTCAAGAACAGGCATGACAGATTGTGGGTAAGTCTGTCAATTAGACGAATACGAATTGAATAGGTCCATATTTGTATCTGTATCTGAATTAGATATCCGAAAAAATATTTGTTTTGGATATCCGATGGATATTGAAAGTAATTATCCGTATCCGATCCGAAAATCTGGATTCGGATACATATAATTATCCGAAATATTCAAAAATTCAAAATGAATATGGAATAAATAAAATATCTAAAGATCCAATATTCTTAAAATAAAAATCATATATACTAATATTTGAAAAAATTTAAAAAATCTAATAATTACCTAGTATAAGACATGAAATTATAAATATATACATAAAACATTACATGTTTTAGAATAAAAATAAAAATAACAACTTATACTAATTCTAAAAATATAAATATATAATTAAATAAATAATAATATAATAATATTTTCGGATACGGATATTTTCGCATCGAAGCATATCCATATCCAATTAAAAAAAATTCGGATATATATATTTTGAATATTGAATATATTTTGAATTTTCAGATATATATTCGGATTGGATATGGATATTTTTTCAGATAATTAATCGGCTTAATCGTGAGAGCTAGTCGTGCAGCGTGGCCATGGGCTTCATCAATTTGAATGAAGGCGAAAGCCATCGTCCTTGGAATTTTAAGGCTTGACAGTTAAAATTATAAAAACTTATGGGCCTATAGTGATGCACAAGCATTACTACAGGTCCTGTTTGAAGGATACAATTGTAGGAATGCGTTGCTCATAATGGCCCGGCCCTGAGAGGCCACCAAGGCCACCCAGGCCCATCAGTCCATGAATTTTTTTTTTTTGACTCAATCAGTCCATGTAAAAAAAAAAAAGGTTAATATGGGTGTTGGAAGAAAAGACACTTGCATAACATTACACACTTCAAGGCTCACTGCCCAGGCTCAATAGAACACACCCTAAGTCTCCAAAATTGAAAATCCAACCTATCGATTCCCATTCTAAGTCATTTTTTTTTTCTATCCATCCCTATTAAAATCCCTAAAAAATCCTTCCCTATCAAATCCTTAAAAACTGAAAATCCAACCTATGCGAGAAAAATAATTTTCAAATGATATTTATTTGATTAATTTTTTTTGAGGCTATTGTATCTTTTTATTTGATTGATCTTAGTACGAATACAATTTTGTATGGTTATTTATAAGTGTTTTTCTGATGTAGTTGTTACAAGAAATTTTTATATAATAGGTCTCAATTTTAATTATTGTATATATTGTATTTGTATTTTTATAACATTTGTAACTTAAAATAAATAATAGTCTAAGAATATTTTTTTAATGTATATGGAACACCGCTTTAAAAGTTAGCTTAAGACCCTGCAAAAAAAAAAAACAATTCTTAGGACCGGTCCTAACCTCGTATTCAGGAATACGACCAGACAGAGGATCCCGTCCATTTTTGTAAGGTTTCACATGATGTAGTGGTAGCCACGGAGAACCTAGCTTGTCTTTCGATCAAGTATACCGATACAAGATAATATAAGAGTCATAAGACAGCATATACGGTTTAGTATATGGATACTTTAAAACAGTGTATTAGGGATGTTAAAGAAACAAAATATTCCTCTCAAGATAGTATGAGCCTCTTTACCAAAAAAAAAAAAGAAGAAGAAGAAGAAAAACCCATTAATGCCAATCCATTTTGCACACCCTGCCTCCTGTACACCTCACACCCACTTTGCACTCCCCACACCATTGCCCTCTGTTGGAAAAAATTTGGAATTGCAAGGAAGATGACTCTATATCTCCCTCAAGAGGGTGCTGTTACACCCAAGATCCGTTTCTAGCCCCTCTTTCAGTCCTATGTGCGTCGATAGAAAATTAATGACACATATACTCACGTTAACAAAAGCACATGCTTCGAAAGAATTTTTTATATATTCTTAATAAATGTATCCATGCAATTCATTGAAGTATATGTTTCAATTTTTATAAAAACATGTACCTCATTAGATGATACATACTATTTTTAAAAAATTCAAAACATATGTAGACTAAAATTGAAGCTGAAAATGAGACAGGACATAATATTACCCCTCAATTAAATAGGCTCAATAGCCCAAGCTCATTAATAAATGGATCTTGGTAAACCCATTCCCAACAAATCCATTTAAGATAACTGTAATAGTTATTAAATACTCACAATATATCATACTATATTTAAAAACACTCGGTTAATTTCTCAACACCTTCTCCTTGTGCCACATGACATTAGGGGTGCAACTCGGGCGGGTTGGGTCGGGTTTGGTTTTAACCCTCATTGCATAGAGTCTAACTCGAGCCCGAGCCCGAACCCGACCTCAACCCGCGGGTTCGGGTTGAACCCGAGCTCGGGCTCAGGTTCGGGTTGGACTCGGGCCGGGGTTGGGTTGCGCCCCCTCTCAACAAACTCGAGTCATTTTCTCTTTCTTGGCCACCTGTTCCAGTTATCCCGGGCGGAGGAGCTCGAGACAGTGCTCAAGAAGTTTGACTCGAACGGCGACAACAAGATCTCCACCTCGGAACTCGCTGACGTCCTCTCCGAGCTCGGCCACCCCGCCTCAGACGCCGAGATCCGGGAGATGATGGTAGAGGCGGACTCCGATGACAATGGGTTCATCGACCTCAGTGAGTTCATGGAGCTGAACACGAGGGATGTCGACGACGCGGTGGCGCTCGAGGACCTCCGAGAGGCGTTCGGGGTGTTCGACATGAACGGCGACGGGTCTATCTCGACAGAGGAGCTTCACATGGTGCTGAAGAGGCTCGGCGAGGAGGCATCGCTCACGAGGTGCCGGAGGATGATCACGGAGTTCGATCGGGATGGCAATGGATGGATCTGCATTTGAATTATTTTAAATTTTCAAAAATAATCATGTATGTCAACTTTTTCAACGAGTTATATGAGATTTAACCCTTTCAATTCAACTAAGCTTGCAACGATAAGATCAATGACGTGGGATTCACGCCAAGTTCTGATGGGACAGGTGGAGGTGAAAAAAAAGACGGTGTGTGTCTGTGTGAGGGTTAGGTCGGTGTCCATGCTGTCCAAGGTGATGATGATGGGATCATTGACTGCTTGGGTGATGTTTTTTTTTCAATTGATTGAATGGACTGGGGAATTGTGTTCGGGTTCGGGTTCAACCCGGCCAATCCGAGACATCAACCCGAACCCGACCCGAATTGGGTTCGGGTTGGTTCGGGTTTGGGTCGGGTTGAACCCGACGGTAAAAAACCTCAACCCGAACCCGCCCATGAGTCGGGTTGGGTCGGGTTCAACCCGCCCAAGTTGCACCCCTACATGACATACATTGTCTTGTCCCAGCGATGAGTTTCTTCTTCCCTCCACCCCCTCCCCAAACCCCTAAACCATCCGATTCTCCCACCACTTCCTCCCACTCTCCCAGTATTGATACACAAAAGTATGGTGCCGGGTGCATTTGGTTGCGCGATTGTAAAGTTTTGCGTTTGTAGGAAGCTGTTTTTGTAATCGTGTAACCAAATAGTTTTATTGTAGCAGTTTCCTGCATACAAATTTCAGGCAAACAGTGCCCAAAAGATGTTATTTCCAAAAACTGAGGGGAGGGGTGAGCTTCATAAAGAATCAATTTTGCAATCGCCCAACCAAACACACCCTAAATCTGATATGGATTCTAAATAGAATTCATCAGACAAAAAGAGAAATCATTAAGGACAAAATCGGAAAGAAAAACAAAAAAATATCGCCCAATTTACAAGAGAAGAGTTGGAGACAGTGCGGTTGCTAAAAAATTGACAAAAGATTTTACTTTATAACTTTATTTATTTATAAATTTTTATATAAGTCACGTTTTTTTATTTATAGAAAGGCTCTGTAACCAGAGCAAAACTACATAAACCTCGTAGAGTGATTACAAACTACATGCCCTAGAAGGCGACTACAAATTAAGTAGACAGAATCCATCTAGAACAGTGGACCAGAACCCAACTAAACCAAGCCCAATAGGGTTGTGAGTTTTTCAAAAAGAATTTTCTGTGGGACCAGGGACAAACAGGCGAAGGTAGCTTACCAACTTGACCGTAAGGTCAGTCACGGAAAGCCCCTCCGTCATCAAAAAAAAAAAAAAAAAAATGGTTGTGAGTTTGGTGTTCATTCTCGGATCGAATCCTAGAAGCCCAACAAGGGGCTGATATCCTTATCCACCGGCATAAACCTGTGGGGACATGATAGTCACTTTGATGATTAACATAGTCATTTGATATTTATGAGCTTGAACAAGATCCATTGAGTGCAATACAAATAATGATTTCATAAATTCAAGAATAAACAAATTCGTGGTATAATATTTAATGTGAAAATCTATTTAAACCTTCACATAGATCTTGAAAAATCTTAAAAAAACATAAATATTACATTAAATAATTCTAGCACATTTCTTATTTTAGAAACTTTCCATTGCAAACAAATCCATTTTTTTATAAGATTTACATTTTGGTCCCTGAAAATTTTTCATTTAAACCCTGGACAATTTGCATCCAGGGCCGATTAATGGTTAATTGATCATGATACATGTGGGGTGAGCTATGTCACATGGGATAACACCATGTTTAAGTTGAGCTCATACACCCTCATCTAGGGGTGGTAAACGAGCCGAACGAGCCGAGCTTTGACATGTTCAAGCTCGGCTCGTTTATAAACGAGTCGAACCGAGCTGAGCCGAGCCGAGCTCACGAGCCTCAACGAGCCTAGCATCATTTTGTTTTTAATAATACAAAATTTTAGCCTAAATGCTAAGTTCATGAGCTTAAACGAGCATAACTTTGTATTAATTTAATATTCTAAAGGAGTTTAGTCAAGCTTCAATTAAGTTTTAATAATACAAAAGAGTCGAATTTGAACATAAAATAGCTCGATCCAGGTCCCGAGCCTAACCGAGCTTTAAAACTTGTTCAAGCTCGCTCATTTATCTAAACGAACGAGCCTGAACAGCTCAAACCGAGCCGAGCCCGACGGCTTGGTTCTACCAGCCCTACCCTACTACCTTTTAAAGACTTCTTAAGGGAAAAAAGAAAATGATATGTCCAGGCTCATGTGAAATCCCGTCCGTAACCCTCATCGGGTTTTTGTTTTTTTTAAAAAAATATGTACTCGCTCATTGAATTACATACTATTATAAAATAAAAAAAATATTGAAATACATTAGTGTATTTTTTAAAAATGAAAAATTTTAATTTTCTTATGCTGCAATAGTATAGTATACACAACAATAGCATAATGTATATCACAGTGTATAGGTGGTGGTGGATCGCTTTTGGATTACAGACGGGTTGCAAAACGGGGTTAAACCATCAACCCACATGTTTTAATTTTTTTTAAATGTCTATTTTACATAATGAAATATGTATCTTAACAAAAGAAAAAAGTTCCCCAAGAACTGAATACTTTTTTCGGTAAATACTGCATATTTGATTCCATCCATAAATCCATTTTCTTCCATATAGCCCCGTTTGGAACGGGAGTAGAACTTATTCTTGGGTATACATTTATTCCGGCATAAGTAAGGATAAGCCCCTAGATAATTCTGGATAAGAATTTTGGAGTGTTTGTTTGTCTCGGATAACCCCTGATAAAGTATGCCAGAATGAACTAGTATAAAGTGGTATATGGATTCCAACTAACCTCTGAAATTTAAGTTATCCTAGATTATTCCACCCAAAGAATACATGGGTCCATTGTCAAATCAACTGTCATCACCTCTTATAAATCACCTGTCATATCAACTATCATTATTTTTTTACATATTTAAATCCTTATCCATACTTTATTCACATTTTACCCAAACAACAAAATATTTATTCTTACGTTAACCAATGAGAATAATTTGAAACACAACCAAATACAAAATTACTTTATCATTATTTATACTCACTTGTGCTTGGATAAATGTATACCCAAGAATAAATCCTATCCCATTCCAAACGGGGGGAAGTGATTTTGTGTTTGATTGTGTTTTGAATTATTCTCGTTGGTAAATTGTAAGAATAAATGTTTTGTTGTTTTGGTAAAATGTGAATAAAGTATGAATAAAGATTTATAAAAGGTGAAAAAATAATGATAGTTGATTTGACATGTTATTTATAAAAGGTGATGACAGTTGATTTGATAGTGGGCCCACATATTCTTTAGGTGGAATAATCTATGATAACTTTAATTCCAGGCGTTGGTTGAAATCCATATACCACTTTATATCAGTTTATTCTTGCATACTTTATCCCTAGTTATTCTATGTTTCCAAACACCCTTTATCCATTATTCCCCTTTATCTAAGGTTATCCGAGGGCTTATTCTCGTTCTAAACGGGGGCTATGAGTTCCAGTATCGATAAGAATTCTAGTTTTTACTGTTCATATGTTATGGTATGAATATACCATACCAATTCGTTATGTATGGATGATGAGATTCTCTTTATAAAAGATCCAATTTGCTGAGATATGAAATATCTTATACAAAAGCTTTGCAGTAAGAGTCTCCTTTTGAAAACCTTTAAATGTAAAATGAGTAGGAAAGAATTAAGATTTTTTTTTTTTGAGTGTCTATATGTAAATAATAAAAGAAGTAAAACATTGTGTAAATAGGAAGATAGAAGCAATTGATTGCTCACACGAGCATGGGTGACCTAATGCTGAAGCCAAAAAGCTCTTTTTTACACTATGCATGATGGAGGTGATGGTGGCCCTATCACTTATCTTTAGAACTAATTAAAGTCCCATATGTTTTTTTCATGATGTGGCTTCACTTGTAAACTCCCATCGTTGTTACTTGAGAGAGTGATAGAATAAAAGTCTAAGGTCAATAAAAGTTGGCCTAATTATAAAAGGGGCTTTTATGAAAATATTTAGAAAAACATATTTAATTTAGAGCTGTTTAATTGTCACACAAGGTTTTTCTCATGAAAACAAACCTTAATTAAATTAACATAATTTTAGTGTTTTTTTGTGGATAAATGTTTTTTTTTATATTTTAGATTAATTTTTGTTGTATCAAACCCCTCATTGGAGAGGGTAGCAGAGATGATTTCATACATATGTTAGTGATTTAAAAAGTAATATTGACACAATAATATAGGAATTAAAATAACACAGAGAAACTGCAACAAGTTAAAATTGTAAAGCAAAGAGAGGCAACAACATTATTAATGAAATATCACAACCAAAAACTAATTATTTGCGTGTATGACACTTCACATCAAAATGAAGAGATAACACTAGACACATGAAATACAGTTACGAAGGAATTTTTAAAATTAAATTTTTTTAATGAAAAGATCTTAAAAAAAGTACATCAACACAATATCAATAATTTATGCAATCAAACATGAAAAACTTTCATGTAAAATGGATGTCTCCAGAGTGAAGTGTCGTATATATGTTAGTGATTATAAAAAGTAATATTACAAAATAATATAGGAATTAAAATAGCACAGAGAACCTACAACAAATTAAAACTGCAAAGCAAAGAGTGGCAACAACATTATCAATGAAATATCACAACCAAAAACTAATTATTTGCATGTATGACACTTCACATCAAAATGAAGAAAATTTTAAAATTAAAAACAATTAAAGAAAAAGATCTTAAAAAAAGTACATCAACACAATATCAATAATTTATGCAATCAAATCATGAAAAGCCCTCTCTTAAAATGGATGTCTCCAGAGTCCAGATCTTCACCCCTTATTTGGGATGTGACATAAGATTATTTACTCTTGATAGTTATACTGGGATAGATAACAATCTATGTTGAATAAGTAAATTTTTATTTGGTTGTCTTTTTTGTTATTCTCATTGGAAAACGTAAAAATGATTTTTTATTGTTTGATTCACCTTGGATAAAGTAAGGATAAAAGATAGATAAGAGATGAATAAGAGTTTATGATTTTTTAAATGACAATTATACCCCTGCATAAATTATTTGTGTTTGGGAATAAATATAAGAGATATGAATGTGATATGATAGATGTAACAGTTTTTGGAATGTGTGTAGAGAGAGTTAGGTGAGATAAATATTTTAAAATGACATAGAAGAATATTTTTATCATTGGCATAGATAAACCCTGATAAGCAATTCCAACATTTTCTTAGAATAGTTATCAGGCTTTATCCTAGCTTATCCGGACATAGCTATCAAGATTTATTCTTGTCAAACAAACAAGCTGTTTGAGATTTATCCTACTGTATTCTCCTCTATCCGTCTATTAATCTTCACCCCAAAACGGGGGAAAGAGAATGGGGGAGAAAGAAGAGGAGAGGAGGGAGTGGAGTAATATAAGGTAATCAAGAGGCGTTTGTTAAATATGTACAAGGTGAACAAACTTTTTCGAAAGAATAACAGACTTGATAGTCTAAAAAGTGGAATTAGAATAAAGTGCTTTTCTTTTGGACTAATGTTTCTTTATGACTAAAAAAGTATATATATTATATATTATAAATAACAAATGGTGGTACTTTATGCGTTTATGCATGTAAATTGGAAAATGGTACATTCCATCCTTTTTACAATCATTTATACAAACAACACACGTATTATATCTGTATGATATGTCATAATCTAATGAATTAAATAAGATGATCTAAATGGATTTTTAACTATTGATAAAAAATTATAATTGTGGTTATAATTTTTTATCAAGATTTTTTTATTCTTTTAAATGAAAATTTGACTCTAGTCTAAGGATAAAAATAATATATAATTATATAGACCTTAGTTTTTTTTATAGTTTTGAAATTTTTTCATATTTTTTAGAATTGATATCATTCAATTATTAGAGTATACTTCATATATAAAAAAAAATACTCATTAGGATTTAAAAATAAAAACATATGCGATTTTAATATTGGACTGTAAAATGGATTAAGTGTAACATTTTCCAATATTGTAATATAGGTGTTACTTGGGCACACTCACAAAGAAGGTGTTTCGACATCCGCATTTTCAATTGTGCCATCAGTATAATACAATTTAAAAAGAAAAATGTTAGACTGTCATTTTTACTGTTCAAGCACACATACTACATGGTTTTATTTTTTAAAAAATATCAATGAAAACGTCTAAATAATCTCCTATAAATTGCCCGAAATCCATATAACTGTATAACTTTTTTTTGAAATCCATATAACCCTGAAAACACATATAAATTCCGTTGAGAGATGATAAATATTCTACTTAGTTAACCCTGACTTAAATTACAGTATATAAAAAACTCGTACAATATGTTAAAAGTACATAAAATCATTTATAATGACGATTTTATCCATCTGGGTAAGGTAATTTTTAACATATTGTAAGAGTGTTTTTTGGTATATTGTGATTTCAGTCAGAATTAATCAAATAGAATATTTATATAATATTTCTCGTATGTTAATCTCATAGGCTATTGAGATTTAAACGTATATTTGTATATGAACTTTAGAAAAAAGAAGAAGCTTACATGAAAAATGAACGTGGCTTTGTTTCGATCGAATGAACCCATTTTAAAATTGTCCCACATATATTTTCAATTTTCAATCCGCATGCGTGTACCGTAATACCAATAAAACCAACGTAGACCAATTTTTTCTACCCTTCTTTTCACTCTAAAACACCCAAGTAAGGTGGGCAATCCTGTCATTTCAATCACCATTGCATACAAAGCTGTAAAGGACGTTGAACAACTTCGGGAGCGACGAAAAGAGACCCCCCTACCTGCCAGGCTGCCACCTGTCTCCTGCGCGGCGTCCTCTTTAAAATACTCGCCCGGTGAGCTTAACAAATCATCACCTAAACAGCAACCCCAATGAAACGTCGCTCCCGAAGTTGTTGAACGGTCTTTCCACCTAGCTTTACGTGGTGGCTGAAATGACTGAAAGGCCCACGTTATGAGAGTCTTCTATAATCTAATATAATAGAGCATTGTTTACATCAGTTTTTTGGTTGATTCTAGTCTTATACATCTTTTAGCATAATACACGTGTTAACATAATTTGTAGTTCATTAGAAATTTTTATGTATTTTATAAATAAATTGGTACCATTTATTATTTATAGAAAGTATATAATTTATTAAATGAGGTGTAATATTTTATAAATAACAAATTAAAATAAGTGCATATTTGAATTAGGGATGGATTTTACATAACATTTTCTTTTAATAAAAGAAAAAACAAAAGAAAAGTCTCACTTATCACAAGAAATATAAATTTAAACAGTAATATCATTACCCGATAACTATAAATAAATACCAAACCATGATTGGATTTGCTAAACATGCATTTATGTGCTTTCCCAGCTAAATAATTTATTTTAGAATAGTCAAGTATTTCAATATAGATTTTTATATTCATGAAATTTTATTTTTGTTTGATTATGTTTTTAATTATTTTATTTAAAAAATATAATAATAAAGCTTTGGTTGAATGGTTGATTGTAGATATATTCTGAATGGATATAAATGAGCAAGATTTTGAATAATAAATTATAAAAGATAAAAAAATAATTTTATTATGACTCATTATACTAATGGAATGGAATATAAACAATTTCAGATAAACATGCAAATCTGCAATGCTAAGATTATACACACTATAAGGGTGTGTTTGGTTATGCAATTGCGATTGCAGGAAGCTGCGTTTGCAATCGTACAAACAAACAGTTTTACTGTAGCAACTTCCTGCATACAGATTTCAGGTAAATAGTGTAAAAAAACTACAATTTTAAAAAGCTGAGAAAGTGAGCTTCCTGCCGAATCAGTTTTACAATCGCTCAAACAAACACACCCTAATTATAATTCTTATAAATCATTTTTTTTTTGGGGGGGGGGGGGGGGTTTAATCGTCTCCCTTCCACCCTATTCTACCTTTTCTTCTAGCCCTAGCCCCTACCTGCCACGTGTCCCGGTGAGAATAACAAAATATCACCTAAATCACATAAAATAAATACAAAGCATAAGGAAAACGGAAGGGGTATACATCAAATCACAAGATCAAAAATAATAATCACATGATCAATGGTCCCCTCTCTCCCACCATATACGGCCATATTTGACAGCTCAGCCAAAGCAAATGTCTTTTTCCTTTTCAATCCCACCCTTTTTTTGGGGTTAAGTTTTTAATTTGTTTTTCCTTTTTTTTAATTTTTGTGTCCTTCTGCAGCTTCTGACAGACGATCAGAGAAACCTTTTGCAGTGAAATCCTGTTTTTGGGTTCCCCCTTCTATAGCTATGTCAGATGGGGCCATCCCCCAAAGGATTTCTTGATTGAACCTAAGTGAATGTTTGAATTCAGGTACTGCTCGATAGGATTTCATTTGGTTTCCTTGTCTGTAGATTATTGTTGTTGGGTTTGATTTGTTTTGTTTTCATTGAATGTAATTCTCTCTGGGTATCTGGGTTTGTTCTGGTTTGGGTTGGAATATCTTTTCTTTTGTTATTGATTGAGAGATTTTGTTTTACGTTGTGGTTTTTTGGATTGGATTTGTGTTTTGTTATACAAAGAAATGAAATTGATTTGCGTTTGAATGGTTTTTGTTTTGAATTCTATGAGTGGAAGTGGTTTCTTGGTGAAAAGTTGTTGCCTTTTTTTTGTTTTAAAACTTTTGTTCATTTGGGTTCTTATTGGTTTTGATCTTTGTTTGGTATGTGAAGATTTTCTGTTTCGGATTTAACATTTGGGTATAGAAGATGAGTTTGTTCTGATTCGAATTACTGTGGTGTATGAAATTCTTGATTCCTTTTTGGGGGCTATATATGTGTAGATAAAATAAATTTGAATCTTTTTCAATATTTCTCCTCTGTTTGGATATGGGTGCTCTGTTCTTTGATATCTATATAATTTTTTCCTCTTTTCATCCATTACTTGATTCAGCATTACATTTTAACCTATAAGTACTAATTAATCATTCAACCTGAATATTCTTACTCCTTTCATATGTATAGAGATCCATATTGATCCGTTCAGTTCAGTTTTTGTTCCTCATTTTGGTTGGACACAGATTCATATATATTTTTTTGTTATATGTTGAATGCTTAATATTTTTTTTCTAAGGTTCTCCTCTCATGGGTTGGTGAAATGATGTTGCTAACTCTTAAATTTTCTTTCGTTCATATCTCATTTATTCATTTTTTTTTGTCAAACTCAGTGTTCGAGCACAATGAATGCATGAATTTGAAGCTTTGATCTCATAATTTGATGATGTGATTGGAAGAGTTGTCTAATAAGATGTCGAAAAGGGCCCAAGTCAATCCCCCAAGAAATTCGATAAGCCAAGTGCCTCAAATTGTCAACTTGCCATATGAATCCCGCGGTATGCAAATTCTTGTTGTTGGTTGTGTGCATCATTATTTTCAGAACACTCTTCTCCTTTCCTGGTCTTGGTGGATCCCGACAAGATCAGTTCTCTTTGTTTCTGAGCTCATCTCTGAGTCTTAATTCGCAATCCCCAATTCAAAACAACAAATTCTTGGAGGTTCCACAGATAGTTTGGGGATTGAACAACCAGAAAATCGCATTTGCTAGGGCCTGTTTGACCGCTAGGTTATTGAATCGGACTCTTCTCATGCCGAGCTTAAGTGCCTCCCTGTTTTACAAGGAAGTTGACTTGTTGGAGCCTGTCGCATTTGATAAAATCTTCAAGTTTGAAGAGTTTAACTCCCGCTGCAAGGGGTTTATCCAACTTGGTCGATTTTCAGACCTCACCAACCAAACCGAGCCGTTTGAGCTCCATAAGGGGAGCGGGAGGAAGTGGACCGTAGAGAGAGACATGGATCAACTGAAACAATGCAAAAAAGACCCAATCGACCAAGCTGAGGTAATTCGAATTGTCGGAAAGAATCCATTTCTTTGGCATGATCATTGGCCTGTGAAAGATTACGCAAAGATCTTTGAGTGTTTGGATGTGGTTGATGAGATATCAGCAGAGGCAAATAAAGTTGTGTCTCAGATTCGAAAAATTGGTGGTAGCCTAAGAAGTGGGAATGAGACCAACTCTCATGTGCCTTATGTAGCCGTCCATATGAGGATTGAAAAAGATTGGATGATCCACTGTAAGAAGCTTGAACAAAGGTCCAACATCAGCCAAATATGTAGCAGCAAAGAAGAGATCATGGAGCGGGTGGCGAAGATCGGAGGTTTACAAAAGCCTGTTATTGTGTATCTTGCGATCGCTGACAGTCTCTTGGAGGACTCTTCAATTTTGAGTGGATGGGAAGAAGGCTTGGTTCCATTTGAGAAGAAGAGGTTGGGAGTTTGGGATACATTTAATAAGTATCCTTACCTCGTAAAATCTGCGATAGATTATGAGGTTTGTTTGAGTGCTGATGTTTTTGTTGGCAATAGTTTCTCGACGTTTTCAAGCTTAGTTGTGCTCGAGAGAACACAAAAGTTGCTTCAGATGGGTGTTCAGACGTCGTGCACTGTTGATGTCAGGTGGCCTTCCTATGCTTATACAGGGAGAATGGATACCACAGAAAGGACTGATGTTTGATTCAAGTCTCCGTGCGGTCAGTTATGGATCGAATAACATCTCTTGCTGAAATTCAGGTTCTTTCTATATTGCTTGGGAATTCATGTGCAGAAAATATTGGTGAACATACACATTTTTCCACATGTTTGAGGTTTTTTTGATAGAGGAAAGTATTCTTTAATTTTTTGTTTCTGGGGTGATCAGAAAATGTTATGGTTTACTTTAAGCCGCTTCTGATCGATGTTGTTTATATATGATAATTGTTTGTCCATGGTGAATAAATTCGTTAATGTATATTTCACGGTCTTGTAGTAGAGTTATGGTTTAATCATTATTTGTTGGTATTTATGTGACCAAATAACATAATCAATGTGTATAACCGGCCCATATTATTGCATGCATCTGAAATAAAGAGGAATCAGCATGTAATTAAATCTGAGTTCAAATATAATAACACTGTTTTTTGGAACTTCTAAATGCAATTTTGATTTAAATGCATGGTTATAATTGAACCGTTCATGTGCATTTGTTTGAAAAAAGTTATTGAGGTGCATTAACAAAATACATATTTTATATTATTGCATGCGTTTTTGAAGGTGTTACACATTTTTCTGGGTGCACAATTTTGTAAGTTTGAAAAGGAAATATCATTTGAGTTTGATATTTCATACATGGGTTTGGAAACGTTAACCGACCATAAGTTATAGCATACGTTTTGGAAAGAACATTAAAACCCATACTTTTGAGCTTTAATCATGAGAAAACTTTGCATGTTTCTTGGTGTATTAATATGGGTTTTATTTACATATTAAACATCATATATCATTTGCATATAAAAGGAGGGTTCAGAGTCAGAAAAATCGAGAGGAAAATAAAATTCCAATTTTTTCTTTACACTATGTACTTTATTTGTGATCAATCACGTTTAGTCCTTTACCCAGCCGCAACATTATTTTCCTTCTATTGATTTATCTATTTGGGCGTCTGAAAGGATCGCAGTCTGTCACCGTGTTCCGTAGTTCGCACCCCGGAAGAACAAAACCAGTTGTGGTCGTATCTCTAGTGGTAGGAGATACCCTGTGCATGAGGGTGCCTTATTCACCGAAGATAGTGTCTTCACTCGCTTCCCATGGATACAATTTTCTAATCTCTAACTCTTTTATATCATGTTTTTACAAATATTTTAAGTTGCAGATTTAATATTTATCGATGTTTATATTCTTGATGTGATAATTATAAGAATTTGTGTTTAGCCTATTTTTGTTTTCACGCACACATTATTATAGGTATCTTGACGGGGGCCGAAGTGCGGCGAAGAGGTGCGGCGTATATGGGCCGTTGATCACGGGTCCATCGTCGGACGGTCGGGTGCGAATGCGTTGGATGCGATGGACCCGCGATCGAACGGCCCACATCGCCGCCGCATACCGCACGCCGCACCTAATCGCCCCCGGATATTTGACTGCCCTTTTTTGTTGCATTTATGGCTACTCGAGGTTTCTGTTACTGTGACAAGTAAATGACGGATTCATTCTCTTATGCCTAGTTCTTCATACACATCACTGTGTTTTTTTTTTTGGGTGGAAATACACATCACTGTGTTATACTATAATTTTAACTCACCAACAATGGTAGGTTCCCCATTCATTGTTATGCTACATTGGAAACAGCTTTTGTTTGAAATATTTTATTTATTCTTCCAATTCTTTTTAGTTTATCATTCTTACTAATGATGTTATTCCATCTATAGAAATCATCAATCTGAGTTTCAGTCATTTTAGTTAGGAAAATGTTACATATAATCCTAATTTCAGTCCGCACATATATATATATTTTTTTTAAATACTATACTTCGTTTAATGAAGTAATAAAATATGTGTTTTTATAATAAAAAATGAAATAAATATTTTAATGAATTGTATGGATCTATTTATTGAGAATGTAAAAAGTTTCTAACAAGGTAGATATCACACTATCGAGTGTATGACAATGTAATAAAAACCGAAGAATGAACTCTGTGTATAATCAAGGTAGCTATCTCGTTAATGCAATCATTATGGTTTTGATGAGTTGGCGAGCACCATGAGTTTGCTCACATTGACGCGTGTTTTGATTCTCATTCTTGATTTACTCATGTATTTGTAGGGAAACTTCTGAATGAGTTGAAATGAACACTAAAAAAAATTAGTCATTGCCTCTGCCATACCTCTGATAATAAATAAATAAATAAATAAGTTAGTCAAGTAGGAGAAATATTTTGTTCATGTTAATGGTAGTACAAAAAATTCTAGCTGCACTCAGTCAACGTGTCACTGTTTGCGTTCAAGAAACCAAAAAAAAAAAAAAAAGTTACGCGTTTGCATGATTAATATATCTTTATTCAGTAACAAGTGGTTGCTTAGCTATTATGATGATGCTCAGAGACAGATGTTGACAAAATGTTCAAAAATGATTAAGATTCTGCAAGTGGGCATCATCAAGGACGAACATGCAAGGAAAGTTATACATGTCACATGGTCTATGTGTCACCAAATTTTCAAATAAAAAAAAACATTCTGTTTGACTAAAATGTTGTATATTAGCTTTGGTAGATAACTTAAAAAATAATCCAAACCATCACTAACCTATTCCCATTAGATTTGAATGCTCGTATATTTTGGTGAATAAATTATATTGTTGGTCAAACATAACAACAAAGGATTCATCAGTGCTGTGTCAGTCCCAGTAAAGGATTGAGGGGTTAAAAAACCTTATATTTATGTTAAACATGTGAGATAACATGTTTTTCTCCCCTTCTCCCTCTGTGTGAGAGTATTCGCTTCCTTTTAAAAACTCTACTTTTTTTTGTTTTGGTTTTATGTTTTAAAAATCAATAAAAACAATTTTTGAGGGACCGCTTCTGGGTTGTAAGGTTGTAAAACGCGTTGAGTATATTAGCGACAAATAATAAAGAGCGTTGATACACTCAATCTATTTTGTGATCTAGTATGCAACCTCATACAGTATGATAGTATATATTATGTTATCATAATGTATATGATTCTATCTTAGTGTGTGATAATTTTTTTAAATTTTTTCAAAGCGAAAAAAAAATATACTTCATTTTATATAATAACATGTACTTCAACAAAAGAGTGTATGATTTAAAATAATAAAAGAAAATAAATGTGAATTATAATTGGGACTGGACATTATTTTCCAATCATAAATGATCTTGCAGAATGGAATCTGCCTCACATTACGAATTTACACCAAAATTGTATACAAATAGAGTAAGTGAGAACAAGCCTCAATGCCATGAAACAATCATGATTCCAAAGCCTATAACAGATACCATTTTATTATATTGACGGCCTATGCTATGAACTTTAAGAAAATGTTAAAACATCAACTTGCATAAATGTATTTACTATTGAGCAATGCATCATGCATTATACTTTTTATCTTCAATGCAAAAAACAACTAAAACATAAATAACAGACAATAAAAAGCAATGGGGAACTGTTTATCAAGACTTACTCTTTAGAACTCTACTCACCAGTACATTGAGAGGCTTTTTTTCTTTACAGATTCATTAAAAGAAAAAAAGACCAAGAAAACACTTCTCTATATTGATCAACCCAACAGAAAGTATGTGCAAAACAACATTCAAATTATTATAATCGTGTTAAGAGATATGCACTGTAATCAAATTTTTCTTGCGATGTCTGGCTGCTCATCATCGAATATAGTCTTCATGGTAGTTGTCGCTGATCACGGAGATGAACCTCTCTAGCCAAGGGAGCTGGTGGAGGTCCTTTATAGTCTCCATGTACGAGTCAGAACAATGTGGAGGGGACTGACATGGGTGGTGGTGATCTCCAAGGCCGAAGCCTCCAGCGAGGAACCTCTGGAGCAAAGCCAACTGAGATCTCTCTTGATCTGTGTAGGCATCAAACGCGTTCCAATTCCATGGTTCGGAGTCTTGATTAGAGTGTAAAATTGACTGTTCGGAGTCCCTATCTTCTTCATCTATAAACACACATTCACAAGTCTGCGTACCATCTATGTATTCTTCACCGCAGTTATAGCAGAACTCATGGCCACACCTGATATATGATTTTAAACATTAGCAAGGATGCAGCATTACATGCTTTAAACAGATGTAAAATGTTTTGGCTTGAAACCACAGAAGTAAAAGAAATGGAAAGGAAAATAGTAATAGAAGGTGAGCTATCAGCGTGATTTCATATACAATGGAAGGATATCAGATCATCTCAGAGGTTTACCAACAGCAGATGAGTTAACAGGGCTTGCAGATAATATACTATTATTACTATCCCCATCCAAGGATTACTAGTATTTCTTTCATGCAGAGATAGGAATAGAAAATTCTAGCAATAACAGTTTGAGTTTTACTACAGAAATATAGTCTACTTTGGTGTCGCCCATGAGAAATATATCTTGCTGACACTGATGCTTTTACGGTTAGATATCAACACCTGCAAAATAATAAAGAGAGAAAATCTACACAAAAGAACACACAAAATTATGTGGTTTGGCAAAAAAATTCTATGTCCGAGGAGGAGGGCAGGAATTGATTCACTATACCAAGTAATCAAATTATAAAATTCTCTCAGCTTTTCTCTCTTCGGCACCGCTCTCTCAAAAGAACCTGATATATGGCTACGTCTCACAAAAAATTAATTCTCTTTTGACCCTAACAAGAAAGAGATAAGTAAATAAAGTAAAATGTGGGTAAATGAGCAAAATGCCTCTACAAAAACTCAGGTTGGGGACAGAACCGGTTTGAGGGAATAAGCCGATTCATGCTAGAATGCAATAATGTGAATTATGGGACCACACCACATATTTTTCCAATCCCTTGTAGTAAAAGAATAATTGATGTTTCATAGTTTCGTGAAAGACCTTACCAGTTAATATATTTTCTAAAATGGGTACATTTAATGTATGAATCTACAAATATTGCCCATTTCGTAATGAAATTTATCGATTTTTTTGTACAAGGGCCCTTAACAGGCTACAAAATCCGAACATACAGTGACAGACCACTACTAGTACTAGAAGAGGATTGAGCCAATATGGACTTAGGACATACTATGAATCAAAACCCACTAGAACTAGCCCAAAGAACTGAACACATCTTTTTTTCTGCAGTAGGTTTCGAATCGAAGTTGGTCTCCAAGGGAGCAGTGTCCATTACCATCAGATCATGACCTTTAGGACAACAAAATTTACCATGCTTTTGACATTCTCTTAAAGCCAGAGCGGCAGGACCCATCTATCTCTCAAGAGATATTATTAATCCTAAGTACACCCAAGTTATAAATTAACTCTTCTTTGAGTAAACAATGCCCACATATCTCCGGAGTTTATCTAGTCCAATCTTATGTGGGAGGAGTCAGATGATCATGTTCCACTCAGAATTTTGTTAATCTACCCTAAGAGAGTCACTCAACTCTCTTATATAACTTTTGCGATGAAATTTTAAAGAAACAATCTTTCAACTTCGATGGTCTGGTGGTAAGGGAAACTTTCCTTAGGGGCCACCCTTAGTTTGAAACCTGCTGTTCAGATGGTAAAAAAAAAAATTGTACGGGCTGGCTCTAGTGAGCTTTGATCCACAGTTTGTTCTGGATCTGCATGTGCCCAAACCTCTCTAATACTAATAGTGATATGCCACTGTATGTTAGGAACTTTGTAGCCCATTAAATACCCTTGTACCAATCATCCAATGCCCAACAAGACTTTTCTGAAAATAAAAATCTCATCACCCAATCAACTGCCTTCCGCGTTACATATTTGAAAACCTACTAAAGTACATTTCTTAATAGCCTTTCCAATGCTACTTCTAACTTCTTGGAAGCCAATGACAAGTAGCCAATTTGAATCAAAACTAAATTTGTTGAGACACATGGAGACTTGACTGCCTATAACAAATTCCTAGAGAGTCACATAGAAAAAAGTTATTTCAATAAAAAAGTGAGTGCAATTGAGTAACACAGTTGAATAAGACAAAAAGGTTCAAATAAAAGATTCATCTAGATTAATTTACCAATTAATTAACAGCTGAGGTAGTTCTGTTCTGCCTCAATAATCTGTTGTCTCCAAACATGCTATTGAAAGTACATCTTTATGCAATATCGTGTATTTTTTTTTTAATAAACTGATCACTCAAAACTAAATGGTAGCAAAATTGACAACAATGTTAGGCCCTACCTGTGAAGATGCCACTAGATGAAGACCTTATTTATCTATTGCAACTATCATAATGTCCATGATCAAATTATGCACAATCCTACTCAATAGTGTCCTATAGAGAAGAGGGTCCAGTCCACAGCAGGTCCTCTTATACGAATAAAAAACACCATATTGTGAATTATAGGACCACACCACATATTTTTTCAAATCCCTGTGGTAAAAGAATAATTGAAGTGTTGCATGGTTTAGTGAATGGCCTCACTGATAATGTATTTTCTGAAAAAAGTACATCTAATGTATGAATCTACACCATATTGCCTATTCAAAATGAAATGTATCATGCCTATTTTTAGCACAGGGGCCCTTAACAGGCTACAAAATCCGAACATACAGTGATAGACCAATACTAGTACTAGAGAAATTTGGACCAACATGGACCCAGAATATACTAAGAATCAAAACCCACTAGAACCAACTCAGAGAGCTGTACACATCATTTTTTCCGACATGCAATTTCATTTTTCCCACCTGCAGAAATTGTCTCCATATGGGTCACCCCTGATTCAAAACCTGCTACGTGCATGTACAAAAAAAAAAGTTTATACAACCCTATGGGCTGGTTCTTGTGGGTTTTGATCCAAGTCTATTCTGGGCCCACGTGAACCCAAACCTCTCTATTATTAATAGTGATATGTCACTGTATGTTAAGGACTTTATAGCCCATTAAAGACCCTTGTACAAAAAAAAAGAAGAAGAGATCTTATAATGCCCAACGAGACTTTGTAGAAAATAGGAGTCTCAACTCCCAATCAACTGCCTTCCACATTAGGTATTTGAAGTCCTACTAAAGTATACATTTCTTAATTTCCTTTGCAATGCTACTTCTAACTTCTTAGACCCAATGACAAGAAGCCAATTTTAATCAAATTGAATTTGATTAAAATTGGGAGACTTGACTGCCTTCTAACAGTATCCTAGAGAGAGTCACATAAAAAGTTATATCAATCAAACTGAGTGCAATTGAGTGACACAGTTGAATTAGGCAAAAAGCTTCAAATAAAAGATTCACCTAGATTAATAGATCAATTAATTAACAGCGGAGGTGGTTCTGTTCTGCCTCAACAATCTGTTGCCTCCAAACATGCCACTGAAATTACATCTTATGGAATATTGTGTAATGTGTATATTCATTTGAATAAACTGAACATTCAAAACTAAATGATAGCAAAATTGACACAGATGTCATGCCTTACCTGTGAAAATGCTACTAGATGAAAACCATCTTTCTCTACTGCAACTATCAGAATGTCCATGATCAAATTATGCAGTCCTACTCAATGGCGTCCTGTAGAGAAGAGGGTCCAGTCCATAGCAAGTCGATTCATACGGAAAAAAAACCATACCGTGAATTATGGGACCACACCACATATTTTTCCAATTCCCCATTGTAAAAGAATAATTAATGTGTCGCATAGTTTAGTGAAAGGCCTTACCAAATTATGTACTTTCTGAAATGGGTACCATCAATGTTTAGTGAAAGGCCTTACCAAATTATGTACTTTCTGAAATGGGTATCATCAATGTATGGATCTATAAAATATAACCCTTTCTGATATGAAATTTATCATGTTATTTTGGTACAAAAACCCTTAACAGATTACAAAATCCCGAACATATAGTGACTGACCACTACTGGTATTAGAGAGATTTGAGCCAAAATGAATGCAGAACATACTATGAATCAAAGCCCACTAGAATCAACCCAAAGGGTTGTACATATCATTTATTTCCCACCTGCAGAGGCAGTAGGTGTTTCGAACCGAGGTTGGTCCCAAGGGAGCGGTGCCCTTTACCATCAGGCCATGTCTTTGGGACAATGAAATTTATCATGCTTTAGACCTTCTCTTAGAGGCACACAGACAAGAACCATCTATCGCTCAAGAAATATTACTGATCCTAAGTAAACCCCAAGTTATAAATTAACTCTTCTTTGAGTAAACACCGCCCTCAGGTGCTTATCTAACTCAATCTTATGTGGGAAGAGTTAGATGATCATGTTCTACTCATAATTTTGTTAATCTACCACGAAAGCCACTCAACACTCTTGATATAACATTTGAAATAAATTTTACAGGAAGAATCTTCCGACTCTTATAGCCTGGTGGTAAAGGAAACTATCTCCTTACGGGCTACCCGTGGTTCGAAACCTACCATACACGATTAGGAAAAAAAAGTTTGCACAACCCTATGGGCTGGTTCTAGTGGGCTTTGATCCACATTTTGTTATGGGCCCGTGTGGGCCCAAACCTCTCTATTACTAATAGTAATATGCCACTGTATGTTAGAGACTTTGTAACCCATTGAAGACCCTTGTACCAAAAAAACAGAAATCTTTCAATGCACAACAAGACTTTTCTGATTATAAAACTCTCGTCACCTAATCAACAGCCTTCTGCATTAGGTATTTGAAGCCCTACTAAAGTACATTTCTTAATTGCCATCAAGTTTTTACTTGTCCAAGAGGCCCTTTGCATATATGCTACTTCTAACTTCTCAAAAGCCAATGACAAGTAGCCAACTTTAATCAAAACTGAATTTGTTGAGACTCATAGAGAGACTTGACTGACTTCTAACAGTCTCCTACAGAGAGTTACATTAAAAAGTTATTGCAATCGAATTGAGTGCAATTTAGTAACACAATTGAATTAGATAAAAGGGTCAGATAAAAAATTCACCTAGATTAATATACTAATTAACTAACAGCTAAGGTGGTTCTGTTCTGCCTCAACAAATTGGTGGCTCCAAACTTGCCACATAAATCTTTATGGAATATCGCATATACTCAAAACTAGATGTTAGCAAAATTGAGGCTGATGATAGGCCTGTGAAAATGCTACATTAGACGAATACCCTATTTCTCTTCTGCAACTATCAGAAGGTCCATGATCAAATTACGCACTATCCTATTCAATCGTGCCCTATGGAGAAGAGAGTCCAGTCCATGGTAGATAGGTCCACTCATACGAATAAGAAAAACATGGCCAATAGGCTTCAGGAACAAACATAGCTATACTATTCATCTTAATGAAGAAAAGCATCCGCTGACAACAAAAAAAAAACTCTGCTGATGCTGTGTGTGGAGAGAAACCATCAACAAAAAGCAATGGCAATTGAGGACAAAACAATTAAATGAAAGAGATGTTGACCATACCAGCATGTCATGTGGTAGCAACCATGGGTGAGCTCGATCATTCGCTGGCAATGCTGACAACGTCTCCACTGTCTGTCTTGTGCCAGCCGATGCAAAGTAATATCTCCTGCATCTCTCTCCTCTGGTGGCAAGTTCTGATATTCCTCACAGCTCATCAATGGATGCCATGGAGCATCACAATCGATACAAATAAATCTGTGGCACATTGGGCATTCCACAGAGCTGTTCTCTGATTGACTTGAAGAGCTAGCTCTCATAACAAAGACAAGCATTGGGTACAAATTTTCCCATCCACATATGTTGCGATACAATCGTGACAGAATTTGTTGGAACAATTCAATGTTATTGACTTTGAAGATTGTTTCTCACAACAGATGGGGCAGTCTCTGATGGGCGCATCATCAAACCCGACTGCTTCACGAGCTAATTGCAGTGGCCTTTTGAGGTCACAACTGGGTATGAATTTCAGAACAAAGGATTCTAGTTTGCTAGTGTGCTCTATAATCCTTTGGATGAATGCAGCCAATAGCTGATCTTCAATTCCGTCTGGTTCGGCAATCTGTCAATCTTTTATATCAGAATTCAGAGTCCAAAACTTATCAAGGTCAATATAGGAAGTAAATAGCTGATTCTTGAATCTTGGAAATCAAAAGTACTACATTTTAATTATTCTCGACAAGCAAAAATGTTTGAAAAAGAGAAACTCCACCAAGTGGATGCCTTAAAAGAACAGATTCGAATATGCAATGTATGTGATAAATACTCCCTGGATGTGACATTTTGAATATCATAAATTTGTTGTCAAGGTAAAGTAACCATTTGTAAAAAGTGTAGCAAAATTGCATTTGTAAACAAGGGTGTGCGAAATATTCGGATTGACTGACATCCTATCAGTTATGAATCAACTGATATATTTTTATATGCATGTATAGTACTAATGATAATAAGTTTATAGAATTAAAAATAAACTTGTCTCAAATAATCAATGTAAATGGCTGGTCCACTGGTCCCTTTAAATATCTGTATCTATATTTTTGCAGCATACAAAAAATGCACATAACATTAAATGACCAATATAATTAATACAACTGTGAAGTCAATATCATGATTCATCAACACTTAAAAAGGAAACAGCTAATAACCAACTTTATTGAGAAAAAAGAAGTCATATATAGAACTATACCTATGTATCTTTGCATACAAATTGGACAACAAATGTAATAAACCATGAATTAATAAGCAAGAATTACATGCAATAATTTGCTTACCTGGTCACAAAGAATCTTTGAATCAGTATATGCAAAGATCCTCCGTATTCCATCCATCGGAGCCTCTAACAGTCCATCCATCAGAGCCAAGTAATCTACCATAGGATCTTCAACATAAAAATCAAGTTTTTTCTGCACTTCAACAATAGGCATCCCATTTGATCCCTCCATGACAACTCCAATCCCGGAAATCCTTAAGCCTGGATCTCCATCACCGGATACGGATACTCCCTTGAAAAACATCTTAAGTGAAAACTCGTCAACATCGCTCTGCAGCCCCTCAATCCCCATCTCATCAGGATCCCTCCATTCCTCATGTTCCCCACAACAACTTCTAAACTCATCATCTTCCTCTTCCCATTTCCCTCCCATATCAGGACCCAAGGAAAACTCGTCTCGTGAATCATTAGTATCTTCCATTGTTACAATTCCAGTCTTCAGAGACAAATTAAAATCCATGAAAGGCTCATCAAGTGCTTAATTTCCTGTCTTCATTTGTTTGTTCTGTATAACTCATACGACAAAGCTTCTTTTATGAAAATTAATGTCAAGAAAGCATGTTAAGAAAAAAAATTTCATAAACAAAGAGCCAATCACATATCTAAAAAAGAATTCCAAACAAACCCCTTATCAGACCCAATAAATATAACACACCCAAAACATCCAAACAATCAGAATCTACAAAATATCAAAAAAAAAAAGGGGGGGGGGTGGGTTTTCATATTTCCCACACTAAACAAAAATCAACAACAAAAAAGAAGAAGAAGAAGAAAACCCATTATAAATAACACCCAAATCAACAATTGCAGGCTCAATCACCTTCAAATATTAATCCCCAAATTGGAATCTCCCAAGCACACTTTAGACATCAAAGCAAAAAAGAAAAAGAAAAAAAATAGCTACCTTCCCCACAATGCAAGGGGTTTCAACCCTTTTTGGGCTGCTTTGACGATTGTTGAGGCAGTGGGCAGCAAAAGCTTGAATGTTAGGTGTGCCCACAAATTCCCAGTGAACATGGGTCACTGTGCACTTTGAAGTTTTCACCTTTTCTTTATTGGGTTTTTTTTTTTTTTGAATTTGATACTTGCACTCTCATTTGGGACAAACGACACCAAATTCAACCATTGACCAAATGTGAATGATTGTTCATACCTGACATGTGAAGGCCCAGCCGAGGTGAAACACATGAACAGATGGTGTGAGCATATCAAGTTAGCTTTATCTGGTCTTGACAGGGTTGAGTGACCTCTAACTGTTTGCAGCAAATGGTGAGAGAGAGAGTTAGGTGTTTTAAGGCCCCACTTATTATATTCCTTTGGGTCAAGTCAGCATTCTGTGTTTTTGGCTTCCAGTCTTGAGTTGGGGTCCAGCTGATGATGGATTTTTCGTTGGTGGGTTGTTTTATTTTTTAAAACCCGTTTCCTGTCTTGTTTGCGGTCCATACACGACTCGACTAATTAAAAGAAGGGCAGTGATCGATCCACTACCTATAATTACGAAAATGCTATTATTTTTTTATTTTTTGTCTTCTTTTTCCACTACCTAATTCGACAGCGTCCAGTCGAGGTGTTCTTTACTGGGATGACAGAAGTCTGTCGAACTAAATAAATGTCGACAGAGGCCCAGTCGAAGTGTGTTTCACTAAGACGACAGAGATCTGTCGATCTGTCTGAGCAAGTGTCGACATGGATGTGTCGAACCCTTCAAAACAACAACTTTCATCTAAGAATCAATCATTTATACAATCATTTAAGTCCTTATGAAAAACAAAAATGTCATTTAAGTTATTTAAGTCTTTTTGAAAATCATTCACATATATATTTATTTAAGTATAAGAAACAAAAATATTAAACAAAGAGTTATTTGAACCAAATAAACAATAAACATTTCATATAGGAAAAAAATATTATTTTCTTTTCTAAACAAGTGGAGTTTGTTTATAAAAAGACTCCACTTGTTTAGAAAAGAAAATAATGTTTTTTTGTCTATATGAAATGTTTACTGTTTATTTTATTCAAATAACTATTTGTTTGATATTTTTGTCTTTTATATATATATATATATATATATATATATAAGAATGATTTTCAAAAAGACTTAAATAACTTAAATGACATTTTTGTTTTTCATAAGGACTTAAATGATTGTATAATTGATTAATTTTTAGAAGAAAGTTGTTGTTTTGAAGGGTTCGACACATCCATGTCGACATTTGCTCAGACAGATCGACGGGTCTCTGTCGTCCTAGTGAAACACACTTCGACTGGACGTCTGTCGACATTTATTCAGACAGTTCGACAGACCTCTGTCGTCCCAGTGAAGAACACTTCGACTGGACGCTGTCGAACTGGGTAGTGGGAAAGGAAGACGAAAAAATTAAAAAAATAATGGCATTTTCGTAATTTTAGATGGTGGAAAATGATAACTCAGGTAGTGGGAATAGCTTTGCCCTTAAAAGAATTGTATATCACATTTGTTAGAAAGAGATGTATATTTTGAAATATGTTGTGTGTGTTGTAAATACATATATTTTAGATATGTATGTATTAGTGGATGACCACCCATTATAATAGATCTCTATTAGTATATGTGTGATATTAATATGTAATTCATAGGGTGCATGTATGGATGTGTCATTTGAGTTTTTCCATAATTATGTTTGTGATGCTATAAATAGGAGGGTTTGTGTAACATGAAATAAGAGAAGAAAGAGAACGAAAGTAGAGAAAGAAGAATGAGAATAAAAAAAAGTTCCTCAAAAACTTCATTTCCCTACATCTCTCTCTTGTGTCTCTATTTTATTTCTTTTATGTGTTTTCCTTTTATTTTATAACACGTTATCAGCATAAATTGCTCTATTGTTTAAGGTGAAATATTTTAAATAAGATTATATAGTCTTCTTTACTATTCTTTTGTCCTTTCAATTTTTTTTGTTTACATGTGAGTGTTATCCCTGAAGAGATACACTCTTATAGATTTCGATACTCCAGAAGAGATAGATGTAATTTAATCCCTGAAAATATACACTAATATAGATTTCAATACTCCTGAAAAGTTATGTGTAGTTTATTGTCTCCAGAAGGGTTGGACTAGAAGTCTAGAATAATATGACCTGAAATCAACTATGTAAATATGTATTTTGATGACATCCCTAGAAAGGCTTAACTAGAAGTCTAAAATGGTGTAGCTTGAAGTCATGAAAGGCTTGACATGAAATTTTTGATCAGAAGTCACGAAAAAACTCTCATCATTTTCAAGCACACACAAGATGTGAGAAATCATTTGATAGAGTAATCGGTTTGCATTTTCGTGATGGGCATTAGCATTAATTCTTCATGAACATTTTTTTTACAAATGTTTCCCTCTTCATGAGCATTTATAGGTCACTCATTTATTTCTATCTTTATCTTACCCCATCATTGTTTCATTTTGTGATGCTATCTTTATCTTTATGAAATTTTAAAATAAGAGTTTTCAATGATTATAAATCTTGCAAATCAAACTGTTAGATCTTGTTTCCCCTTAATACATATTGATTTTCTTTATATGTGTGTGATGTTTTGCTTGTGTCTCTTGAAGAGAAATAAAAATAAAAATTATAGTAGCATGTGAAAGAACCTTTGAGATCATTGAAATGGAATCAGTTATATATATAAATTATGCAATGTAAATTCACATGCTTTGCTCCAATGAGTGGTATATATTAATTCCATATATAACTTACGAATCAGTATATGAAACATGCAATTGTACATAACATTAAAATTATTAATGCAATCATACATTCATCCACTGAATGTTCTGTACACATTTGAGATTTTGACTGATGTTAATTATTTGGTAATATAATTGAAATTCATGGTCTTTTCTATTACTACCTTGATATTGGTCCGGTTTAATAAAATCAAGGTTAGTGGTTGACTATTAAGGTATATAAATCAGCAATTACATATGATTCTTTGTATAACATATTGCATATTTCATTTGAATGAGCATGATCCGAATCTGCTAATCCACACTATGAATTTCTTTCAACTAGTGTTTGATGTAGCTTCTCCACAGTGACATGCATTGTTCAATTGAAATTAATTGACCTTTTTCATTCGATTATTTAATTAATTTTATTTTCCTTGCTTCAGTCATAGATTCAATTTTGTATTGTTATTGATAAGGTAACAATACACATGTTAAATTCATTTCTATTTAATTATTTATCATATCAAATTTAATGCAATTGTTTGGAAAATTATTTTTGTGAATATTTCATATGAAATTCACTTTGATATTATAGGTTATGTGTCCTTGTAGGACCATACAAAAATTATTTTTACATGAATCTCTGAAGGACCATAAGAGGTGATTACTGGCCCCCCCTTATTCTAGTGAAATAGAACGGGTGGAATAACATAATTTCAAGGGAAATCTGAAATACAAATACTAGTTTATTCTCACTTATTATGGCAAGCTATATCTATCTATTCTTTCCACCCAAACAACTTTTTAGACTTGTTCTCTTCTTGTTCCCTCTTATTCCCACCTATTCCACTACCCAAATGCACCTGAATATAGTGTTGGCAGGTTTTAAATAAAGAGAACTTTTTTACATGTGGTGTTGTATATTGTTACAAATACTAGTTTATTCTCACTTATTATGGCAAGCTATATCTATCTATTCTTTTCACCCAAACAACTTTTTAGACTTGTTCTCTTCTTGTTCCCTCTTATTCCCACCTATTCCACTACCCAAATGCACCTGAATATAGTGTTGGCAGGTTTTAAATAAAGAGAACTTTTTTACATGTGGTGTTGTATATTGTCTTTTGTATAAAAAAAGATATATACAATTCACTGAATATATATTTATTTATTTTTTAAAAAAATTATGTGTTTCACTATATGAAGTATGTGTGTGTAAAAAAAAAATGTAAATACAGTGAAAAAGATTAAATATAAGACTAGATCAAAACATTATTCTTAAAAAATAGGCTCAGATCATATTGGCTCGAATAGGTTCATTATGCCAGATAGGCTTAACTATAGCCAGTAGGCCAACTTTAATAAAATTTTTAGGGGATATAGTTTACACTTTACGCTAATAAGTGAATGTTCAAACTCGTAATTTATCTTCGGCCAATTCAGATCTGTAATTTCACCTTTTATTTTAATGAAAGTGACCATAGCAAATTTTTTTTCATCTTTTACATGGTATAAAAAGTCCAAGTCAAATTGTTGCATTTCTCACATTCTTTCATTGGGTTAAATGCATATAACTCCCTAAAAGTTAGCGTATATTACAAAAACCCTCATTTTTTTCGAATATCCATACAACTCCTTCAAAGTTGACATGATTAAGCATTTAGCTCCATGGATTAACTTTCTGTTAAAAAAAGAATATTTCTGATAATATTCCGTCAGTTGTTAATTTACATATTCATGCAACCCCCTGATTTGTTTAATAAATAAAAAAAGACCTAAATCTATGATGAAAATATCCTTATTATTGGAAAGTTATTATATATTCATATAACCCCCTGATTTGTGTTATAAATCCAAAATGATCCACTTTTTTATTTCACATATTCATATAACCTGCTACTTTATACAAAAAAAAAATACAAAATGACTCATTCTTCTTCTTCTTCTTTCTCAATGATCATTTTTGTTATCGTTGCCATTATTGGTTCATATAAATTTCAATTGATCTTCCTCTTCTTCCCTTGTATGTATTTTTGGAACTTCCAAGTGATTATGTCCAATGACTTTGAGGGTGCTTTTGAGAGGGTGCTTTTGAGAACCATGGGCAGATCTATTAGTAGGTTGGCCGGGCTATAGTGGCTGTGGCTGTGTGTTTTAATTAGGGTGGGAGGGGGTTTTGGGGATTGACGTGACAAGGTAGGCATGGACTATAGATATGATATCATCTTTATTTTATTTGATTTTTTTTAGAAGTAATGTAAATGATTACCAAATCTATAAAGATAGTGATAAATAAACTAAAAAACCAATAATATTTTAACACAAATTTTTGCATATATCTATCATCGTGGATTTTATATTGGTTTTTTTTTTTTTTTATTTTATATATATACCATTAAAAAACATGCTATTTAATTTTATATCACTCCAAATAACCTATTTATTTTTATATCGACTGAAATATGTAGAACTTATGCATATTTACCATTCTAGTTAACTTCTATTCTAAATTTTCATTAAAACCGTTAAAGCTTTGGAGAAAATACTAAATTACCCCTTTTTTGCATATTTAATCTTATCAAATACAATATTTATAAAAAATAAAAAATATTAATTTTAACATGAAAATGATAAATTTCACCTAAAATCCAAAAACATAAAAATTAATCATATAAATTATTTATTAGAAAAGGTATAACAATTATTAATACTTACATTAGTAAAAATAAAATAAAATTTGTTTAGAACAATTAATAATATATATTACAAAATACAAATGTTTTTTTAAAATTAGATATTGATTGGAGGAAAAGAAAAGAAGGGATAATGTTGAATGACTGATTATTGATTTAGAAAGAATATAATATTAATTAGGTTATTATATTTAATTTTTTACATTATGACAAAAAATATTATATATTAAAGTTATTTTTGTCATTTTTACTTCTTGGTTTACAAACTAACTATAATAAACTTGATTAATTTATATTAAAAACTAATGCATTTTATTGAAAATTAAATAAAAAAGGTTTTATCTAAAAGTAGTTTAGCCCACCCCCATAATAAAATTTTGGTTCTGCCCCTGTCGAGGATGTAGTGCAGGGAGGAGGAGATGAGGTGGCGGAGGCAGAGTTTATGGAGAAAGGGGAGGGACCTGGCGACAGAGGGGGTTTTTGATTTGGGAGAGATGAGAGAGAAGGGGGAGAAATTAAGGTTAAAGTGCAGGAGGGGTATATTGATAATTTTATTATGTTGAGTTAACCTTAACCACTCTAGTTACTTGAGAAGATAACGATAGGAGAGTATTTGTATTAAGTGATAGCTTTGAGGGGTTTATATAGATATTCAAAGAAATGAGGGTTTTTTTTTATATAAGCTAACTTTCAAGGTATTATATGCATTTAACCCTATTTTATTTTCGGTCAGTGAAGGATTGTGATTTTTTTAGCCTAAGAACCCAGAATTGTTTGACCAAAAATGCAAAATCATTTTTATATGGACTATTAGTTTAATCGTTGTTAATTTATACTGATAGAACAAATATGAAACATTTTATTGGGCTAAATATTAGGGCTTATCAAGGCTTATCAGTCATATATGATGGCTAACCACCAATGACGCACGTTGGATCCGCACCGTGCGGTCCGCCGCACGCTATCACTCGGGTGTGTGTATATACTATATATATATATATATATATATATATATATATATATATATATAGGGAGTCGCGATTACGTGCGGTTTACGGTCGGTGTGGTGCGTGATCACGGGCCGTCGATCACGGGTTCATCGCATCGGATGATCGGGTGCGATTCACGTCGACCGTTGGATGCGATGAACCCGCGATCAGACGGCCCACGTCGCGACCGCACCTGCCGTTCGCCGTGAAACCCACGTTTCTTTGTAAGGCTATTCAGATACCATGAATTAACAATACATGAAGATCTACTTTAATCCAATGTATAACATTTGGAAATGAAGCTTAAAACATGACTGGGTGTAACAGATCTCATGTTGTTGTCATGCATCTAAAATGCACCATGTGAGTACTTTCATGAAATCAATGTGTCATTGCGTGTATCAAAAGCAAAAAAAAATAAAAAAAAAAATGTGACTGTCACCCATGATGAAACCATATATTGATTAGATCAAAACCTGGTTTTCAGTGATTGCTTTAAAAAAAAAAGAAAGACTTGCTTTCATCTTTAAAGTTAAAGTCAGCATAGTATGGCTAGCTTTGTAGGTAATTAACTTTGGAGGCATATATTGAGGATACCAAATAATTTGAAAATTTTATTTAATCATTCATTGATTCATAAAACTGAATGGAAGGAATTACAAACTGCTATTCCCTTCTATTTTCAGAATAAATACAACTTGGTAAGAATAAAAATATTTCTATTCAATCACAAATCAATCACTTATTTTTGAACTAGGTTATTTACACTTTCAATCAATTTTATATTCGCCACGTCATTTTTCCTTCTCTATGTTGCCTATAAGAAAATATTGAATTGTAGGCGCTCTGATTTGTATATTTTCTGTCAATGTGTGCTCCAGATGTTTCGTTCAAAGAATAAACATATGTGGAATGGCCGACGAGCGACGATATTGAAAAGTAATGGATGCTCAAGAGAATTTGCATTTAAAGACTACTTGGTTAATAATAACTGATTAATACTTGGGTGTTTGATTGGGGTGGAGATATCTTCATTGAATAAATAAGTTAATGAGAAACTCGGTCTATTATGATAGATATAGAAAATTATATTTTTGGATATATAATATATAAGTGGGAAAAATCAATGTAGCTCCCTGAAAATTTATGAAAATAAAAAAAGCCTATGTAAAATTGGTAAATTCTCTCATGTGCCTATCTTATTAAATAATATTTATTTTAAACCCTATCAAAATCGAGATTAACTAGATGTGTGATTAACCATAACTATGCATGGTAATTACTGTTATACGTTTTAAAAATTTACTTTCTTTCGTGGAAAAAATCGATATAAATATCTCAAAACTTATAAAAATCGAAAAAAATCCTTATGATTATCTAAAATATATACTGATTTATTCAAATTTTATTAAACAAATTATAGTTTTCTAATCAAGCTCTTGTGCCTTTTGTTGTTAGTCATTTTGAGTTAAAAATTTATTATGAAATTTTGATTTAGTTTTTAAATTATTTTATTTGATTTTATAATAGAGTTGATGAAGCTGTAATTTTTTTGTTCAGTCTTTGTGATGAGATTGAGGAGATGAAAATGTTAAAAAATAACTCGATTTTGTATGAATACTATCGTGCAATTTATGTCATTCGTCATAAAACGCACTCTTATGACCAGAAAAACTGTTTTTTAAATGTTATCATCTTTGAAGTTGAAGCTCCTCTACTATGGGTAGTTCAATGATTAATCAACATCATAGGGCGGATTTGCATTTGTGTGGATTTCATGTTGATTCACACAGGGTTCTAGCATTTGCATCCCCATCGCTTATTCACATTATTTCAGACCATTTCTCTCCACGTTTTAAAAATCTCCAAAATTTTTTTGCTTGTCAAACATGTATTTGAAACATTTATAAAAAAAAAAAAACATGTATTTGAAACCCTACAATTTTCAAAACACGGGCTTTTCTAAGGCTCCGTTTACATCAGCGTTGAAGCCGCATTTGCGCTGGTTGACGCAGCGGATAATGAACTCGTTGCCAAACAAGTTGACCCGCGTTCGCGTTCGATCACCCCTCCCTGCGTTGAACACCTATTTTTCCCCGATATTTCCAACGCCCTGAAACATAGCTTCTGCTGGTTGATTCGATCACCGCGGTGGTGCGCAACGCACACCCAAACGGAGCCTAAGGCACATCCAATCGCACCGTAAGCATCAACTTATGACTAGAAGTCCAGTTGAAGCTCCTCTTTAGCTATGCACCCAACATCATATCCATAAAGTGTGGTTCGAAATTTACTCACAGGTAGCTGTTTCCTGGATCAATAGGAAGGGCTCTCTTCCTTGACTGCCACCAGAATTCTGTGTCCTATCAATCTCCTATTAAGATTTTTTTCTCAATGGAAAATTTCTCACATTCCAAGGGAGGAAAACATGCCAGTGATTTTTCTCACTGGGCTCCTTGTAATTTTTTCGTTAGTATGTATGGAATTTAGGGGTGCAACTCAGGCGGGTTGGGTCAGGTTCGGGTCGGGTTCAACTTTAACCCGCATTGCAGAGAGCCTAACCCAAATCCGGCCTCAATCCGAACCCGACCTCAACCCGCGGGTTCGAGTCAGGTTCAGGTTGAATTCGGGCTCAAGTCGGGTTCGGGTTTAACACCTAAAATATCATAAAAAATATTTAATAAACAACACAACAAACTCTAATTAATTATTTATTAAATCTTATATACAAATAATTAAAAGTGAATATCTATGATAAATTAACCCGAACACAACAAACATAGTGATGCTCTAATTTGTGTAATTGTTTATTATGTTTTAGGAATTTAGGATTTTAGATATAAGTATGTTGTTATAGCAACATAACATTTGTTAACCTAAGGGTCGGGTTCGGGTTGAGCCCACGGGTTAAACCTCCCAACCCGAACCCGACCCAAATTGGGTTCGGGTTAGTTCGGGTTCGGGTCAGGTTGAATCCGACAAAGAAAAACCTCAACCCAAACCCGCCTATGAATTGGACTGAGTCAAGTTCAACCAGCTCAAGTTGTACTCCTAATGACATTGTAATTTAAAACGAACTAGATGGATCCATTTATAAAAGATAGTGAAATTTTTTTTAACCATATATATATTTCATGGCACCATTCCTCTGTAACAACGCTACGTAATTTATAACAACAGTGGTGTATCCACGTCAGTTTCATTGATTTATTTTCAATGACCTTCACAAAAACTTGGTAATTTCACAAACCACTGTTCCACGTCAGTTTCCGAATCAAATAAACAGCGATCCATTACAAAAACATTATAAAAATTAAATAATTCATAAAAAATATATATAAAATAATGGTATGTATATAGGATAATAATTTAGATATATAAGAAATAAATTAGTAACTTTATAGTGACCAAAATTTCGGGACATTACAAGGATATCCACCATATATTCTTCCACATAATAAAGGAGTTATTATTCAGAGTTAAGTTATTTGCTCATCTCTAGTGCCTGAAATGCCTGACATTGGTGAAAAGAAGCGAAACACCGTATTTATTGCAACAGTCGATAGCATCATTGTCTCTCCTACTCCCACCTGGTTCAGCAATCACAGCGACTCCCTTGCACATGCTTCTTCCACCGCGTCGTTCCATGCTATATAGAAATGAACATTAACGGACATTAGAAATGGTTCATTCAGAAAATGCAATCAGACATTATCAGATGTGTATGATATAACTTAAAATTTTGATGAAAATCCCATCAATACACTTTGATGGACATGTGTTATCCATCCACACACGTATTGAGATTCTCATCTATATGCATGTATTGATGAGAAAATGTTTCGCTTTATTCAGAAAATGTGGTGCAAACAGAATGAAATTCAAAAAAATTTAAGAGGCAAACAACAATAATATTTCAAATCAGTGAAAGGATTCTATTGATTTATGCATGCAGCCAGTGATAATTCAATACATATAGAATGACATTCTAGATTGGCGAAGAGTGATAATTTTTCAAAGCGATAATGTGATGGCCCATAATGATGTTGAAGGTCAGCTTTGAGGATGTAGGGCGGTGATGTCTAGCCGCCTTTCTCTAGGTAAGTAGAGAATAATAATGGCCATACAATTTAGTTTCTAAATTGTGAATGACTGAAGCCAAGCAATTATTCAATACATGATCAATGTATTATATTCAAACCATAGACCAATACTGATACCTGTCAACTAATACATATTGGTGTTTGGAAAAACAGCAATAATTATTACTAAAAATGAGGGAACCATGACATTTAAATCTCTGTAATGTGATGGAAAATATGCTAAATGATGGATGAACAAAAGCTTTGCTAATTATAATGGTTTAAGAAACCATCATGAATAAATGAATGTAAAATCGTATGTGCTATGTAATCTGACTCCAATTCTCCATAGGTTTTTTTTTTCTTTTCTATTAGGCAAACGCTGAGACCACATGGTTGCAAAGCCATCCATAAGTTACCTACTACAAACCATGAACCCAATGTAATTTTCTATAATTCAATACATGCAGTTCTGATTCCTTCAATTTTCACAAACATTATATATTTTTTTCAGAATTTTGACTTTTTATTCACTATTAAATGCCACTAAAATTTTGAAAAATGATCCATATGGCCTTTACATCAGAACATTACCTATGATACCAACAATATGTGTTGATTTTCAACCAAAGGCCTGAGAATTTAAGGGTTGGACAAACTCAAAATCCCAATACTTTATAAATGAAAGCAGCATTTTTTTTTTCTTCTTTTTTTCATAGTTTTTCTCATAATTGATGCACCAATAAATTAAAAAACATGATCAAGATTAGCCACAAAGAAGCTGATAGACATTATTTCAGTGAGTTCTCCAAAAAAAAACCTGATACCAAACTGGATACTGATTTAATTGATTACATCTAAAATAAATTTTTAAAAGATTCCAAAAATATTTTTAAAAGGGCAAGAAAACAAGTTCTTTGTCATCATAGATTTATTTAGTCTAATATGGATGTATATATTGACATCCAACTCTGTAATGCTATGATTCTATTCATTTTACGTCACCTGAGAAGGAACATGCATAATCACCCAAAACAGATAAGGAACATGCATTTGACTGTACTATAAATGCAATTTCCCAGAGAGAAGATTTATTACCAAATGGAAAGAAGGCATCACTGGCCAGAGAAGCTCCCTTGACCTCCTCTCCTGCTTTTCTCAAAGCAATTCTTAGAGACTCCAGACGGTTAGGCTGCCCACTTCCCATACCCAACATGCAGTTATTCTACAAATAAACATATATGGAAAGTAAATTAGCAATGGGTTGATAAGTTTTCCATAGCCAATAAGCAATCGGAAGACAATTAACAACAGATTCCACAATATTAGTGTTTTTCTTTTATTCACATCCAGGGGAAAAGCAAACAAATGATTGAAATCCTACAATCAAGCGAGAAACCTTTTTCAAGTTTTGACTTCAGAAAATATGGCCCATAGTAAAATAATATATATAAGAATTAACCTTGGCTATCACGATCGCGTTGCTCTTGACATGCTTAACACAGGTCCAAGCAAACTCAGCATCACGAAGCACACTTTCTTTTGGAGGCTTTTCTGAAACTGCATTAAATTTGATATCTTGTGGGGTCAAGTCATCAGGGTCTTGAACTAACCACCCTCCACCAATTTGTCTTAAGGAGAGCATTCCTTTTTCAGTCTTCTTAGCCTCAAGGATTCTCAAATCCTTTGACTTGCCACGGAGGACCTCAAGACCCTTTTCTGTGTACTTTGGTGCAATCACTATCTCATAAAACATCCGTGATACACCATCTGTTGGACTTCTGAATTCCCGGATTTCCTTTGCCAGATCCTTGTAAAACAGTGATAAATTAAATGTCAACCAAATCACATATATTGCATTTATATAATAAATAAAAAGATATGTAAACATTTAAATATAAATTTGAGATAATTTTATGAAAATGTGTACCTCGTCCACTTCAACATTGAAGGCAACTATCCCACCAAAAGCACTGACAGGATCTGCTGTCACAGCTAGTCTATATGCTTCAATAATATCATCACGTGATGCTACACCACAGGGATTTGTGTGCTTCACAATAACACACGTAGGGCTCTTAAAGTCTGAGACACAATTCCAAGCAGCATCCGCATCTAAATAATTATTATATGACATCTCCTGCACTAAGAAATATATCTTGCATGAAGAGACATATTGGACAAACACAGATTGAATCAGAAACTTAAAGACTGCATGAATGCCAAATGATTCTTCATCATTAAATAATAATAGATGAACCATGTATTAAACTATTGCTCAAAAGTAGTGATCAGAGTTTAAAAGTTTCCTTATTGCATTTATTTGAAGATTTGTAATCCTCTACTTTACTAGACCTATCAATGGACAAGATCAAGATGGTTGGCTAAGCCTCATTGGAGGCTTGGGTTTGACCAACTCTTGACCTGACTTGTAAGCGGGTCAAACCAAACCCACATTCTACCTGTTTGACCACTCCAGAGGTCAGGTCAGGTCAGGCATGTATCAATGGTATGAGGCCTAGCCATAATTTAACATAAATGCCATACAATGATAACAAAATTTTGATTTCTATAATCAAGTGGGTTTCCACATGCAGGATGAAGTGATATTACACACACACACACACAAAAACCTCCACCATATCCAGCTACTCTTAAGCTTATTGAAAAGAAGGTAATTAAAGGCATCTCGTTAAGTTAATCCATGAACACCAATACTATTTAAAGCCTCTTCTCCAACATCACCTTCAATTGCATCCTCTCCGTAAAGGAGGTTAGGGGATCAAACCCAGGGAGGCACCAGTTTCCAAAAAAAAAAAAAAATTAACCTTCAATTGCATTCCCATATTTTGATCAAAGAATGCTAGTGCTGTAGTACATTCCTCCACTTCCCCAGTTTAGCATTCTCTCAAATCCTTTTCTCATCAACATATCAATTACATTCCAAGAATTTATTATATTTTATTGAGATTAAGATTCTGCCATTCTATCTTATCGTAATTCATCATGACTAAACCTCTTTCCTGGCATTGGAGATATAGCATAGAATTATATTATATATTTATCCATGGATTTTTATTCATTTTCGAATACGTTTCTTGAAACTGGTCAGATTTTAAGCAATATGTTTGTAGGATAGAAATCATTGGGTTATGTTGGCACCAAATCAAATATTGAAATCTAGACAGGATGTCCTACACCAGTAACCAGTAAAAGACTGCAATGACACAATAGAAGTACATTTATCTGGTTGATTTTTACACAACTACAAATTGAGACATATACATTATAATTCAAGAGCTGAGGTTTAAACCATTCTTTGACCAAAGGTTCCAAGCATACGATATTGAACAAGAAGAAGAAAGCAACATTATTGATAGATTAGACAAAAATAATCCTTGTGCCTCTTTACCTTCCCATGATGCTGTATTGCAGTCGCAATGCCACCACCATTAACTGCAGAAAGACTTCTATCAATGTAAAATGCAGCATTTTGATGTGGATTTTCACCATACCTCAGTGAACACCCTTGCGTCATAGGAACTGTTAAACTAGGTGGAAACCTCTCTCCTAGAATTACAAGAGACATAACAATTGGTCAACCCACCAGAACAATATAGATTCAATAAAAACTTAACAAAAAGAAAGGGAATAAAAGGTAAGTGTCAAGTTAAAACTGTTACCTCCCATTGACTGCTTCCACAACCACTCTGAAACTACTGAATCATAAGAACCAGCGTGCTGAAAAGCCTTCCACGCAAGTTCCCTGCGGAACTGTTCGCTACCTTGTTTTCCTTGCAGAAATTGAAGGAGAGCGGGATAGTCGCTGGCATCCACAACGACTAATACATCCTTATGATTCTATTGCATAGGAAGAATAAAATGGGTTTTATAACTTTTAGTATATTATTGTGCATTTTCCTAAGCAGAATATACAGTCAGGTCACTACCTTTGCAGCAGCACGAATCAATGTATGGCCACCAATGTCAATGTTCTCAATGCCATCCTCAAAAGAGATTGAGGTACTGGAAGACACTGTCTCATAGAAGGGGTACAAATTTACCACCACGACATCAAATGTTCCTGACGGCAAATATGCCTCCTATATTAGTCATACGAGGGAAAAAACATCATAGAATAATTATAAATGGATTATTTTCACAAAGAAATTTATATGTCACTCCCAGATCCATATGGGTGACAAAATTTTCTGTCGTGAAAAATGCGGACATTCAAAAACTCACCAATTCCGTGCTTATTCAGATCTGCTATGTGATGGTCTTTATCTCTTCTAGCAAGAATACCACCATGTACATTAGGATGCAAGGTTTTCACTCGACCATCAAGCTGCACTTCACTTTAGCTGATTTGTCAACAATTATATTCAACTATTTAAGGTGCTATGCATGTAACAAAAAGGTGTTTTGCATGTAACATAATAACTGGAGCAATACCAATAATTCACATTTCATCCAAACACATGTAAGAAATGGTGTCAATGACAAAGTGAAATAGATATCAGACTCCAACAAAGTATTAGACAAGATATCACAGCCATCTGTAAATCATGTTCCTCTAAAAATATTTTAAATATTATAGTTGCATATGTTTCGCCAGTCCCAAAGCTGCATATGCATTTTATATCAAGCTTCAAAAATAGGTACAGCTTGCCTGATGGTTATGCACATATGCTCAAACACCAAAGCATCTCATCTATTGATGTATGTATTAGATATATTGGCCTATTCAGCTCCAACCTAATATGGCTATATGCAAATGTCAATACAACACAGAATTACAGAACTTAAAAAAAAAACATAAAAGAGGAAAATATATATTATTCATTTGTTTTACTATTTTGATTAAATTCTATTTCATTGGGCAATACAATAGTATCCCATGTTGCAGTTTGTGATAATCCTAATATGCATTGGGAGACGTGCAATGATTTGCGCACTTTTAAAATAATGACTCATATCAGGTAGAACTAAGAAACTGAGCTTCAATGAACATGTGTTAGTAGAGATTGCTGCTTTTTTTCAAATGCATAAAGGAAGCCCACGGTTGTAAATCAGAAGTCTTGTTTCCAATTTGAATGCACCCACATGGTTAGATGAATGGAAATAAATTTCACAAAGATGCTTCAAGAATGGAATAATAACAATTCAAATCAGAAGTCTGTTTCCAATTTGAATCTACCCACACGGTTAGATGAATGAGAATAAATTTCAAAAAGATGCTTCAAGAATGGAATAATAACAATTCAAATAATTTGGCACACTATTCTGTCCAAAGCTGGCATTCAGAGGACCCGGTGTGCTTCCATTTTGGGTGAAATCCATTGGGTGGCATCCACATTCAAATCCAGAGTCCCTAAGAAGATCGTGCAGGCAGTTTTATCATCCTCGGTGTGGCACATTTGGAAAGAAAGAAACAGGCGGATTTTCAAAGGAAAAAGGCAACAGCATAACACAATATTATCACATGTCATTTGGGACACTAGAATGAGATTGGCTAACCCCCTCAAATCTAGTATGTCCCCTGACATAGTTGGCATGAGGGATGGCTTAGGCTTAAACATCACAGAACTTCAGCTGCACATCACAGAGGTGTTTTGGACTGCCCTCCTTCTGGATTGATCAAAGTGAATACTGATGACTTCAGATCAGATGATAGATATGGCTTTGGCTTTCTGTTAAGGAATCACTTCGGCCATCTCCTATAAGCGGTGGCGGCAAGAACAGAGGAACACTATAAATTACTTGGGAGTTGCTAGAGGTAGGGTAGAGTATTCAATCAGCTGTTCTCCTTGGGATACGTTGTTTATGGGTGGAAAGTGACTCGGTCATTGCCATTCATTGGCTCTCACACAGCTCCATCATGCCATGGAGAGTTCATCGGTTACACAAAGCAATCAAGGACACTGTGCTTCTTTTTGGAAAATTCGGTTATCCCATATTTACAGAGAAGGACATGCTCTGGCAGACCTGCTAGCGGGTTGGAGAACTCATCTTGGTCAATCCAGTTTCCAGTCCCACCAAATTTGGCCTGAACTCCAGCTCTTATTGGACAGGGATCATAATGGATTACCGTTTGAAAAAGAAAAAACTAAAATAGCTTTGACTATTTCAGTTTATAGAATAGAACAACTTGTATTTAAGTAACTCATAGATGGGGATTTTTTGTCAATCCAGTTTCCATGGATCAAGGTGAGGTGGATGCACAGAGTCTGTTAACGGACTTTGTTCCCTCACAACATCTCTCTTCCATTGGTCTCTAGGACTTGTTAACTTTTTGGATCCCTACCCAACATGTAAATTTGTTCTTTATTGTGAGTAATTCAAAATTGACTTTACCGAACACACAAAAAAAAGGTTCAAATAATTAGTGTCGGTGGAACATTGAATAAAATGGCAAATGGACAAGTAAAATGGTGAGGTAAAGTACGAGCTCCATACTATTTACATTATAAATAATCAATCAGATGAGAATAAACTGCTTCCTTTGCTTCCACATCCAACGAAGGAAAATCCAGTAAAACTAATTACATTATATCCAATAACCTGAAGCTTGATAAGAGTAATATGACCCAGCTAAAAAAAAAATATATTGCTTACCATTTCTGGGAAGCTTGTTATTTCTTCCACTTTTGTTACAGAAACTCCAGATTCTTCTAAGATAGACGCTGTCCCCCCCGTTGATACAATAGAGAACCTTTCAAAAGATTGAAGAAATGCTAGGTGACGAGTAACATTAATTTACAGCTGAATGCTGAGGAACAAAGAACTATATATAATAAATCCCCAAAAAAGAACTAGAATCCAACCAAAGAAATTATCTCTAATTGAAAGGACATTGGTAACAATGTGAATATTCACTGTCTAATTATTTGTAGCACATGTTTGATGTAACAAAATAATTATATATTCCACATGGTTACTGATGCAAGATGTTATCCTCCATGATGAACTTTGTTGTTACAAATAACAAATTAATAAAGCTAAGGGAACCTCTTATTAAGGTGGTGGATCTCAAAATCCAAGATGTGTCATTTGATAAATTATTAGACAAAGCCATAAGCACAGTTCACCACGTACAAGAACCTAGAAAAGGAAAAGGAAAAGCAAATTTGATTTACCCCAAGGCTTGAAGTCCACTGCCAAGGTAAGCTATGTCCCGCTTGTCTGATACAGATATTAATGCCTGTTTCTGACCACCTAACAAAAAAATAAAAAATAAATGAACAGGACTAGTGAGCAACAGAAAAACAAGTAGCAAGTGAAAATGATGTCATGCAGAAAAAATCAAATCTACATTGCATTACTAAAAAATAAAAATTTGTTGGTTGGATGAATAAAGAAAAAACTTGTTAATATTTATCCATGTAAGGTATACAAATAATGAAAGAGAATATACATATTCATAAGAATATGAATAAGGATTGAGATGGAGAAAAAGTGGTATGGGAAGGAAGAAGGAAAAAATATTTGGCAACATTATTAAGGGTAATTTTGGTATTTTAGGATTTTTGTTTTTTAGATGCACTATAAATGAAGTTGGATTACTTGAACTACCTATAAAGGTGCTAATAATATGTTTAACAAGTGCTTTAAGGAAATATATTAAGAAAACCCTTAAAACAAACAAGACCATGTACTGCTCATACAAGCTTTCGTGAAGATAAGCGGTCAAAACCATTTTGAAAGAGGTGAATAATGCTCTTTTCATTTCCTTCATGTTAGAAAATACTAACGATCCATTGCAGACCCTCATTTTCTTTGAGAAAATAAGAAATGGGAGACAACTATCCTCTCCATTATCTTGGATATTTTACTTTTATCAACATCCAAGAAATGAAAATTCATGCGTGGGCCAATCAAATAAGCGTCTCAATGGTTTTTCAGGAAAACGTCAGCGAGCGGTGTGAGTGGGAGAGTGAAAAACTCAGCTTGGGCGGTGGTCCTCTTGTAGGCTTTCCAATGCGGGTGGAGCTTTTTGTGTTTTTTGTTCGTAAAGATTGACTCGTTTCCCAATTTGATAAATCGTGGTAGCTAGTCTACCTTTTCCATTAAAAAAAGTAAGCATCTTCATTTAAAGAGGTTTTTTTACGACCACTCAGGTGTGCACGATCCAAAGACTATTTGATCAGTTAGACCTTACTGAATCTAGAGGTTGTGATTGTTCTTCACTGTGGAGGTCCAATGGTCAGACAGTAACAGCCACCTTACCATCCAATTCCATGTGCATAACAGATCAATAAATAAACCCTGAACCCAGTTTTGTAAACCACATCACCTCCTCTCCCACTGTTTTTTCATGGTCGCCTTTCCACATTGCACATAAACCCCACAAAAAACCAGCGCTCGATTTGGAAAACTCAATTGATTAGTCTCTATTCAGAATTCCTTCCACACCTCTAATTCCTAACCCCTACCCCACACCAATTCATCGGTGATTACAATTCATACAAAGCCCCAACATCAAATGTAGGGTTTCATTTTCAAGATTTCCACAAATACAAATTCTAATCCGAAACAAATCATTAAAAAAAAAATTGTTTTCACAGGTGAGATGGCATACCTGGACGCCTCACCTCCGCATTCTGGGCCATCCCATCGGCCATGGCCACAGCCGAGCAAGATATCGACTGATTACGAGGAACAAAAAGAGATTCCTAAACAAAACAAAACCCAGAAATCCAATATCAGAAGCTTAAAAAAAAAAAGATTGTTCAAAAGAGATGAACAAGAGAAATATATCTTACTCGATGGGTTGAAAACGAGATAGTGCGCGGGAGCTGATGGAGATGTCGGGAAGCGTTTGAGGGACTGCGGGAGAGACGTGGAGCTCTGGATGAGGTGATCTCGCTAAACCCTCGGAGCGCCGCCACGGTCATGGCTCTCTTCTTCTCTATGAGGTTTCTTTAGTCGTCCGTACGTGTGTATAAATATAGCGATACGTGGATCTTGACCGTTCGATTATTTTCATTTTCCACGTTATGCTAAAGGGAACGGTTAATTGTAGGGTGCAACTCGAGTGGATTGGTCGGATTGGTGCTCAAACCAGTTTGGACCTTGGGGAACTCAACTCAAACCCAATTCAATTCGATCATCGAGTTTCATAAATTCAACTCGAATATAACCCATCTGGTTTTGTTCAGGTTCATATTGGATTTGTGTTTGATTTATGTTGAGTTAGATTCGGGTTGGGTTCAGACTTGACTTTAAATGTATTATTTTAAGGGTGTGTTTGTAAATGATGGAAAGTGAAGGAAAGAGAAAGAAATTAAAGATTTTCCTTTTGACCACTCAAAAAGCTAGCATTTGTGTCAAACAAGGAAAAGAAAAAATTTTCCATCACTTTCCCTCTCCTATTTTGTCTTATTAGAAAAAGTGGGAAAAACTTTTCCTTTCCCCATAGGTGAGAAAATGAGAGAAAATGATGGAAAATTTTTCCACCACATGCACAAACACCTTGAAAGTTGGTCAAAGGGAAAAAAATTTACTTTCCACCATTTTCTTTCATTTTCCATTCAACTTTGTGCACAAACACACCCTAAACGATTAAAGTTTTACAAGTGTCAATTCTCCGCATAACAAATTTAAAAAAAATGAAAATGAGGAACATTTTTATTTAGAGAATAAAGATAAGAAATTATAGAAGTAAAAGATTTTAGATAAAAATAAATTGTTCAATTTAAATTTTATCATATACATTAAAAAATTATAATTTTATTTAGAACATTTTACTAAGATATGAAAACTTCGGGTTTGGATTCTCAAATCATTAGTCCAAATCCAACCTAAATTAGATTCGGGTTACTCGGGTTCAGGCTCGAGTTGAACTCGAACTCTAAAACTCCGTATAAACCCACTCAAATTTTAGGTTGGGTCAGGTTTTACCCATCCGAGTTATACTCCTAGTGGATTGATGGGCACACACTAGTAAATAACAATGAGTTAAATGCATATATGCAACCTTAAATATATCGTATATTACATTTAGGAAGCGGTTGATTGTACGATTAGATAACTTTTTTATTTGTAAGAAGTCGCTTTTCCAATCATGTAACTCAACAATTTTATTGTAATAGTTTTCTACAAATTATTATTTATATAATATGTATATGCATAAGAATTATATTTATATTATAAAAAGTGATTGATTAATCCCGTCGAGCCGATGAATCCTTAGTCCCTCCTGAACCGTCTGATTAACTCCTAACACTTTTTAGAACATTGATTTTAACTATGAGTGAATTAATAATGATTAACAGTATGGATCTATGAGACATTTTTTGTATTTGCAGGGGCATGTATATCTAGCTGCAAGTTTGCAAGGACTTGTATAGGAATATGCATGCTTATAGGGACTCACATGTCTTTAATCTTATTTTAAAACAAACAATTTTCTCCTTTACACTCCAATTCTAGTCCTTACATGTTTTAAATTTTTTTAAAATAGTATAATTTATATGTTCTTACAAAGAATGATGGTATTACTCTAATAAATTGCATAAATATATTTATACAATATTTTTAAAAAAATTTAACGAAATATATATCTCATAAATGTGAGTGTATGATGTTATATAGGTATATAAAAACTAGAATTATGACGGAAAAATGTTTGTGCATGATAAAACTCTATCCAAGTTGTTTATATTTCTTGATTCTTTGTATCTGCCCTGGCTGCCTAGGGCCCCCTAAATTTGTTTCCTACTTTAAAGGAATTTTTTCTTTCTTTCACAATTTTTTACTTTAAATTTATCCATTTTTTGTTTATTTTGTTTGTTACTTATTTTAATTTATTCCAATATTAATGGGATTTTATTTCATTTGTTATTTGATTTACAAAAATAGTATTTTATTGGATTTGTGTTATTTTCCCTAATTTTTTTTATGGATTTTCATTTTTTTTTATATTTTTGTGTGTTTTATATTGTATTATGAGTTTACAAGAATTTGATTTATCCAAACCCGTTTCCCCCAAAAAAAAAGAGGCTACAGCTTAATTAAAAACTGCAGACACATTTTTACAAATAAGTGCACTTTTTCATAATATGTAGAGAAACAGCTTCGTGGAAACTCGATTTTAAATTCAGCATTTGAGCAAAAGTTAATTCTCAAACTTACATCCCAACACAACCATAATCAAGTTAATTGTCTTTTCCTGTCTATGATGGCAGGTATGGATATCGAGGAATTATTTGATATTTCAGGGAAGTAAGGTGTCTCCATTTGTCACATTTAATCAAACATTGAAGGTGGTGAAAGAATGTGTTACGAACTTAATGGAAAAAGGGATTATCTTCTCGGAATCTCTTTGGAGGTCACAGAATATGCTCCAGCTATCCCAATCTGGTCTCATAGTGGTGCGTTCTAATTCTAATGAGTAGATTTTTATTATTTTGGATGGTAGTGTTAATCCGATCTCTTGCGCAGCAGGAGCTGTACATCAATGTATGTCATTGTTCGTGAGACACCTTGGCAAGAATCTTGATGTCGATTTGTGTGAGAAGAATGTCGTCCTCTCTAGTTTGAATGGAGGCTGAAGGCATGTGTATGGGGCTTACTTATGTGAGGAGTTGGGACTACATGATATTCATATTTGTAGTGATGCAGAAGTTATTTTAACAATTTTACAGGGAGATGGAATGGGATCTCTGCAGTTGCAAGAAACCCTAAGGCTCCATTTGGAATGGAGTTCCACAGCGTGGCGTTTCTCATACGCGGCGATTGAAGGGGACATGAAAGCCGGGGCGTGTCGGCGAAGCATTCTACAGAGAAGGGGAGGCTGTTTGGCGATCATTCTTGCGTTCTCGACACCGCAAGCTACTTTTATACCAAAACACCCCTCAAATATATCCCAAACCTATTACATACGGGAAACCCTATTTTGACCTACACATATCTTCAATCGCCGCAGCTGAAAGGGGTCCTTCATCGCCTTGAACCAACAAATCATTGTGATTAGATATATTGGGGTAAGCACCGGATTTGTCGATTATGTTCTCCACCATATCAGATCTTCATTTTTGGTATTATTGTTGAATATGGGTTTATGTGGGTGTATTTTGTTTGAAAGTCAGATGTTCCCTTCACTTGCTCTTTTCAAATTTTATCATTTTAGGGTTTTACACAAACCCAAACATAGATGGGGACACTTTGGAGGTGCAGATCAATTGTTGTGTTTAGTTTGGGGGCTCATAGACATCTACTTGTCCTATGTTGTAATAAAGGAACCCCAATAGAGTAAAGTCTATAATCGATTAGAATGTTTTTTTAACGGATTGCTCATGCACATCATATAAAAGCATTTATATATACACAAATCACATGGTAAAATAGAAAAATGCAAATAAGATGTTCCATCCCAACATTTCATCTTCCATTGTTCATTGTCACTAGTATTCATAAACAGAGGCCTTAATTCCAAGTGCTCATTTCATCAGATTCATTACGACGACTTGGGAGTGAAAGGGGGAGGCTGTTTCGGCTAGGGTTTTAATTTAATGGGGACAGGGCAGGTGATTTGGTGGAATTAGCATGGGTATTTCAGTCATTTCATCTCAAACACTGAAAATGAAAGTGCTTGCATCCCCGAATCTATGTTTTGAGGCGTCGTCAATGTATGTGAAATTACACTGTCAACACAAAATCAGAGTTTTGACGTCTTTATCGCGAATTGTTGTTTGGAATTGGGTTTATGCATCTGTTGTCGTCAACATCTCAAACGCTTCAAATCGGGCCATCCAAACGGAGCCTAAGTATAATTCTCTAAATCCAGAGAGAAAGAGAACCTATTTATTTTCATAAGAGAAATAGTTGCAGCACCAGAAAATATAGGTGGATTAACCAATACATACCCTCCTTATATAGACGTATACAAGAGGTCAATTGAATATCATTACGAAATTGAATTGTCATGATGTCCCTAACCCATAATCCCAATAAGATTTTGGAATTTAACGTGGTCCTCGGTCCCCAGCTTGACTACTATTTTCAACGAAAAGTAAATGTTTGTTATCAGGCAAATAGTATTAAAAAACTGCGATTTTCAAAAGTTGCGGGGGTGACCTTCCTGCAGAATTAGTTTTAGAATCCAAATTCCTGCATAATCAGTTTGCAATCATGCAACCAAACACACCCGATTAGAACCTTCCAAAAGTGAGAATGTCTATGTATTTATCATGGCCAAGTGATTAGACCCCTAAATTTGTTTTTTATATCTATGCAACCCGGCGGCATGGATACAAAAATATGATGATCTTAAAAAATAGGACACAACAATACATTAATATAACAATATATATATTGTATATCCATACAAAGTAAAATAAAAAACCATAACTAATAGACTCACAACAAGTTAACAACTAATAACCAAAAGAATTAAACATCATAACTACCACAAAACATGTAGTAAGCAAATACAAACTTGCTATGTAAAACAATAAGATACAAACTCATGCAAAATTACATTTCATCATACAGCACCATTTCCATCAAAATGTTTCAAAGTACAAAATATTCATACTTCAAACACAAAAAGTTTAACAAGTAATAAAGCAAAAATCAATTTGAGTCAATTTCAAAGTAGTTCATCTTGATCACCATGAACATCGTTGGTGAAGAACAACACAACCTCCAAATTTGGCTCATCAAGAGCAGTGGCACAACTTGGGAAGGTTGGATCGAGTTGAATTCAAATTTCTTGTCAGTCGAATGATTTCATGTCGGATATTTACCGCTTCACCGAGGAAGATGCCTTGTCGAGAGAAAATCAATGTCGAGAAAGAACAAAATAGTATGTAGGAAGAGGTAGAGAGAGACTGAAATATAGGGGAAGGCCAAAGTAGGGGAAGAAGGTAGCCACAGAGGGAGAGGTAGATAGGGTCGGGAGGCACTGAGAAACATCAATCAGGTAGATGAATTGGGGTTTGAAGGAGGCATTGAGAGAAAAGGTAGATTTTAGGGCAAGGATAGGTAGATGTGCTATTAACGGGTATCAAATTTTTTAGTATTACTGGATTTGAACCCCTTTTGACAACTTTGCGACAGGAGCATTGTTAGACTCAACTCATTTTACACATATATCTCGTTAGCCATTTGCATTTATTGTACAACAGTCCGACGGCGCTGATAGTTGTCGGGCTCCTCAACACGTGCTCGGCAGGGCTGCTGAACTACATGGCATTGGTTGATCTCCTGGCGGCTGATTTCATGGGGACTAAGCTTCAAGGCGACATCAGGCTTCAGATATGGGCGTACCTCACCGTGCTGTTGGGCGCCGGCGGCATGTCTGTGATGGCTATGTGGGCTTAGTGAAATATTAAAGGAGAGATGTTGTGAACTTGTGATATGTCATCATCCTGTGTAGGTTTTTTTTTTTGTAGACAGACTATGCTTCTACGTGTGAGTTCATGTGAGTTATCACTACCTTGGATTCTTTGGGAGGTGGTGTGAGGTATAAAACAATAATCCACATTTTGGGTTAGGGAAAAAAAAATTAAAATTAGATGACAGCTTTTTTGTGAGTAATAAATTTTATATTGCGCAAATCGAGCTTTGATTAAGATTTAATATTTTTTCTTTCTTATTGTTTGAAACCTGTGAAATTAAGAGACAAGTGATCTATTTACATCATCAAAAAGAAAAAAAAAGATTATACCAAACTCAGCATCGCCCATTAAAGATCCAGGCGAAGTCTCCTCACCGCATATAAAAAAAATTTGCATAATGTGGCCCATACAGGTCTCGAACCTGTGACCTTCGCGTTATTAGCACGACGCTCTAACCAACTGAGCTAATAGGCCAACTAATAGGAATGAAGGTTTAATATTTATTCTGCTCAACTAATAGGAATGAAGGTTTAATATTTATTCTGCTCAAACTAATAGGAATGAAGGTTTAATATTAATTCTCATGCTTACTATATTAACTCTGGAATTAGTTTATATAGGGTGGTGGTGGCATAATAGAAGCCCAAAGTGAATGTTTTATTACTCTAAGGCTCCATTTGGGAGCATGGTGACAAACTCGACGTCGGTGGAAGACATGTGAGTTGAAAAAGTAATGTTTCAATGCATATGACACGTGAAAAAAATAGGCATTGAACACACATTTTGATTTCAAACGCAAACGCCAGTTGGAGGGGCAAAATCCTACGCACCTTATACTCTAGTGAATTGTTTTTAATGGACACCCTATGGTGGACCTTTCCATGTGGGGTGGTGCGACGCACCACCGCGCGCGGCGTGCGTGGGCGTTTTAGGGCGCACTTGGAACTATGCATCATCGCTAGGAGCTGGATCCTTTCTTTTTAGACTTTTTGTCAGATCGGACGGTGGAGATCATTTTGATCATGTGAAATCTGAACCATCAATCGGATGAATCCGTAGATGCAGTATGGACCGTCAGATCAATGATTACGATCTGACCGTTTGATATTTGAATGGAGGGGTGCCTTAGACTCTGTTTTAGTGAAAACTAAAACAGGAAACAGAGGAATGGACTCCTCCAAGAGTTCAGTCAACCGATTTTCTACCCTATAAATCACATCTGGTCTCTGCATTTTAGAACATAGAATTCATACATTGTATAGGCATTCTAGTCTGTGCGAGTCTGCACTTCGAGTCTCCATTGCATCCAAGTTAGAGAGAGTTAGAAATACACAGAGAGTTCGCTGGTTCTCTGGTTTGAAGTGCTGCTACTAGAGGGAGATCCGACCGTTGTATCCTGGGAGACTATCGCCAGAACCCGTGAGTACCAGTGCGGGGCGAACAAAGTCTTAAGGACATAGAGTCCAACTCTAGCCTCGGTCTTCATCATTTGACAGAACAGAGGCATCAAATCAGTACACCTCTATTTCGTTTTAATACTGTCTTAATAACAGAATAATCCACTGTTCTCCCATTTCATACTTTCATTTAAGCATTGAAAATCAAATTGGAAAATCATGAATCTTATACAGAAAACTGTCATTCACAAAATCTATTTAACTTGATATAGCAAGTTCCACATGAATTTTACCATGTCATTTCATCTATCTAATTTGTTCCTATACACAAATTCTAGCATTTTATCTCTAAAACATCACATTAAATCAATACACAACTTGAACAAAAACTAATAGGAAAAAAATAGGGTTAGAAATTTGCATCAGCTAAGTGGAAGCGAGCAATGCTATGTTATTAGTGAATATGCCTCCTCATACAGCAAATTATGTTCTAGCGGGGACTAAGCAATAGAGAATGGAACAAAGGAATGTTGGTCACAAATGGAAGTATTATAGCATGGCTTATTCCACTACTTGTGCTCTTGTTTGGATAACGACATAAGCTACTCCAAGATAAATAATTATTTTAATGTAATACAGAATAAATTATTTTTCTTATTTGATTGTGATTTTTGCTATTCTTATATTAGTAAGACATAGGAAAATAATTATAAAAGATGAAAAAATGATTTGATGTGTGAACCCTCTTATATTTGTGGAATAGATTAAGTTTTAAAACACAATTTCAAAAGGGACATGAAAGACTGAAATACCAATATCACCTTCCACCTTTTCTAACTGATCTTTGGTTTTCTTCATCCGTATTCCATCTTATCTTCCATCTATTACTCTACTCAGACAAGGGCTTAACTAACAAAGGATGATTAGTGTCTCTCTTTGCATAATGTTAGGCAGGATTGTATTCAAATCTACTAAATTATACATTAACAATGTAGCCCTTTTTTTTGTGGGACAGGCGGAGTATGATATGAAGATCAAAGCCATAATGGTCTTCTCCTTCGCAACCACGACGCCATTCGGTATCGCTCTGGGGATCGGGATATCAAACGTGTACAAAGACAACAGTCCGACGGCGCTGATAGTCGTTGGCCTCCTCAACGCGTGCTCGGCAGGGCTGCTTAACTACATGGCATTGGTTGATCTCCTGGCAGCTAATTTCATGGGTCCTAAGCTTCAAGGCAACACGAGGCTTCAGATATGGGTGTACCTCGCCGTGCTGTTGGGCGCCGGTGGCATGTCTGTGATGGCAATGTGGGCTTAGTGAATTAAAGGAGAGATGCTGTGATATGTCTTCATCCTGTGTATGGTTTTTTTTGTAGACAGGCTATGCTTCTATGTGTGAGTTCATATGAGTTACCACTCCCTTGGATTCTTTGGGAGGTGGCGTGAGGTATAAAACAATAATCCACATTTTGGGGTAGGGGAAAAAAATTAAAATTTGTTGAAAATAATGCACTTTTTTATGAAACTTCTACACAATTTTAGAAACTTCTTTGTATAAGGAGAAACTTCAAGTATCTTCAATTGGTACATATGTTAGAAATATCTAGAATGTTGTACTAAAATATCTCTACCAAGGATATGGTGGAGTACTGGTATCATCTAGAATTGTCTACAACTAAGTAGAGTGGTCACCATGGGGCTGTAAATAGGTGAGAGGTGGCTCATTGTAACATATGCTATAAGCATGACCACTCAATCCTTTGTACTACTCCTATCAACTTGTAATAAACACTTCTTTGTTAGTGAAATCTTTTCCTCTACTCTTTCCAATCAATCCAATCCATCCCCTTATCCTTTGCAACACTCAAAACACTCAAACCAAACTATTTCATCCAAGCCATACAACAACCTATCAGTGGTATCAAAGCCCAGTTGATCATCTTTGGGCGTAGGGTTCACCCTAATACCTCAACTCCATCATGTCTAACTTTGATTCCAACCAATCATCCCTTCCTGTCCCAATTATTGCTGGTGAAAACTATGATTTTTGGAGCATCAAGATAATAACATATTTTTTGTCCCTAGACTTATGGGACATTGTCAAAAGTGATTTTCTTGTTATTGAGAATCCCACTAGAGAGCAACATGAACAATTAAAGAAGGACAAGAAGAAGGATGCAAAGGCTCTTTACATAATTCAACAAGCTGTAGTTGACACCATCTTTTCAAGGATCATGGGAGCTAAAAAAACAAAGGAAGCTTGGAATATTTTAAAGGAGTTTCAAGGCAATGCAAAGGTACGAACTATCTAACTACAAATCTTGAGGAGCGATTTGGAAAATATTAAAATGAAAGATTATGAGGCTGCTAAAGATTATTACTCTAGAGTAAAGGAGATAGTGAATCAAATGAGAGCCTGTGGAGAAAACATCACTAACACAAGGGTCATAGAAAAATATTAATTAATAAGCCTCACTGATAAATATGACCCTATAATAACTGTCATTGAAGAGTCAAAAGATATTACGACTCTTTCAGTGACAGAACTAATGCACTCTCTAGAAGTATATGAGAAAAGACTGAGTAGGCGTAATGAAAGTCCAACAGAGAGTGCCTTCCAGTCAAAAGTCAATCTAAGGTCTCAGAAATCTAGAGATTGGGGAAAGAAATCAAGAGAAAGTTTGAGAGGAGCAGATAGACCTAATAATCTTGAAAATCAGATAGAAATCAAGGAGAGAAAAATTACCCTCCATGCGATATCTGTAAAAAGATAAGTCATCTAGAAAAGGATTGCTGGTTTCATGGAAAACCGCAATGCTGGAATTGTAAGAAATTCAGACACAGAGAGAAGGATTGCCTGTAACGCTCCCGAACCCACAACTTCATTTTGAAGTGTGATATCCGGTTGGGTTAACTAAATTTCTCGAATCTCAGAGTACTAATATTTTTTTTTATCCAGAAACATAAGAATACATCACCATAATTTTATTCATCAATTTTTCAGGATATAATCCAAAATAAATTCTCAATTACTGGATATACATCGGGATCAACTAAATTCTAAATATTACCATACTATAATACATATGGGTCCGCTATATGCCAAAGAAATCAACACCTTCTACATGAGTCTAGCGCTCCGGAAATCATTATACGAGCTTCAACCTCCAATGCCTTAACGAGATCTGCGACCACCAACAACTAATTTGAAAGGTTGGGAATAGAGGGGTGAGTAACCACACGCTCAGTGAATGGACCTATGACGTCCCGTTAGTACATTTATAATCAAAATATAATAGTCATAAAATGTCCACACAGATATGTAATATATCAAGCGAGAAAATATATAAAAAGGCCATCAAGACATGTAATAATATATATATACACACACACATTCCTATCCAACACGATGCATGCAACACCACGAACACGCATGTCCGTCTTCGCAGCACCTAGCTTATGGGGCCTTTCACAGGCATGGCCACGTAGACATAGCCTCAAACACTTAGGTCCCACGTACTCAGACCTGGCCACGTAGACGTACGCCCACCTAGACGTTGGCCACAAAGACCGAGCCACCTAGACAATGCAATGCATGCATGATCAACCATTCGTTTTAAAACAAATGCATGCGATGAAAATAATATAATCTCCAAACATATAAGTTATATATGTAAAATAATGCATCAAAATCATGACGACATTTTCAAGTGTTCCATATTCCAAATAACAATTGTATATTTTAAAGTAACCATGATGCGGAATGATATACCATATAGATAGTTTAAAAAACTACATATGAGACTAGACTCACTCCCTTCAGTCCACGCAATACAAACTGATGCATGTGCATGAACGATACACACTTGCACGTTGATAACCTAGCATAACAATTATGCAATAATAAATCAGAAACAATTCAATTATGACTCAAACCACTGACAACCAACTTACAACAACACTAAGTCCAATAATCTCAAAAGCCCATACTTAATAGACCTACAATCCGCAACTCACCTCAAAGGCCTAACGAAAATCTCAACTCTGAGTAAATATTAAAATATTCATATACTCATAATGATCCGATTAATATTCATTAATCCCACCAAACCAAATTATCAATTTAAAATCCAATTTAAGTTTTCAAGAAAAATAAAATCATCAAAACCCACAAACAACTTATACTTCATTAAACATTGATTTGGGATCTCTTTAATCTCTAAAATTCATCAAATTTGGTCATTAAGTAAAATATTTGAATTCTAATAAATTGCACAGAAATAGGTTTTGAAAAGATCTTTCCAACGATTCATGAATCGTCCAATTTGGAGTTACGGGTAGAAAGTTATGATTTTCAAAAGTTTAATAATTTTTATGTGTGTAATCATCCAAACTTGTGATAAATTATTATTAGATCATGGTGATGTCTTAAGTAATTATTTATCAGTGTAGTTTAGTTGATTTTTTAACTATGCTTATATGGATGAATGATGATTAAATTTTCTTAGATTACTCTAAGATTCGAGGTTTACAACACGTAGCGCACCGACTCCCTCGCCTAATATGGGAGGCGGATTCGGGGGCATTACATTGCGAATTCAAGAAAAATCATCAAGCTAATTATTCTACAGAAAATGAGAAGGATGAGCAACTTTTCTATGCTTGTCAAGCTGTAATTGAAGAAAAAAGACACCTGGTATGTCGATAGTGCCTGTAGCAATCACATGTCTGGGGATGAGAGCATCTTCTGCAATATAGACACATCTATAAATTCCCAAGTCAGATTGAGAAATGGCGCACTAGTAGAGGCCGGCAAAAGCAAAGGTATGATTGCCATCCAAACAAATAAAGGAACTAAATATATCAGATGTCCTATTAGTTCCAAAATTAGTGCATAATTTGTTGAGTGTCGGCCAAAATATAGAAAATGGATACTCTCTACATTTTACTCATTGCTACACAATCTATGACAAGAAAAATAAAAATCAAGCGATATTCAAAGTGAAGATGGAGAATAGAAATTTTTCCATCCACTGGCGATATGTTAAAGAAATAGCCATGAAAATAGAGGTAGAGTGTGAGACCCCAGACCTTTTTTAGGCTTATGTTATTCTTTTATATGTTTGGATAGTTTGATAGCACAATTATATGTGTTATTTCATATTATTATTCATTTGGGGGCGCATTAGGGTCATGTAGGCTTAAGTTATATCCTAAGTTACAAGTTTGACATGATTTGAATTTAATTTTGTTAATGCCAGAGATGATGTAGTTTAAATCTGATTTTATTATGAGATATTCAATTTTGAGTTAACTTTCATACAAAAGTAGAATTAGATCATCTGAATTCTTGTAGCAAAAGTTATGAATGTTTTTCCAATTATACCTTAGGGATGGAAAAAGTCTGGTAGCAGCCCTGTTTGGTGTTTAACTTATATTTTGGAATAGTTAGAAGTGTTTTTGTAGATTGGCTTGAACATGAAAGTTTTAGATAATCGTCTTGGCTTTCCAACGGAGTTTGAATTGTATAATTCGGAGCTATATTGTAGAAGTTATGACTGTTTTAGTAAAGTATGTCCAATATTTTTAGTTAGGGACGGCTTGGTCATTTCATCCCACTAATTGGTGGTGTATTTAGGGCTTGAAGGGGGGTTTTTGCTGGTATTGTTGGAGGTCCAGTAGAGGAAGTGAAGAGGAGAAGGCGAGGAGAGGAAGAGATTGAAGAGATTTTGGTAAATCCCCTGTTTTTTTTCTTGGTTGCCTTGTTGCCTGTTTTGGCTCTCTCTTTTCTTTCCTGATGCTGCTGCTGTGAATTGGGGGGCCTGCCATGGCTGCTTCAAGAGGGTTTAGGTGATGAGAAGCTAAGAGAAGTGAAGGTTTGGTGTTGGCTCTATAGGGGTGAGTGAAATCGAAGTTATTCCTTAGTATTTCATCTTTATTTGGTGTTGTTTGTGTGTCCATTGATGCTGGAAAATCATGGCTGAATGTATGTGTGTTTGTTGTGAGGAGAGGTGTTTGTAGACCTGGTAGCATGTGATAGTGATGGTGATGGTGGGAGCCTTTATGTGCACCATCTTCTCGTCTTTCCAAGGTATCTTCACCTCCCCTTTGTGCCATGTAGGTGTTTGTGTTTATGCTTCAAAGAAGTATGGGTATTTCTATCTAGTATTTTGGGTGGTCAGCAAGGGATGCATAAGTGTTGTTGTACGTGTTTTTCCTCTTTCCTTGTTGTTGGGAGTTTTGTGTTATAGTAGGGCATATTTTCTGTCTTGTAAAGATCCATATGAATTTGATATTTAGAGGTATATTTTGAGTACTATGCCTTCATATGATATGATCAGCCATGTGTGTAGATCTTATGTATGAAATTTGGTATCATTATATAACTTGTGGCATAAGTTATGATCTGTTTTCTAAGGACTGTTCAGATTCGAGTAGAATTGACCAGTTTCTAAATTTATTTTATTTCAGGCACATAGAGATTGAATCAAATTATGATGTATTCCTAGCTTATGATCCCAGCATGTCAATGAATGTGCATAATTTATTTCAAAATTGTTGGATGAGTATTGGGTGCTGTGAAGATCAAAGAGTAGGGTTGTATTGCTGCCCAGATTTATAGTGGCTGCCCAGATTTGTTGTTATGATGTTTTCTTGATGATTTATAGGTGATTTAATTGGATGATGGCCTAAGGATGAGTGGCTTTTGGTGGTGTAGAATAATTGGTTTAGTTTTTGGAGGTATAGGGTGTGTTTTGCATTTGTTGGCTAGGATCTTAGGATATGTTTTGGATTATTTTTCTATGCATGGATGTTTTATTCCTTGGCTGAGTTGATGATGTTTGTCTGTCTGAGGGGTCTCCTCAATGTGAGGAATGTGGTGATCATCTGTTTTACCTTGTGGTCAGAATAGCTATACTCCCATTATTGTAGTAGCGATCACGCTACCGTTGGACTGTCCGAGGCGCGTAATTCTTCGCGGGATGGAATACTCGTATCTGTGAGTGGATCTAACTTGTCATTCTGATAATATAGTTTTATACTAAGTCATGTTTATGGTATGATGTTAATCATGTATGCATGACTATGATGGCATCCTTAAATTATTACTTGTCATATATATATTTATATTACATCCTCACATGTCGATACATTAGTAAATCTGGAATGTGAGTTAAAGGTAGGATTTGATATTATTATATCATGTCATATCCAGAATATGCTCATGATCTATCCTTGTTAATGACTACATATTATGTTCTATATATAGCCTTGTTAATGACCATCTAGCTTGGTTAATGGCTGTCTAGCCTTGTTAATGACTGATATATATATTATCAGCATGATTTATAGATCTTTGCCTAAAGATCTGGTTAGAAACATCGCTAAGGATAGGGGGGTCTGATCATATGGGTCAGATCGGGTTGCATGTTGTGGTTTACCTCGTAGGTCCTCGATCAGTCTGTGTCGAGCATATTCAGGGTGGGTTGATTATGGTAATTCTTGTAAGCCATGAGTGCGAACCTGCAGTTGAGGTGAGGGTAAACTCTGGGTGTCCTTCATGAGGGAGTGTTTTCACGGTTCATCCTTGACGCCCACGGTATCCGATACTTCAAATCAGCTACGCATCAGAGTGGTTGGATAACGGAGAGCCTTATCCAAGATACTGGATTTGACGATTTAGTTTTGCATTTAGATGCTTCGTGTGGGTCAGTTGAGGTGTGGGTAAACTTTGGGTGTCTTTCACGAGGGGAGCGTTTTCAAGGTTCATACTGGACGCCCACAGTATCCGATAGTTCAAATTGGCTACGTGTCAGATTGGTTGGATGACAGAGAGCCTTAGCCAAGATACTGGGTTTATCGGCCCTGTTCGCAAAGTGATGGAGTCTAGGACGGGATCCATTGATGCGGTTGTGATGCAACCGGGCTTTGGTGGACTTGACGGGTGGAGTGATACTCCATGTATTAGCCAAGCCGATGCATTTGCAGAAATGGGTCACCAAAGAGAAGTCACTTCACGACAGGAGGAACTGTGAGGCATTTGTGTGTAGTGGCGTTGCAGTCACTAGGATATATATATATGTACTTATAGCGTTGCTAGCATGGGATGGATCCCCCGTGGTATGGGACGTAGACGGATCTGTCTTTATGCTGGGTACATAGCGAGGTTAGTTTTATATCGTTGCTAGCATGGGATGGATCCCTTGTGGTATGGGACGCAGACGGATATGTCTTTATGCTAGAAACATAGCGAGGTTAGTGTGAGTTGGCCTCCTACGGTGATGGTACCTAAGGCTGGTCGGCTTATACTTGATAGTTATTTATGTAGATTTTATGGATTTGTTGGAACTGTACTTTGAGGTGTCTTGTAGTTAGTTTCATTCACTAAGCCTTCATCGGCTTATCCCTCTATTGTTATGGGGTTTTCTTCCAGGTGTTGCGTAGGATTGGTGAATTGGGTGTTGTTGAAGATGTTGTGGACCTATCGGCGATTTGATGTGCTTGTCAGTTTCCTGTTGTTCTTCATACCAGGTGTTTCATCATTGGTTTATATATATTTGGCTGTATTTTTAATTATGACTTATGCTAACAACTTCTATGAAGATGGAGTAGAGTACCAATTAACAATGGGCTATGCTTCAGAACAAAATGGAGTCTCACAAAGAAAGAATAAAGCCATATGGAAATGGCTAGGTCAATGCTATATGAAAAAGGCCTACCTAAGATATTTTGGGCAGAAACAGTATACACATCAGTATACTTGCTTAATCGATGCCCTACAAAAGTTGTACAGAATAAGACCCCTATCGAGGCATGGAGCAACCAGAAGACATCAACAAAACATCTTAGAGTATTCGAATGCATATTTTACATACACATTCCAGCTGAGACATAAGCTGGAAGAAAAAACAGAGAGAGGTATATTCTTGAGGTATAGCACCCAGTCAAAAGGCTATCGAGTGTACAATCTGAGAACTAAGAAGCTCATGATCAGCCGAGATGTTGAGTTCGATGACACGGCTTCATGGAACTGGAATGAAGAAAAAATTGAAAGAAGAAGCATTATGATGCCTGAGGAGTCACAGAAGACTACAACACAACAAATGGAGGAATCACATGAAAATGTAACTATGGAAACTGAAGGTACACAACCAACATCACCACAATTAGCCTCTTCATCAAGTGAAGATGAGTCTTTACCAAGAAGAGTCAGGTCACTTAGAGATATATATGTGACATGCAACTTCACAGCTTTAGAACCTGAAAGCTTTGAGGTTGCATCAAAACAAGAAATATGAAAGAAGGGTATGGAAGAAGAAATTAAGACCATAGAGAAGAACAAGACATTGGAACTTGTTGACCTTCCACAAGGTAAAGATATTGTTGGAGTTAAGTCGGTATATAAAATCAAGTTCAATGCTAACGGCTCAATTCAGAAACATAAAGCAAGGTTAGTAGCCAAGGGCTACTCTCAACTACCAGGTATTGACTACAATGAAACTTTTGCTCCAGTAGCATGACTTGATACAATAAGAGCACTTGTTGCACTAGCAGCTCAAAAGAATTGGAAAATTTATCAACTTGACGTAAAGTCAGCATTTCTAAATTGAGTGCTAGAAGAACAAATTTATGTAGAGCAGCCACAAGGGTTTGAGCGAGATGAAAAAGATAAATTTCTAAAATTAAAGAAAGCCCTATATGGATTGAAACAAGCACCACGAGCGTGGTACTACTGCATCAACAAGTACTTCATTGATTCAGGATTCAGGAGGGGTAAGAGTGAGCCAACACTATATATCAAGACCCAAGGTAATTCTGATACTCTCATTGTCTCAATATACGTAGATGATCTCATCTATACTGGAAACAATGAGAAAATAATCTGGGAGTTCAAAAAGGATATGATGAAGACATTTGAGATGAGCGACCTTGGGCTAATGCATTACTTTCTTGGCATCGAGATAAATCAAGAAACAAATGGGATCTTCATATGCCAAAAGAAATACATAGAGAACCTCTTAAAAAAGTTTAAGATGTACGGGTGCAAGACTGTAGCTACTCCGCTAGTCACAAATGAGAAACTATGAAATGAAGATGGATCCATGAAGATTGGCACTTCGCTCTACAGAAGTCTCATTGGAAGTCTACTCTATCTAACAACTACTAGACCAGACATCATGTACGTGACAAGCCTACTTTCAAGATTCATGCAAAGCCCAAGCCAAATGCACTATTTAGCAGCAAAATGAATATTAATATATCTACATGGAATAATGGAGTATGGCATTTGGTCCAAGTCCACATCAGACTCAAACTTATATGGATATAGTGACGGTGATTGGGCAGGATTTGTAGATGACATGTAAAGCACTTCAGGGTATGCATTCACAATCGGGTCTGGTATATTCTCATGGGCATCCAAAAAATAAGAAGCAGTGGTGCAATCATTTGCTAAAGCCGAGTACGTACAGCTGCAGCATCATCATATCAATCAATATGACTTAAGGAGAATCCTAGAAGACATGAGAGAGCGCCAAAATGAAGCTACTAACAAATTTAGTGACAACAAGTCAACCATTGCTATGACGAAAAATTCAGTATTCCATAACAAGACAAAGCACATTGCTATCAAACATCACTTCCTGCAAGAGGCATCAACGAACGGTGAAATCGAGCTCAAATACTGCAAGACTGAGGAGCAAATTATGGATATCTTCACTAAGGCACTTGCAAGATCCAAGTTTGAGATACTACGGAGTATACTTGAAGTTCAACAAAAGTAAGGAGGAGTGTTGAAAATAATACACTTTTTGATGAAACTTCTACACAATTCTAGAAACTTCTTTGTATAAGGAGAAACTTCAAGTACCTTCAATTGGTACATATGTAAGAAATATCTAGAATGTTGTACTAAAATATCTCTATCAAAGATATGGTGGAGTACTAGTATCATCTAGAATTGTCTACAACTAAGTAGAGTGGTCACCATGGGGCAATAAATAAGTGAGAGGTGGCTCATTGTAACATATGCTATAAGCATGACCACTCAATCATTTGTACTACTCCTCTCAACTTGTAATAAACACTTCTTTGTTAGTGAAAACTTTTCCTCTACTCTTTCCAATCCATCCCCTTATCCTTTGCAACACTCAAAACACTCCTATAGATACCCTAATTTTGACCGTCCAGAAAGACGAAAATACTTCGAGTAACAATTGGGAATAACCCACATTTGGGCATCTAATAGAAAACCAAAAGTTCAGTAAACCAGAAACCCTAACCCTGAACTAAACCATGACCGGAAACCCTAAATTAGAAACCCTAACCTAAACCAGAAACCCTAACCTAAACCAGAAACTCTAAACCTAAAACCAGAAACCCTAACCCTAAAACCTAAGAAACCTTGGAAAGGGGCGGCTAACCCTAACTAGCCGCACCATACTAGGCGACTAGTGCCAACTAGGCGGCTAGTTGGCACTAGCCGCCCCCCAGGCTGACCCTGAACCGCTTCCCTGAATGGGACATAAAGCAATCTTTAGCCGCCCCATCTTAGCCGGATCAATCCAAGTAATCGACCTGAGCCACCGCTTGTCAGAGATGAGACGTTTGACAGGTCATGATGGGGGCGGCTACCAGAAAATAGCCGCCCCATCCTGGGCGGCTAGTTAGGACTAGCCGCCTTTCACCTGATCCTGACAGAATTAAATGAGGGGTCTAATCAAACACACTATTAACCAAGCCATCCTATTACCCCCTGGGCATTCCCCTGCCTCTTTTTTTTATTATAAGTAGAAGAGGTCCCAAGCCTTTAAACAACATCTAGAATTCCGATTGACAATTCACTCATTCCCAAACCAATAGTTCACACCCCTCTTTCCACTAGAGAGAGAAAGAGAGTCCCTTTTGTGAGAGAAAAATCAATTCCCTACACAAAAACACCCTCTCATTCCACCCTCCAAAAACTTGGGTTAAACCTAGCTTAACCTCTGTCCAAAACAAAACTCATTCCTACCGAAGCTCTGCCCAAACCAACCCAGGCCCCGGACGACTAAACCCTAGTAGCCACCCTATACCTGATGGCTCAAATACACTAGCCGCCCCATTTCCACACCCCATCTGCACCCATTTGTCCCAAGACTCCTTTAGTCAAGCCCCGGAAGCAGAATATGATTACCTGTTTTTCACCTCTGTGTACGGTATATCCGTGTCTCAGAGCGGAGATTCCACAAACTCCCCACGTAGGCGATCAAATCCGGCCCAACCTTTTTCTTGCTTTTCAAAAAAGAAGGTGGTGATCACACACACCCTGGAATCCTCTTGAGCCGCTGCCGGCGCCTCAACCAGGAACGACACCACCCTTCCGAGAAACGATCCGACCGAGCCCACCAGGACACGCATCATATCCGAATCCCCGAAGACCCCCAACACACGTCCCGCGGATTTTTCCCACACCGACAACTCCAACCAAAACTATTCCATCCAAGCCTTACAACAACCTATCAAAATTAGATCACAACTTTTTTTGTGAGTAATAAATCTTGTATTGCGCGAGCTTTGGTTAGGTCTTAATAGTTTTTCTTTGAAGATAATGTAGAAGAATCTTATTACATGGAACTTAACCCACGAAATTAAGAGATGGGGGATTTTTTTACATCATAAAAAAGGAAAAAAAGAAATATACAAGATTATATCAAACTTGCATGCTCGTTAAGGATATAGGGGAGCGCTCCTCACCGCATATCATAAAAAAATTGCATAATGTGGCCCATACAGGTCGATCACGAACCTGTAACCTTCGTGTTATTAGCACGACGCTCAAACCAACTGAGCTAATAGGCCAACTGATAGGAAGGTTTAATATTTACTCTCATGTTTAGTATATTAACTCCGGAATTAGTTTATATAGGGTGGTGGTTGCATAATAGAAGCCCAAGGAGAACGTTATATTACCCTAAAACTTATATTCATTCACTCTACAATTTCTATATGAACACATATGATTTTGGTTGTGATAAAACTTGCCAAAAATATGATTGGGTCAATCAACTAAAAATTTATCATAACTAATGACCAGGGTTAGCTCTTAGAATTGAATTTTTAAGTTGGGTCATAGACGAGTTTTTAACATGGTGTCCCAAATATTTTTACAAAAAAAAAGTAGATTGTTGATTATTACGTATTATTTTAAATATTATAAAATAGATACACTATATTATATAATCATTTTAATTAAAACTTTCTACGTGATCATATGCATTTAATAAAAGCAATCAATTTTTAATGGAATAAAAAAATAATATAAATCAGATAAACACTTTCAAAAAGAAAGTTTAAATACTATATAATTCAACAAAGATAATAATGGATTGGAGATAAACAGTAAAAAAAATTGAAGGGAGTGAAGGAGGGATAGATGTTGGAGAGAGGGAATATTGAAATTTAAATGCCTATTATCATTATAGTCAGAGAGATTAGGGGAGAAGAGAAATTTTAGATTTGATTTAAAATTAAATTAAAGAAAATGTGTTCAAACACCTTTATAATTGTAGAAAATGACACATCTTATATTCATTTTTTAAATTCCAATGATCAGATGATTGAGGGGGGCTCTATCTGGATGGGGGTCTTAAGTAATTGTTTTATTGGCGTTGTCCTAGAACCAGGCCTGTGAATGACACAAATCCTGTGATATTTGTAAAATTAATAAATGTTAAAACTTGCTAGAATAAAGAAAAATGAATTCTTGTTATTGTATTAGAGAAGTTAAATGCTCTATTTATAGATACATAGAGGAAAACCTAAAATATGAGAAAATGAAACTAGGAAAACTAGGAAACTAATAATATCACAATAATGATAAAAAAACATAATATTCTCATAATAATTATTCTTTAACACCCCCTCCGAAACTCTGAAGGGTGGAACCCTTAGAGTTTGCACAAAACTGAGAAGGCGGCAGAGGCCGGCGACAGCGACGGGCGGCAAGATAGGGCACCGCATGACATGACATAATCGCTACACAGCGCGACAAGGGTGCAACAAGGGCATGGCAGGGACGCTGCAAGAGTGGCAGTGGCACTGCACGACAGGAGAGAGGTGAGGATAGTAGCGCGGGTGGGCATAGAGACAGGCCCAAACATGCTCGCAGACGGCGCAGATAGCGCAAATAACAAAAAGGGAGGGCAAATAGCTCACATAAAGGAAGACGTGTGCAAGATCGCACGGAGAGCTAGGGTGCGGCGCGGTAGGTCGCTCGGCAGGGCGTGGCTGGGAAGGGTTGTGCAATGCAGCAGGGCCAATCTAGGCGCGGCTGGGCAGAGCTACGCAAAGCGGCAAGGCAGATCTAGGCACGGTTGGGTAGGGCTGCGCGACGCGACAGGGCAGATCTAGGCACGGGTAGGAGGATTGCCAAGGGTAGTTAAGGGTGGCCAGAGAGCGACCAAGAGCAGGAGAGAGCACTGAAGGGTGGCAGAGGGTCGCCGAACAGAGGCTAAGGTTTGTCGAAGGTCGAGCTGAGACAATGGAGGACGGCCCAAGGCATTGGAGTGTGGCCGGGGGCGTCCGGAGGGCTGAGGTCGATGTGCCAGAGGGAGGCTGGAGTTCGGTGGCCAGTGGTGGCCGACAGCAGAGGGCGGCAGTTGGTGCGAGCACAAGCGGCAAGATAGATCCCTGGAGATCCAGGAGTGCTGGTACACGCTAGCAGGGCATATCCTCGGAGATCTAAGAACGCTGGCACATGCTGGGAGGGGTGATCCCGAGAGATCCGAGAGCACTGGAAGTGCAGATCCCTGGAGATCCGGGAGCGTGGGGACGCCCTAATAGGGCGCCTGGCCGGGCTGGCAGGGCACATCGACAAGGTTGGCAGGCAGTGATGCGTGAGGGCTGGCATGGCATGATGGTAGGGCAGGCAGGAAATAATGGCAAGGCTGGCAAGACACATCGGCTGGGCTGGCAGAGCGCGATGGCAGGGCTGGCAGGCAGCGATGCGCAAGGGCTGGCTGGCTAACAAGGCACGTCGACAGTGCTGGCAGGGCGCGATAGCAGACAGGGCGCTTCAGCAAGGCGAGCAGGGCATAAAGGTAGAGATGTGCAGTGGCCTAGGGAGACGCAAGAAGTGCGCAGTGGCCCAGGGAGACACTTGACAGTGTGCGGCAGCGCCAAGAAGCGTGTCGTGGTGCGTTGAGAAGCGCGGAGGCACAAGAATGTGCATGATGGTGATGATGATTAATGAGAACAAATGGAGAAGGTGGACAAGAGGATTGCGCGTGAAGCACCCAAAGACGAGTGGAAGCGTAGAACAACGAAAAGAAGAACATATGAGTACCAAAAGACCTCCCCCGCTCTGATTGAACACTTCTCAATCGAAGCGAGGAAGAATAAGAAAAAACTTTTATGGATCTAAGGATTTTAGGGTGGCTCTGATACCATGTTAGAATTGAATAAAGAAAATAAAATTCTTGTTATTGTATTAGAATTGAACAAAGAACTTGTCCGCTTTGCCCCTAAATGTAGTGTGTAAGAGCTGTTCTCACATATAAGCACAGACTATCTCTCCTTCCATTAGGCGATGTGAGACTAAACACCCTCACCCTCACTCAATCCATGGGCCTCTTGGGACTCTTGGGCCTGGGCTAGGTGTCATAATCACCCCCCTAATAGGCCACACATCCATGTGTGGGGCCATGCACACTGAACTTCGCGTAATGGATAGACTCTGATATCAATTGTAACGTCTCAGGCTTACACAGCAAGAAATTGTTATATTTGTCTTTAAATGGTCTCACAGCTTTAAAACGCGTCTTGGTGTTTAAGAGTTGTGCTCACATATAAGCATAGATTATCTCTTCTCATTAAGCGATATGAGACTAAAAACTTAACTGAGAAATCTCTGTCTTGTTCAAATATCATAGAAAAATACATGAATTTATTGGAATTTTTGGAAGTATGACTAAATGACATGATGATTAAAACACAAACAAACAAACAAACAGGTACTATATAAAGTACACAATTTGTTTAGGTGGAGTACCATAAAATATACATATCATGTTCAGATACTTATCCAATTAATAAACATTAGTTTTATTATTAAGTATTTAAATATCATATAATTAATCTCAACAAGCATCCATCCATCCATCCAAGCAACAGACCCTGCTTGATGTCCAATGACACCCGTAAACTTCTCTATGGGCAAAACTATTCCCACTACCCGAGTTACTATTTCCCACTACCCAAAATTACGAAAATGCCATTATTTATTTTATTTTTTCGTCTCCCTTTCCCACTACCCAGTTCGACAGCATCTAGTCGAAGTGTTCTTCACTGGGACGACAGAGGCCCGTCGAACTGTCTGAATAAGTGTCGACAGAGGCCCAGTCGAACTGTGTTTCACTAGGACGACAGAGACCCGTCGATCTGTCTGAGCAAGTGTCGACATGGATGTGTCGAACCCTTCAAAACAACAACTTTCTTCTAAGAATCAATCAATTATACAATCATTTAAGTCCTTATGAAAAACAAAAATGTCATTTAAGTCTTTTTGAAAATCATTTATATATATATAAGTATAAGAAACAAAAATATCAAACAAATAGTTATTTGAATCAAATAAACAGTAAACCTTTCATATAGACAAAAAACATTATTTTCTTTTCTAAATAAGTGGAGTCTTTTCTAAACAAACTCCACTTGTTTAGAAAAGAAAATCATTTTTTTTTCTATATGAAATGTTTACTGTTTATTTGGTTCAAATAACTCTTTGTTTGATATTTTTGTTTCTTATACTTAAATAAATATATATGTGAATGATTTTCAAAAAGACTTAAATAACTTAAATGACATTTTTGTTTTTCATAAGGACTTAAATGATTGTATAAATGATTAATTCTTAGAAGAAAGTTGTTGTTTTGAAGGGTTCGACACATCCATGTCGACACTTGCTCAGATAGATCGACGGGTCTCTGTCGTCCTAATGAAACACACTTCGACTGGGCCTCTGTCGACACTTATTCAGACAGTTCGACAGGCCTCTGTCGTCCCAATGAAGAACACTTCGACTGGCCTTTGTCGAACTGGGTAGTGGGAAAGGAAGACAAAAAAATACATAAATAATGGCATTTTGATAATATTGGGTAGTGGAAAAGATCAACTCGGGTAGTGGGTCTATCCTTACCCCTTCTCTACCCACTTTTCAGGAACTCCAACATAAATTATCAGAAAAACAAAGTCAAACGTTTTTTAAAGTAAAGGTACAGTTCATGAGGGCCACCAAGTCAAACCCTCATTGGTACCCTTCGTACGGCTCATTTACATGCCGGATTCTGACCTCCCGCACACGTCAGGGGTTAGGCCAAGCGTGCGTATGGAACGTTTCAGACCGTGCCTTCCACGTGTCTGCTCACTCCTTTCGTGGGTTCCTCCAATACCCAACTCCATATTTATTAAAATAGACCTGTTTAATATATATCTATGTCTGAACTAATTAAACATGGATCAGGTATCCCATTAGTTGACTTAACACCCTCACCAACAAGGCCATTCTAGTAAATCCACCCCAAACAAACCTCCCCCTCCTCGTATCCTATAAAGAAATCCAAACCCACACAAACAACCTCAACAAACCACAAAAACACCACCACAAAAACCATGGCATCCACCACCACCACCACCCTCACCATCTCCCTCATCCTCCTCCTCCTCATCTCCACCACCCTCACCTCAGTCTCTGCCCAACCCCCTTCGGAATGCCAGACTGGGATCGCCGGGGAGTGCTACGACAAGGCGGAGTCACTGAAGCTGAAGCTGATCGCTATCCCCACCATCCTGATCGCGAGCATGATCGGCGTCTGCCTCCCTCTCTTCACCCGCTCGGTCCCCGCCCTCCACCCGGATCGCTCCCTCTTTGCCATCGTCAAGGCCTTCTCGTCCGGGGTCATCCTCGCCACCGGGTACATGCACGTCCTCCCCGACTCCTTCGACAACCTGAGCTCACCCTGCCTCGCGGAGAAGCCGTGGCACACGTTCCCCTTCACGGGGTTCGTGGCGATGCTTTCGGCGGTGGCGACGCTGATGGTGGACTCACTCGCGATGAGTTTTTATAGGAGGGTGAATGGGACTGGGAGGGCGGTCGCGGAGGTTGTGGACCATGAGATGACACCTGCGCATGGGGTGGATGAACACGGGCATGGGCACGCGCACGGGCACGGGCTTGCGATGTCTGCGGTGGAGGCGGCGGGGAAGGATGGGGTGGACGCTGATACTCTCCGTCGGTACCGTGTCATTGCTCAGGTCCATCTCTCTCTCACTCTCTCTCTCTCGATAGGTTTCAGATCTAGCCAATCCATGAGGGTTAGTCTGTACATGATGCGTGGACACCTCTCACATGGTAGCCATGCATAATAATTTTTTGAGTGGGAGAGAAATAATGATTTCTTTAGTTCGACTCAATGTTTACATAAACTATTCAGTTCGATCTATTATGGTTTGATTTATTGCAAGAAAAAAATTCATTTTGATGTCACTTTGATTAGTTTGAACTATGAGTTGTTTTGTTTGATTTATGTGATTGTTCAATTCAGTTCATATTGCTAGAAAAAATTCATTTTAATGTCATCTTGTTTAGTTTGAATCATGAGTTCTTTGGGTTCGTTGAAAGAATAAAAGGTTGAAAAAAATTCATTTTGATGTCACTTTGATTAGTTTGAACTATGAGTTGTTTTGTTTGATTTATGTGATTTTTCAATTCAGTTCATATTGCTAGAAAAATTCATTTTAATGTCATCTTGTTTAGTTTGAATCATGAGTTCTTTGGGTTCGTTGAAAGAATAAAAGGTTGGCATCTCCCCTAACAAGAACGGGCTCGGCTTTCAGGTTTAATTATCCATTACCACACGGTTAAGACTACCTACGTTTAGTGGATCTTACCCAAATTTTTGAAAGTAAACCGAGCTTGATTTAGCTGATTAACACGTATACCTTTATCTAATAAGGAGGTTAAGAGATCAAATACATGAGAACACCGATTTTCTTATATAAAAAAATCAATTTGTTTTAGTTGGATCAAAATTTTGGATTGTTCTATTCAATTTATGCACATGTTTAACACCTAAGTTGTTCAATTCGATTTCTTCACCGGGACACTGGCTAGTATTCATACAATTTTGTCCTTAATATTAGGAACACAAACATACCAATTAAAAATCATGAAGCGAGTATTATTTAATCCAATAGTATTTACACAAATAAATGATTTAATGTGGTTTAAAAGTTTTAGATAACCCGTTTGACTTTTCATAAAAAAATATATAAATACGCAAGTTTATTGGAATATTTAAAAAGAAGTGCACTGGGGATCTTATTTTCTTCAATTAGCTTGTTCAATAAATATATACATGTTCCTAGTTGCGAAACATAAAATTTTAAAATCATGTCATATTGCAAAATTTTACATGCATATTTTTAAACATCATATATACATGTACATGTTTACAGTCACTATTTTATTTTAATTTTAGAGAAAACCACTAAAAATCCCTGAATAAGACAAGCACAACTTAGATGCATTAAAAAAAAAAAAACCATCATTGGCATAGGGCAATTTTTTTTTTAACCCCAATCAGTGATCATCTATGAAAATGCGATGTTGTATTGTGTGCAGGTGTTGGAGTTGGGGATAGTGGTGCACTCAGTGGTCATTGGACTCTCAATGGGTGCCTCAATGAACCCATGCACCATTAGACCCCTTGTGGCTGCCCTCTGCTTCCATCAGCTCTTTGAAGGAATGGGTCTTGGTGGTTGTATTCTCCAGGTACTTTTGGGTGTTGATATGTAGTCATTTCTACCTTGATCCTCAGCTATTTGAAAGATACAAATTTAAAGGATACACATTTAATTTATTCTGATATATATTTCAATTTTTGATGAGTGCGTGTATTTTATTATATAAATATATAAATTATAAAATGATTAAAAATATATTTGAATTTGTGAAATGACTTTTTTCTCTTATCATTAGTGCAAAGATAATATTTTTTTGTTAGATGATTTTTTCATGAAATATGATGACAACACCTTATAAAATAAATAAGATTTTACTTGTTCACTCTTCAATAAAACTATAAAATAAATTATCACAATCTCACATGACATCAACATGGGATCCAGAGAAATAACTTGGGTAAAATCAATGGATCAATTAAGACAAATTCCATAAGTGATGACAATAGTCTAACCCAACACATATTTGCATGATATGTTTAGGCCACCTTAATCATAATTCTAAGTGTATACTTTCAAAAAAAAAAAAAAAATGGTTGCAGGCGGAGTACAGGACCAAGATGAAAGCCATACTGGTCTTCTTCTTCTCCACCACCACGCCCTTCGGGATCGCGCTAGGAATCGGTCTATCGAAGGTATACAGCGACAACAGCCCGACCGCCCTCATCGTTGTCGGTCTCCTCAACGCCTCCTCCGCCGGTCTGTTGCACTACATGGCATTGGTGGATCTCCTGGCGGCAGACTTCATGGGTTCGAAGCTTCAAAGTAATGTGAAGCTTCAGCTCTGGGCGTACGTCGCCGTGCTTTTGGGGGCCGGAGGCATGTCTCTGATGGCCAAATGGGCTTAGTTTGTTTAATATTGAAGAGTTGTGTGTGTGTGTTTTGTAAAAATTAAAATCAGATGCGTTTGTGCTTTGTTTATGGAGTTTCATGTACCTTTGGGAATCTGGTTGCCCTAAAATGTTGGGATGGGGTGATTAGAAAATAATATCTACAATACAAGTTGTGAGGGCGGGAACAATGAGAAAGAAGAATGAAAGAAAAGAATAGTCTAAGCATATATGTACTTGTTTTGGTTTTTCAATGTAATGGCTTTCTTTGATTATTGGTTGTTGTTGTTGATAAATAAATAAATAAAAAATTGTCATGTCTGTGGAATGACGTGTGATATGGTAGGGATGGCCATGGGCCGGAATCGGGCCGGGCCTGGCCGGACCTAGGGGGCTTCGGGCCCAGGATGGGTTTCAAGCCGAAAATGAAGCCGGGCCGGGTTTAATGTCCGGCCGGACTTTGTGGCCCGGATCATTTTATATTTTTTTTTATGATTTTTTTTGTTTAGTTTAATCTAAAACATACCAAAAAAAATGAATGGAAAAGTTAAAAAACTTGAGCTAGAAAAACTTTGAACAATAAAAATTATTTAAATTAAATATTAATATAACATTATTACAATACTTGAATATTAGCTAAATTTGATAGAGTTTAAGGGAGTTTGAGAGATGAGATGAGTGATTGAAGGGGTATTTATAATGTGTTTGTGAGATTTCATTGGTTGATATGTATTCCAATCTTGGGAAATAGCTCAATCAGCTCAGTCCTCCTGCCAGACCGGGCTTGGGATTTTTCCCCAAAGCCTAGGCCTATCCCTACCGGGGGGGGGGGGGGGTCCCCAAAGCCTAGGCCTATCCCTACCGGGGGGGGGGGTCCCCAAAGCCTAGGCCTATCCCTATCGGGGGGGGGGGGTTGTTCATGCACAAGCTGGGCTTAGGCCCGGAAATTTCCTGGCCGGGTTTGGGCTAGGGGGCCGTTTGGACAACCCTAGTGATATGAAACAATGTTTCCTTTAATTGTAGAGATTTTTATTTTTAAGTCTCTGCAAACTATGTTATTTAGTGATCGATATCTCTCTTCTTCATATTTCTTTTCAAGTCGATCTCCAACTTCAAACGCTATTTTTTAAAAGTCTCTCCACCAAACATCCGTCTATTTGGGTTAACTAATTTTTGAAATACCTAAACTATCCTTTGAAATTTTTATTTTTAAGTCCTTATAAAGTGTAAAATATGTTATTTAGTAATTGATCCCTAGGTAGTTCTCTTCTTCATATAGCATTTTTAAGTCCCCAACTTCAAATGAATTTTTCATCATAAGTCCCCATGCAAAATGTCAATCTATTTGGGGCTAATAGATAATTAAAATTTCTAAATTACTCATCCCTAAATGAAAGAAACCCCAATGAAATTTTTTACAATATTTTTATAACTAAGTTATTGATTTTCTTAATAAGCCTATATTCAACTTTCATCATTTGATATTTCAAATCAATGATGGTGTGTAGTGAAATAACCAAGATTCTATAACAGTAGAGGAAAATCTCATATCCTTTATAAATGAGATTTAAAATTTATATAAATAAATAAATAAAAACTAAAATAAATAGCAGCTTAAATGTAAAAAAATTAATAATATAAATATGTTAGATTCCCAATGAATCACTAAATCTCTTATTAAATAAATGTTTAAAACCATCCAAACTAATTTTTTCATTGACTGTGTACAATTTTTTTACTGGCATCTAAATTTTTAAATTTAAAATTCTAAACACAATCAAAATATGTAATTTGATATTTCACAATTTTCAACCGAGAAAAAATCATTTAAGTCAAAATTCAATAATGAAAAAATCTTCAATTTTGCTTATGAAATCATTCTTCTTCTGCTTATGTAATTAGTCCTAATTAGACAGATATGCAATGTTGAATAAAGTGGAGATATGCAATGTTGAATAAAACTGAAATTGTCACCTAAATTTGTTTGCAGAAAACTACAATTGTAAAACTGTTTGATTACACGTTTGCAGAACTAGTTTTCTGTAAATACAAAAGTTGTCCAATTACATAATCAAACACAGTAACAATCGACGTAGTTTGTGCTACTCGGAAGTGGCATCAATTATGCAATGTTCATCTGATTTCTATAACATCTTTATGATTGTAATTCAATTTCCATAATAGAATTTTGGAAGACTTCGTGATCACTCTGTTAGCTAGCTTAGAGAATATGAAGTGTTTTGGGATGCCTTGGTTAAGAAGCAAGAGTAAATCATCAGGTTTAGTTTTGAAACCCCCTATTTCGGGATGGCTAAAAGCTATTTAAGACATGTGGCTTCTACTCTGAATGCTAGGCTCAGTTTTGGTGTAGGAACTGGTTGGGATGATGATTGTATGTACTGCTTAAAAGTCATAACCGCGAGATTACGAGCTAGTTAGCTCAATAATTATATATTAATCATATGTTTAGGTTGGATGATGTTTGGATAGAGATATAAGTTATTATGAGATTTACAACATTTTCAGACATAGATAATTCCACCAGTGGAATAAGTTATTTTCTCTTTAATTTTGTACTTTTTTTTTAAAAACGTAATAATGAAGTTTTTGTTGTTTGGTGACCGTTGATAGGTTGTGGATTAATTGTGAATAAGCTGTGGATAATAATTTATAAAAGATGAAAAATTGATTATACATGTGAGCTTGATTTATAAGAGGTTATTACAGTTGATTTGATATATGTGCCCCCCTTAGCTTGTCCTATTGGAATAGATTGGGAGAATTATGCAATTCCAGGGGGACATTGAATACAAATATCAGTTTATTCTCACATATTCTAGTATAGTTATTCTCATCTATTTCTTCTAAACAAACAACGATTTTAGGCAATTCACCACATATTCCCTCTCCCTTTCTTCCACTACCCAAAAAGCTAAATAAATGTGGGATTCAGTGGAATAGGGTGAATAAGTCTGAAAAATATATTTCATTGTGAAGAATAGGTGAGATGGAAAAAAACTGGTATTATATTTGATTATATTGATATTTCAGGTATTCCATAAAACTATATATGGGGCACCTAATGCCACTCCAAAAAGTGGAATCCCCACCCCCAAAAAGACATAATGGGGGTGGGGTTTCTATCTTCAAGTAAAAAGGGAAGAGAGATGGGGAGAAAGAAAGAGAGAGGGGAGGTTGGGAGGGCGGCGATGGCGAGAAGCTAGGGCAGCAGTGATGGGCGGTGGAGGATGGCGGCCAGTAGACCTGTCAATGGGTCGGGGTGGATCTGGAACCGACCCGTTTGATTGTCGGGTCTTTTGGGTCGAGTCCATATCGTGTCCTGGGTCGGTCGACCCATTAACAAGCCTAGGCCAAATAAAGAGTGGTTAAAAAACTTCTCAAGGGCTTCATTTTTTTCTCCTTTTAATAGAGTTAAGTATATTATAAATAATTCTTCATCATTTTGATTTTTTAATGTTTTATGAGATAACATTTGGAATACAGTTTGGATTATTATGCTATTACGTGAAATCAAAATGTTGTAAAAATATTTCAAATGCTTAAAATTTTAAATGATTATTCAATATTTAGTTATAAATGTTTGGTTGAATCATAAATATAAAAAAATCACATAGTATTTGGGTTAGGTCAATCGGGTCCATCTGGTCCATAGGATCAGGTAGTGGTGGACCCAGACCTGACTTGTTTTGATTATCAGGTCATCCGGGTCGGGTAAATACGCTTTTTATCGGGTCGGGTCTGGGTCGGATCCAGGTCGACCGGCGACCAGTTGAAAGACCTAGCGGCCAATCACCAATGTCTTTCTTTCCCTCTCTCTCTCTCGCCTTTCTGTTTCTCTTTTCTTTCTCTCCACTGCCCCTCTGCCGCCGCCGCCCTCCCGCCACATCAGCCCTCCCCCTATCGCCACCGTCACCCTCCCCCACACCCTGTATCTCTCTTTCTCTGTCTGTCTCTTTCACCCCCCTCCGCTGCTTTTTCCATGTCACCGCCACCCCTCCGCCCCTCTTCACCACCCTCTCATGCTCTCTCATCTTCTTTTATTTTATTTTGAGGATGGAACCAACCCCATAAAAGACAAAAATGGGATGGGTTTCCATTTTTGAGGGTGGATCTAACCCTCCCCTAAATTATGTTATTATATATATTCTATTTTCACTGGCATAAAGGGAACACATATGTCAAATCACATGTTGATTATTATATCTGAGAAATCAGGAGAATGCAAATGTCAAATCATTTTTTATTATTTTACAAATCTTTTCTTTACAACTTATTTTTTTTACATTATATTCACAACTTAATTTTTTAATCAACCAGCCAACAAAATTTTTATTATTATGTTTTCCAATAAGAATAACTAACACAATCAAACAAAAACTTATTTATTCCATTATAATATTATAGATATCTATTATGAAAAATCCTGTGTCGCTATTTAAATGAAGATGTACAACCTATTTGGAAACAGGCTTGAGCAATTTTTGGGTTTGCAGAAAGATATTTTTCCCAAATCCGTTTCTAAACAGAAAAATTGGGGCCAAAAGCTGCAGACAGATTTTTGTGAAAAATGTTCAAAACCTGAGTTTACCATAAGTGTGGAGAGACAACATCCTACAAAATCAGTTTTAAACCCAGTTTTTGCTTAAAATCAGTTTTGCAATCGTGCAACCAAGCGTAGTCGTAGAGTGCAAAGGGTGGGTAGCATGTGCTCAATTGTGCTTAGATTTGATTGCATGATTTGATAGCTTTTGCATTTCCAGGAAGTTGTTTCTGCAATCACGCAACTAAACAGTTTTACTGTTGCAGCTTCCTATAGACATATTTCAAGCAAATAGTGTTCAAAAGCTATGATTTTCAAAAGTTATGGGATGAGCTTTATGTAGAATCAGTTTTAAAACTCAAATTCCAAACGCACCCTACATTCGAGGGAATTGCTCCATCCCTTCCATGTAAATACATACAGCCTCATAATGTCTCAATCTCAAAGCCAACTCTTAGTACAAGCAATCAAGAAAACTGCCTAGCGCCCTAGATTCTAATAAAAAATAATTTTATTTATTTTATCTGGATTTTATCTATTTTATTTGAATTATTTATATATTTTTTTAGTTTTAGAAACTTATCTATATCTTCGTTATATATTTTTCTTTAGGGCGTTGATACACGCAGTTCTTTTTACAGCCCCATATGCTAAGATAGCATAGTATATACTACGTTATCTTAGCATATGAGTCCTATCATAGTATATGACCTAATTTATTTTTTTATTTTTTCATTATGAAAAAATATACATTAATGTAACTAAGTATATACTTAATTTCATATAATAGTATGCACTTCAAAAGATGAGTGTGGTTTTTAAAAAATCATGGACTTCAAAACGGAATGCAATTGAGGCTATGTGTATCTTTTTCCTTTTTTCTGCTATAAAATAGGATTTACGTGAATATGGGGGCCCATTTAAATAAATTTCCAAGAGTTAAAAACTTGTACACCAATGGTAATCACTGTTATGTCTGTGTCAGTTTTTGGCTGTTAAATATTGGATTGTATTTATTCTTATAGTTTGGGCATTCAATTTTAAAATCTAACTGCATATCTATTCTCCTGGTACTGGCATTGGCCTACCTATAAATTTTCGTCGCATTCTGACGTTTTTGGAATTATGCAGTTTTGATGTGGTATTCGGATTTAGTTTTGTTAAAATTCAAGATGAAAAGCTAAAAATCTGATTTTATTATGAGATGTTCCGTTTTGAGATAGCTTCCATATAGAAGTGGAATTGGAACAACTGGATTCGTATATTAAAAGTTATGGGTATTTTTCCGAGTATACCCCGAAGTTGAGAAATCCAGGCAGCAGCCCTGTAAGATGTTTAGCCTAGATTTCGGAATAGATAGAGAGGTTATTTGATCTAGGTGTAAACATGAAAGCTGTAGATAATCTTCTTAGCTTTCCAATGCCACTGGAATCACGCAATTCCGAGCTGTATTGAGGAAGTTATAGTCGTTTAAGTGAAGGCTGCGCAGAGATTTTAAGTCCGAGGATGACTTGGTCATTTACTCGACCTTTGCTTATTTAACCCCCCAAATGTGCACGACTTCAGCCTCGGTTTGGGCTCTTTTTGAGCTGTTGCAGCCCCTCCTCTTGTGTGTGTTTTGGGTGGAGAAAGTGGAGGTGATGGAGATGAAGGAGCACACAAAGGAGTCCAAGAAGCCCTTTGTGGGGGTCTGCCCACCAAGTGTTTGTGGAATTGCCTAAGTGAGGGAGAAGATGAAGGAGTGTTTGGAAGGGGTTGTGCTTGAAGAAGAAGTTGATCAAGCCAAGTAGAAGGTGTGCTGTGAAGGAGATGGTGGTGATGGTGGGTGTGTGTGTGGTGTCATTGTGAGCCCAACACCTTCCCTTCTCCTCCCCATCTTTTGCTTTCGTTGGTGGAACTCGCAATGAATGGGTTTTTGGTGAGTGGTTCGATCCACCCCTTTTGGGAAGCGCTCGATGCATGTGATTGTGCGTCGCGTACCCATGGGGTTCTATAGCTATACTCATTATTGATTTTCAAATAATATTGCTATTATCACTTTGTAGCTTTTATATATATAGCATGGAATGTTGGGTATGTTATACTAAATGTGTCCTTTCATAGTATTGCCTTCGTATTGGTAGATGCTTAGTGTGGTTAATTCTTGAACGCTAGGTTCCTTGGACATGTGGTCTATGCACTCTTGTTGTGATAGGAACTCTCATGTGATAATTGTGTGTATGTTTAATTGTGTGGACATGTATATCTATGATCTATTGTTTATCAGGAGCATACTTGTTTTAGTGGGCAAATATAGTAGTTATCTTGCCTGCATCCAAGTGATGCAACTCTATGGGAATTCATGAGAATTCATCGTTGTATTGATGTTTGTTATCTGATAGCTATGATGATAGAATGTCAGGCCTATCTGTGTTAGACGCGTGTATGACAGCCCTTAGGATCATGTCCTATCCTGATTGAGTGCAAGGACTTATTTCCCACGTCGAGAGATGCATCCGTGTGGGAATTCATAAGAATTCATTAGCAATGGTATTAGTTAGATGATAGTAGTTGATCCAGGAGGATCGTCATGCGAGCATGGAGTAACCCCTCCCTATATCATCGTGCGTCGAAGCTACCCAGCGTTGGAGCTACCCTGTGTGGTGCCACCGTGCCACCGGAAGGCCGCCAGGGAGAGGGCTACCTGGGAGAGGGCTACCGGATGATATCGCGAGCGTGGAGTACTGTTTCCCTACATCGTCGTGCGTAGAAGCTACTCGGTGTTTGTTACCCGATAGCTATGAAAATGGTATGTTAGGCCTACCTGTGTTAGGCGTGTGCATGACCCGCCTTCAGGATCATGTCTTGTCATAATTGAGTGCGAGTGTTTAGCTTCTTTCCCCTGCATCCAAGTGATGCATCTGTGCGGGAATTCAAGAGAATTCTGTATATCAATTGGTAATTGCTAGATGATAGTAGTTGATTCGGGAGGATTGTCTTGCGAGCATGGTGTACCCCCCTCCATATATCATCGTGCGTCGAAGCTACCCAGCGTTGAAGCTACCCTGCGTGGTGCCACTGTGCCACCGGAAGGCCGCCAGGGATAGGGCTACCTGGGAGAGGGCTACCGGATGATATTACGAGCGTGGAGTACTGTTTCTCTATATCATCGTGCGTCGAAGCTACCCAGCGTTGGAGCTACCCTGTGTGGTGCCACCGTGCCACCGGAGGGCTGCCAGGGAGAGGGCTACCTGGGAGAGGGCTACCGGATGATATTACGAAAGTGGAGTACTGTTTCTCTATATCATCGTGCGTCGAAGCTACCCAGCGTTGGAGCTACCCTGTGTGGTGCCACCGTGCCACCGGAAGGCCGCCAGGGAGAGGGCTACCTGGGAGAGGGCTACCGGATGATATTGCGAGCGTGGAGTACTGTTTCTCTACATCATCGTGCGTAGAGGCTATTCGGTGTTTGTTACTTGATAGCTATGACAATAGTATGTTAGGCCTACCTGTGTTAAGCGTGTGTGGATCGTATTGCGAGCACGAAGTGCTTCCTCCATATATCATCGTGCGTCGAAGCTACCCAGCGTTGGAGCTACCCTGTGTGGTGCCACCGTGCCACCGGAAGGCCGCCAGGGAGAGGGCTACCTGGGAGAGGACTACCGGATGATATTGCGAACGTGGAGTACTGTTTCCCTACATCATCGTGCGTCGAAGCTACCCGGGGTTGAGTCTGTCCTGCATTGTGCCATAATATCGTTAGGAATGCCTAGAGTTTGATGTGACTATCATACGAGGCTAGGAGTACCGACCACGGGTGATGCCGTATCGTCGGGAATGCTCAGAGTTTGACGTCACTAACATACGAGGCTTGAGTACCGACCACGGATAAATCCATATTGTTGGGAATGCCTAGAGTTTGATGTGACTATCATACGAGGCTAGGAGTACCGACCATGGGTGATGCCGTATCGTCGGGAATGCTCAGAGTATGACGTCACTAACATACGAGGCTTGAGTACCGACAATGGGTGAATCCATATCGTGGGGAATGCCCAGAGTATGATGCCACCATCGTACAAGGCTTGAGTACTGACCATGGATGGCCCTTAGGATGAGGATTACCCGGGAGAGGGCTACCGGATGATGCGAGGGATTGATATGTATTTATCTAGATGTGGAGAATCTTTGTAGCTTGGTACTAGTTTCTGTTATAACTCGTTAGTGTTAATGGATTAGTTGTTTCCCAAAAGTCCCAACAATTTTCCCCCTTCGGGGTGAGGGTGAGGGTGATGTGTGGTCACGACTCTACGTGACATTTATATATGTCGGTGTTCTCCCATCCATATCTTTCCTTGAAAGGAAAATATGTTAGTGTTATATGATTATTCTTGAGTTGGATTCTTGCCACTCACTGAGCTTGTAGCTCACCCCTCGTGTGTTCTTTTCCGCCAGGGACAGTGGGGCGTGGAGGTGGAGCATCCCTCTAGCGTAGTTCGCGCGTGGCGTGTCTCAGCTTCCGGTTGGCAAGTGTGGGGCTATCAGCAATCCTATTTTTGTGTATGTATTAGTAATTGTGCGTGTCGCACATATTGTTGTATTTGGACTAGACATAATTGTATATTTTACTTCCGCATCATTTCTTTTTATTGGCTACCACTTCCCTGTAGCTTTGTTATCTTATTGATCCTTTTGATTATTGTTTGATTGGTAATGCTTCGGGGACGGTCGCCTCGGGGCGTAACAATCACAAGTACACTAATTTATATCAGTTACTAAATCAAAATTATATTTTTTCAATTATAAAAAATTGATAGTGACCCAGGTTGAAAACCACATTATTAATTTGAGACACTGTGCAATACACTTTTGAAATCAGCATTTATATTCCAAAGTAAGAGTTACAAGTTTAAAGCGGAGCGAGAGAAAGCGAGAGCGCCGGGGGGGGGGGGGGGGGGCGAGATCCGTAGATGGCATATCTACTGAAACACCCCCACTCCCCCCGCCCGATAGCGCATTATTCACTAATTACAAGTTGGTCATAAGACAACACGCCCCCTTACTCCTGCTATGCCGCACCCCCAGTCCCTTGTATCTTATAACATTTTTTTTTTGAGGGTAGCTTTATATATTATTTTGAACAATACAGAAACTCAGACCACAAAACCAGTCTGATATAATTACACAGTGACAGCATCCCAGATAAAATTAAGCCCATTTAGCCATCAGAGACATGCCACCGGCCCCCAAAAGCACGGCAACGTACGCCCAGAGCTGAAGCTTCACATTGCTTTGAAGCTTTGGCCCCATGAAGTCGGCCGCCAAAAGATCGACCAAGGCCATGTAGTTCAACAGACCGGCGGAGGAGGCGTTGAGGAGGCCAACGACGATGAGGGCGGTCGGGCTGTTGTCACTGTACACCTTCGATAAACCGAGGCCTAGAGCAATCCCGAAAGGCGTGGTGGTGGAGAAGAAGAAGACCAGTATGGCTTTCATCTTGGTCCTGTACTCTGCCTGCAACATTTTTTTTTTTGAAGTATGTGCTTAGAATTATGATTAATTAACATATCATGTAAATATGTGTTGGATTTAAACTTTGTCACAACTTTTTTTTTTTAGGAAAATATATAGATCTTTTTTTATCTCAAAGGGATGTTACATGAAAAATGTATAACTTATGTCATAACTTACTAGAATTTGTCAGAATACCTTGAATTGTGCATAGATGGAAAATTATGTTTCTAGAACACATGAAAAATATTTAATAATCACAACTATGACCGATTTAGTGACCAATTTGGTGACACAAGAAAAGTGAGAGGATGATGTATTTTTATTGTTTTTTTATATTTTTGTTGGGGAAGCTAAGACATCATTTCACAAGGAAAAAAAATTGTTGTTGCACCAACCAAGAAACTATTAAATATTATTGCACGTTTACCTGGAGAATACAACCACCAAGACCCATCCCTTCAAAGAGCTGATGGAAGCAGAGGGCGGCCACAAGGGGTCTAATGGTGCATGGGTTCATTGAGGCACCCGTTGAGAGCCCAATGACAACTGAGTGCACCACTATTCCCAACTCCAACACCTGCACATGTACAGAACAACACATCACACTGTCATTTTCTTTAAAATTATTTTATTTTATTTTTAGATGTTTTTGATGGGGGAAGAAATTTTTTTTTAAAAAAAATATAATTTTAATATATTAAAGACTTTTTTACATGTATATATACAGGTTCTTGTTTTTTCTTTTTTAACCAAATACCTGGTGGGAGTTCATCAGAACTAACAGAAATGTTTAAAATGAAAATTCAATGAATAGTTGTAAAGATTTATTTCTTCTTAAAAAATCGTTGAAACTTATTTAGTGCATGTTTGAAAACACAGTTTGAAAATCAACTTTTAGCTTTTGCAGCTTTATGCTCACTTTTTGAGGGTGTAATGATGATGATTTGAGAATGTAATAATGATGACTGCTTTATAAAACACAAATTTTGAGGTACAGTTTAGAGATAAAATCTAGTAATGATTATGTATTTAAATTGACTTGTTTGATAACAGTTTTTAGCTTTTAAATGATGATGTATTTGACTTGATGGGACCCAAAAAGCTAAAAGTTGCGTTTTATGTATTAGAAATGCAATTGTTTCAAATATTATTCATAATTTTCAGAGGTTTTTCTTTCTACATGTAAGATAAAATTGACTTTAAATATAAAATAAATATGATGTTTTTGCAACTACACGTAGGCTTGTAACAAGTAGGACCCCCACATTTTAGTGCTGCGCTTATTTATATATATCCAACAAACTTGCTTGTTTGTTTATTTATAAAAAAGTCAAACACGTTGTTCAAAATAAACTTAAATTTTTTTAAAAGAAAGACATGAAATACACGATATGTGTACAACCGATAAAAAATCTACAAAAATAATGAAACATTTTTGAAGAAGAAAATTAATGAAACATGGTATTTTAAATGAAAATGGGACCTCTTAATGTTGTATAAAACTTAGCATGCACCATTACGTAGTTTAAACCAAATTCTTTAAATACGTCTGCATCATTAAATTTAAAACGTACCTCTTCAAATTTAATATGTGGCCCGATATATTTATTTATGTAAATAATATATTATTGGATTTAAAGACTTGCTTCAGTACGTTTAGTTGGTATGTTCAGTGTTCCTAACATTAAAAAAAACAGAGAGATGGATAAATCTAGTTAATTAGGACTGGATTATCATGTTGGATCAGTTTCGATGGTGAGTGGTGACTAACACACATGTCAAAAACATCATGCAAACTTTGAGGAAATGAGCTGTTACATTGAATTGAATAATTTACTAATTGATTTAAACAATTATATAATTTAGAAATCATACTATATCACTCATTATTAACACTAAAAATGAATAGCACATGAATTGAATAAGAGAAGTGACAGATTAATCTGAACTAAATAATTATTTTATTGCCCAGAGTTCAGTTCAAATAAACCTTAATTTAAAATTCGTAATGAATAAATTGTGATTAGACACGTAATTGAATAGTTGACAACAAAATTGATAATTAACTATTAAAAAACCAATTAAACCATTCATAAATTGTCTAACAGACAGAAAATAATTATTAATTAATGTCAATTAACACTGAAGTAGTTTTGAAAAATGATCCATGAACCAAAAGTTTAACCAATCTGGTGATCTAAGATTAGGTGGACCAATTTCTAAATTAAAACCCCTAACATAAGTTCTCTTACTTTTGATTCAGAATCAACTTGATAGCAAAATTGGTTAAGTCTTTTTAGTCATTCAATCATAACTCTCAATTTTTAATCTAATGTTGGAGACTGACCAATCTTGATAGATACCAAGAGAGAGATATACCTGAGCGATGACACGGTACCGACGGAGAACATCAGCGTCGACCCCATCCTTCCCCGCCACCTCCACCGCAGACATCGCAAGCCCGTGCCCGTGCCCATGCTCATCCACCCCGTGCGCAGGCGTCATCTCATGGTCCACAACCCCCGCACTCCCACTCACCCTCCTATAAAAGCTCATCGCGAGCGAGTCCACCATCAGCGTCGCCACCGCCGACAGCATCGCCACGAACCCCGTGAAGGGGAACGTGTGCCACGGCTTCTCCGCGAGGCAGGGCGAGCTCAGGTTGTCGAACGAATCGGGGAGCACGTGCATGTACCCGGTGGCGAGGATGACCCCGGACGAGAAGGCCTTGACGATGGCGAAGAGGGCGCGGTCCGGGTGGAGGGCGGGGACCGAGCGGGTGAAGAGAGGGAGGCAGACGCCGATCATGCTCGCGATCAGGATGGTGGGGATAGCGATCAGCTTCAGCTTCAGTGACTCCGCCTTGTCGTAGCACTCCCCGGCCATCCCCGTTTGGCATTCCGAAGGGGGTTGGGCGGAGACTGAAGTGAGGGTGGTGGAGATGATGATGAGGAAGAAGGAGAAGGTGAGGGTAATAGTGGTGGAAGCCATGGTTTTGTTTTTGTGGAGATGTGTTGGATTCTGCATAGTTGGTTGGGGAGGTGGACTTCATTTATAAGGGTTTGAGGGGGGAGTGATTTGTGCAGTGTGGAAATTATGGAAATGACCCTATGGGTTGTGGAGGTTGACTAGTTGATTTATGGAATCTAGTCAGTATTAGATCGAATCGGCTAGTCTCTGATTGGACAAGATCGACATGTGATAGTAATTGAAATATTTAATAAAATTGTCACGTGCTAATTTTTAATAAGAGATTGTATTTAACACTGATTGAATTTTTTCTTGAGATTGAAATATTCGTAAAAAAAAAGTTAACTTTTGATATTTTTTACAAAATGTATGTAGATTTTAATTAAGTTATTATTTTATTTCTGTAATATAAAAAACACCTTAAACTCGTTTTGAACATAGCTTAGGCACCGTTTAGAAGTGTATTGAAAGAAGAAAGATTTTAAAAAACATATTTGAATCCATATTTGTGGATTTGAACAATATAATCTGTCAAATACGAATCGAAACGGTTTAGTAGCTGTGAGAGGGGTATGATAAGTGAATACGAGGGATTGGGGAGGGTACATGAAGAAACACGCGAAAGGAGTAAGTCGACACGTGGAAGGCACGGCCTGAGATGTTCCGTACTCGTGGCATGTCCTTTATTTCTGAGGGAAGTCAAAACCCGGCGTGAAAACGAGCCGCGGCTGATGTACGTACTTGTTGATGTGGACGCTGGAGATCCGACTTTTTTATTTTTGGGGAGTTTGACTGGATCGACCTCATGAACTGTGCCCCCCCTTATATTAAAAAGCGTGCATTCATAATTTACGTTGTTTTGTGCATTGGATATCATGAACATGCATACAAGTGCCTAGTTTACGGGGGGGCATCAGGGGTCATAGGCCTGGTGTCCACCAATATCTCATATGATAATTCAATAAGGCCCTATTTGGATAGGGTATTAGCAGTGGTATTACATGGAATAGCATGGTATAAGACAAATTTGGGTGTTCGGATAGACGGAATAGCATGGTATTTGAAACCCGAAATAAGATGGAATAGATGGGTATCCGGATTCCACCGTCCCCGTGGATACCAATTCCAGCCGAAAATTCAAAGCAAAAGCATTAGTGTACCCCACCTGTCCCGTCGTATTTTTCGTTTTTTCTTTGCCCCTGCTACAGTTTGAAACAAATCTGCCACATTTAGATGGAGAAGCCCATTGAACTAACGTGCGGTGATCAGGGTCTCACCTAATCCAACGGTTTCGGCTCAACCTCTCTCTCCAAATTGATGTCAACCCAATTAAACCCACATAGTATCCTCTTCTCTGCCAAAAAAAAAAAAAAAAGTGCAGAGACATACAATAGACAATAGTATATATTATAACCAAGTTGCTCCGTATATCACAATGTTCATCCAGAATAATAGACGGCCAAGAATGTGAGTTGTCTTTTTTTTAAATCACAAAACAGGCTTTTTACAAACGCCTATACCCCTCGTTTGGGGTGAAGCATAAATAGTGGATAGGGGAGAATACAGTAGAATAGCCCCCAAACAACTGTTTATTTAACAAGAATAAACCTTGATAGTTATGTCTGGATAAGCTAGGATAAGGCCTGATAACTATTCTCATAAAATGCTAGAATTGCTTATCAGGGCTTATCTATACCAATGGATAAAAATACCCTTATCTGTCATTTTAAAAAATTTATCTTACCTAACACTCTCTGCACACATTTCAAAAACTATCACATCTATCATATCACACACACATCTCTCATACTTATTCCCAAACACAAATAATTTATGCAGGGGTATAATTGTCATTTAAAAAGTAATAAACTTTTATCCATCTCTTATCTACCACTTATCCTTACTTTATTCAATGTGAACCAAACAACAAAAAGATCAATTTTACGTTTTCCAATGAGAATAACAGAAAAAACAACGAAACAAAAATTTACCTATTCAACATGGATTGTTATCTATCCCAGTATAGCTATCAATGACGAATAACTTTATGTCACACCTTAAACGGGCCCATAGAAAACAATATAGAGGTAAATAAGTCAATTTAAAAAATTACAAACCATCAATCACACTTTATCCCCATCTTATTCTTATTTAATCACACACTCAAATCTTTATTATTAAGTTTTCAAACGAGAATAACTGAAAACACAGCCAAACAAAAAATCACTTATTCCATTCATAGAGTCAACAATTTCTGGAATAGGTATAAACCCCATAATAGTTTATGTCTCTATCCAAACGGGCCCTAACAAATACATGATAGAAAGGCTTTTTTTCTTTTGAACAATTAATATGAAACATGAAACTGCTTAAAAGAATAGTTCCAAATTAAAAATACATTTCTCGAAGGGATATATATATATATATATATATATATATATATATATATATATATATATATATATATATATATATATATATATATACGGGGATGATAATATGCGGTCGTGCGGTCGCGGTCGTGGGCCGTCCGATCGCGGGTCCATCGCATCCAACGGTCGACGTGATTCGCACCCGACCGTCACCCGACCGTCCGATGCGATGGACCCGTGATCGACGGCCCGTGATCGCGGACGCACCGACCGCACGACCGCACGTAATCACTTCATATATATATATATATATATATATATAGGGGGCCGATTAGGTGCGGCGAACGGCAGGTGCGGCGTCGATCGTGGGCCGTCGATCACGGGTCCATCGCATCGGACGGTCGGGTGCGATTCACGTCGACCGTTGGATGCGATGGACCCGCGATCGAACGGCCCACGTCGCCGTCGCACCTGCCGCACGCCGCACCTAGTCGCCCCCGTATATATATATATATATATATATATATATATATATATATATAGTGATACGATTAGGTGCGGTGTGTGGTTGGTGCGGTGTGCGACGTGGGCCATCCGATCGCGGGTTCATCGCATCCAACGGTCGACGTGAATCGCACCCGATCATCCGATGCGATGGACCCGTGATCGACGGCCCGTGATCGCGCACCGCACCGACCGCAAACCGCACCTAATCGTAACTCTATATACATATATATAAGGGTGATTGGGTGCGGTGAAACGGCAGGTGCGGATGCGACGTGGACCGTCCGATTCGCATCCAACGGTGATGCACCTGCCGTTCCGCCGCACCCAATCACTCGACTATATATATATATATATATTCGATAATATGCGGTCGGTGCGGTCGTGCGGATTCGACGTGCGTTGTCCGATCGCGGGTCCATCGCATCCAACGGTCAACGTGAATCGCACCCGACCGTCCGATGCGATGGACCCGTGATCGACGGCCCGTGAATCGCGACCGCACGACCGCACGACCGTATAATATCACGACTCTATATATATATATATATATATATATATATATATATATATATATATATATATATACTCGTGATTACGTGCGGTCGTGCGGTCGGTGCGGATTCGACGTGCGTCGTCCGATCGCGGGTCCATCGCATCGAACGGTCGGGTGCGATTCACGTCGACCGTTGGATGCGATGGACCCGCGATCGGACGACGCACGTCGAATCCGCACGACCGCACGCTATCACTCGACTATATATATATATATATATATATATATATATATATATATATATATATATATATATATATATATATATATAAGGGTGTGTTTGGTTGCACGATTGTAAAATTAATTCTAGATGAATCTGCGATTGCAAAACTGATTCCGCTGGAAGTTCACTTTCTCAGTTTTTTGAAATCGCAGCTTTTAAACATTATTTGCCTGTAATCGCTGGGTTTAAAACTGCGATTTCAAAACTGTTTGGTTGCACGATTGCAAACATAGCTTCCTGCAATCGCAATCACGCAACCAAACACACCCTAAGTGAAGGATGGAAGCATTTAATAACATTTTCAATCAGAGATAGTGGATGATGAGTGTCGTGATTGCATGAGAGATCTCACACAATACATGCAATGTCACTAGTCATACTCTTAAACCCTTGTTTGAGAAACGACATAAACTATTTCATGATAAATATCTATTTTAGTATATACAATGAATAAATTATTTTCTGTTTGATTTATTTTTAATTTATTTTTGGTGGAAAAATAATAATGAATTTTTTTGTTGTTTTGTTGTTCATGAATAAATCCTAAATAAAATGTAATAATAAGATATGTATAAATATTTATAAAAATTGATAAATTTATTTGTTTCAAATAATTAAATATTCAATTGAAGTAACAATCTATATACAATGCTATTATGAAAAAAAGATGAAAAATGATACACCCAACCCTCAAAACGTCCTACTTATTATTATTTTTTTTTGTTTGATATCATATGCATTTATAAAAATGAGTTTGAGATAAAATGAGTGTTTGTATTAGGCTCCAAAACAGACAAACATAATTTTTAAAAAATGTTACATCCAATCAGATATTATATACATTTATATACTGTGGCCGACCCATGACTGCAGGTCAAGCTCAGAAGATAATTTCACAAAATACAAAAGCAACAACAACATCCACAAAATCCATCGTATCATTCACTACATATATACAATGATACAAAAGTTATTTAGTGGTGTGAACGCCCACATGGGAGATTGCCTATCAAGTGGCCTAGAGCTGTGCCACGTACCGCAAGGTAGCACACCACCCTAATGAGTCAGTGCAACACACCCTAGTCTTACACAATACCATAAATTATGCAATAATATATATGATTAAGATTAACTTTTATTTATTTTCACATCCCATTTTTTTTTACTTCATGAAAAGATGTTAGAGAAAATAGATTATCTAATCGTGCTGTATGTGACTTTGTTTAGTCATTCCTTAAAACGCGTTAATTTCCACTTGCTATGTATGGTTGAAATATTGTGCGTCACTGAAACCAAAATTGCAGGTAGGGGCAGTAAACGAGCCGAATGAGCCGAGCTTTGACATGTTCAAGCTCGACTCGTTTATAAACGAGTCGAGCCGAGCCGAGCCAAGCTCACGAGCCTCAACGAGCCTAGCATTCTTCTTCATTTTAGGATTTGTAGGGATTGAAAATAAAATTTTAGCCTAAATGAGCCAAGTTCATGAGTTTAAACGAGTATAACTTTGTATTAATTTAATATCCTGATTTTATAAATGAGTTTAGTCAAGCTTCAACTAAGTTTTAATAACACAAACGGATCAAATTTGAACATAAAATGAAGCTCGATATAGGTCCCGAGCCTAACCGAGCTTTAAAACTTGTTCAAGCTCGCTCATTTGTCTAAATGAACGAGCATGAAAGAGCTCAAACCAAGCCGAGCCCGAGTCTAGCCCGAGCGGCTTGGTTCGTTTACCAGCCCTAATTGCAGGTTGAGCAAGTGCTAAGTAACATAGTTTAACCCTTTGGTTAGGACACGCTCAATAATATATTCTATCAGTATGATGAGAATTACATTATGTCATTTAGCTATATTACCATGTTACCATTTGGTTGGGGGTGCTCAATGACACTGTTTTATCCTTCAGTTAGGATGTCAACAACACACCTATATCATTTGGTTGGAATTTTCGACAACACCATTTGTTAGTCAGAGCATTAATATAGCTACTTCTGCTTATACACAAGAATTAGGTTCAAGTGAACTAAGCGAAGGGATGTACAATTTATTGATAAATTCAAATTATCAAAAAGCTCCATAGGATATAGCATAAAGGTTTCCTGGGTTCATGTTGTTTCACAGTCCAGACGTTTGTCCATTTTTCTTTATTGGAGTTTCACCCCTTATGAATTGTTTCTCTCATATTTGTTTGGGAATTCGCTACAATTGTATCTTGTTGTACTATGGTTTCATTTGACACACATCTTGTGACATATCTAGCTCTCGCACTAGTTATGGAACTAAAATCTCCTTTATTACCTCTTTATTCTATCATTCTCAATTCCCCTCCTCGATAGCTTTAGGGGAATTTTAAAAAAAACTAGGCATGCAGATCGAGTCTATCAGTTTCAAATAATCCATATAGGTATCAACACTAATCAAATTAAAATTAGATTCTACAGTGAGCGAGAGGAGAAGAGATTGATATTAAATGGCCTCTGGTATATTTAAAGTAAGGAAAAATTGGTCTCAATCACATCATATTTCATTACAATAGAAACAAATCAAATGTACTTAGAAATAACAAATATTCCGATTAACCCCCCAACAAAATTTAATTATCAACTAGTTCTCTAATATATTTTTTTGCTTGGTAAAGATTGTATTACTATATACTGTACACAAAATTACAACTCCACACAGGAGTATACAAAATAAAACCAAAAAGGGTGAAACATTAGGCCTGGTAGGATACCCGACCATAATATTTTACATGTTTTTCAACAAAGCACAAAGACTACATATGGTATTCATTTTCGCAAGGTAATGATGCCAACTTTGTCCTCATGGATGATTTGAGCCAAATTATAACCTGGAAATTGTGGATCATATATAGTACACCCCAAAGGAGATTGGGCTGCTACTAAAAGATCAGCTGCTTGGTTTCCTTCTCTGTATACATGCGTGGCTTTCTATTCAATAAGTTGAAAAGAGAGCATACTAAAGGTTCTTAAGTCCCTGAAAGCTATCCATCGAATGTTTCCGCTGCCTCGTATCCAAGCAATAGCAGTGGTCGAATCCGATTCAAGCCACACATGAGAGGCACAAAGAGAGGAGCATAATTGTAGCCCATGTACAAGTCCTTTCAACTCCAGAATGTCGATAGAAACTGCACGCACCCTAGCTGCAATCGTCGTCAAACATTCTCCCTGGTGGTTTCTAACAATCGCACCATAGCCAAATCGATCTTCCGCCATTGAACCATCATCATTAATTTTCAACCAACCTACAAAAGGGGGGACCTAAGAGACTTGTTTTACCTCTTTTTCTGTTTCCAATAATGAGATACCAAAGAGATTCCATTTTTTTTTAAAGAGACGAAGAAGTGTCCTAAAAAATCTGTCTAGCAAAGTAGGATCTTGTGGAGGAAAAAATTCTATGGACCAATATGTATTTAGGGGAACATGATCCTCTAAACAGTCTGTGATTTCTTTGGATCCACAAATCCCACATAGTTTGAGCAAACAGAAAGTGCAAGATCTTCTTTTCAGTAGATGACGAGCCAATAGAAGCAAACCATAAAAAAATTTAGGTATTGTTTGATGTCTCACCCTAGTAACACCTAACTGTTTGATAATTGATGCCCAGACATACGCGGAATAACCATAGTTCATAAAGAGATGCTTAACGTAATCCAACCCAGCAGCGCAGAGCAAACAAGAGTCCAAAAGAGCAAGATGCTGCTGAAGAAGCCTATGGAGGGTTGGAAGCCTATTGAGCGCCGCTTGCCAGCAGAGAAGACTTTTCCTTGGGGGCTGAGAGGTGTGCCAAATTTCCTTGGTCCAACGAAGGACTTGACTTCGAGTTCTAATATGACTCCAAGCAGAGGAATAAGAGAGTGCCCGAGGAAGCACTAGTCCAAACAAGGATATCCGGGCGAATTCCCCCGATGTCTAATCTAATGATCTCATCCAAAAGAGGATCAAACTCTGATGGCCATCGTAGTGGTTTACACCATTTCCCTTCTTTAATCAATTTGTCTAGATGTGTTTCCTTTGGAGGCCCCAACTTAGTGAATTAACTCCACCGAAATGATGACGGAGACCATGACCATGAAGCCAGGGGTCATGCCAAAAGTTGATTGATTCACCCTTGAATATGACAAACTTCATGTGAGTTCAAATCCAGGAGCGGGTATCAAGAATTTTCCTCCAACAAGCTGAATTTGAGACACCAGGAGAGACTGTCCAGATAGTTTCCTTCTTAGTGTAATTTTTCCCCATCCAGTCTGCCCATAGTGAGGGATGTTTTGTGGCAATCTCCTAAAATCTCACCCCCATAGCAGCCTCATTCCACTCCCCTATTCGCTTAAGACCTAGGCCTCCCTGGATCTTTGGAGTGCAGACTTTCGACCAACTGATGGCATGTTGTTTACAACTAACTTCTTTACCTGCCCAAAGAAATTTTTTGCAGATCTTCTCAATAGTTTTGATGGTTTTCTTTGGAAGTAGAAAACCAGCCATCCAATAGTAACAATAGCTTTGGAGGATTGTAGTGATGAGCTCTAAGCGGCCTGCTTTGGAAAGGAGAAGACTAGACCATGATTGCAACCTTTTACGAAATTTGTCAATAAGGGGACCGCACATGGTGTGAGAGAGGGGGCCCGTGATGAGTGGGAGGCCTAAGTAAGTCACCGGCAGTTGACAAACTAGGATGCATAGAATTTGGGACTGCTCAATAGCTGAACAAGAAGAGAAAAGTTGACTTTTTAAAGGGTTGAGATGCAATCCCGGTGCCATGGAGAATTCCTCTAGGAGCAACTTGAGTGAATGAGGTAAAGAGGCTTGAGCATCAGTGAATATAATCAAGTCATCCGCAAAACAAAGATGCGAGATATTCAAGTCATGCTTTAAGAATTTGCCCATCGCGCCATGAGTCACAGCAGCATCAAGCTTGCTAGAGAGTGCCTGCATCACAAGAACAAATAAAAGAGGCGACATGGGATCTCCTTGTCAAAGAACACACGAAGCACCAAAATAACCATTCACACTGCCATTTACCAGAACAGAATAGGAGGCTGTTGTAACACATTGGAGAACCAAATGAGTCCAAAGATGTGGAAAATTCGTACCTCGCATCACCTCCTCTAAGAATTCCCAACATACACTGTCAAATGTTTTATGTAGATCCACCTTTATACAAGAGCACCCTATTGCCAAAGGCAGGTTAAGATGTTATGTCAACTCATGAGCTAAAAGAGGGCTGTGTATAATATTTCTTCCTTTCACAAATGCAGACTGATTTGGACTGATAAACTTCAGAAGAACAGATTGGAGTCTAGTTGCCAAGATTTTGGTTATGGGATCTTGTAAACCACATTACATAAGGAGATAAGCCGAAAGTTCTCTTATTTTATTACACCTCATCCTCTGTCACACGTATAAAAAAAAACATTCCTCTTCAAGGGGCATGATATGCACCTTGAATTAAACATGTGGGTTAATTGAAGTAAAGAGACTCATCATATTGAGGTTTTACTTTAGTATTTCATATAACCTAAACGAATTTTGTTATCTTAATATTTCGCCTTCCTGTTCTTATTTTTCTTTCCAACTTATATATTGTGTCCACATCATTTACAGGGTATGTTGTTACCAAGAAAATGAAATATTAGATACTAATTACTTGTGTTATATTTGTTCATATCCAAAATTGTACAATGTAAGAAACAGACACAAGTACAAAATTGACTTGCATGTCCATAATTTGAAATATCAAATATATTGCACATAAACAAATGAATATGACATACAAATTAGTATTTTTTTTTGTGGATCCCTTCAACTAACTAACATGTGATTACATACATGCTCTGATCACTACAAGAAAAAGCATCTTTTGCGACGGTTTATTGCGACGGCTTGTGAAAACCGTCGCAAATGCTTATAATTTTGACGGAAATTTTTCTCGGTCGCAAATACTTGTCATCGTTTGCGGCGCTTGTGTTGAACCGCTGTAAAAATGACATATTTGCGACGGGTGTATTACGCCGTCGCGAATAAGACTTTAGTTGCTTCGGACAACCAGCCGTCGCAAATACATAAATTCAATCCAATCGTTGATTTTTTTTAAGTTTTGATCAACACTGTATATATAGATTTAAAAAAAATAGCAAACCCAAAATTCGATTAAACCATGAAAAACCTAACAAGCCGCCCGTCTGTCCGATCTTCGATCACCGCCCGTCCATCCGATCTTCGATCACCGCTCTCACTGTCCGATCTTCGATCACCCCCGTAGCCGTCCATTTCAAGCGAACCGCCGTCGCCGTCCGTTTCGAACGAACCGCCGTCGTCATCCGCTTTGAACGAACCGCCGTCACCGTCCGCTTCAAACGAACCGTCGCCGTCCGCTTCAAATGAACCACCGTCGCCGTGCCCTGACGCCGTTGTCCGTACCATGGAAGATCCAGCGGCGATCTGAAGGAGGAAACATCGGCCGGGGAACACACCATTGACGACAATCAAATCTGTTTGGACTCACTGTAAGCTCGAACTATCCATTTATTTTCATTGTTACATTGTATTTTATAGTATGTAAGAATATCCATGTTTTGTTTGAACAAAGTATACAAGTAGATGTCAAATTTTGAGAAAGGAATTTCAAAGGATGGTTGAAAATGCAGAGTACTCTCTACCACATAATTAATTTCAAATTTCAAACTCTTGAATAAACCCACCATGTAGACTTAGCGTCCGTTTGGCAGCAAGACGGACAGAGAAGCTGTGTCGGCGGAAGCGAGCATGCGTTAGGGAATCTATGTTTTAAGGCGTTGAAAAAGCGAGCAAAAAATACACATGAACCGCACAAACTCGGGGCAAACGCAGAAGCTGCAAATTCTGTTTGTTTGAGCGTCTGTGTCTGCGGGCGTCCGCCACCACCACCGCGGGTGGGACTCGGATCCAAACGGTACCTTAAAACAAGAAGCAAAAACATCCATGCCTGGTGCTATCACAACTGCAGAATCATGAATTTCCAAGAACAATGAAAAACAGTAGAAGGAAAAGTGTGTGTGTTTTTGGTGAGGGAAGCTCTTTTTGTGTCTTTCTATTAAACAGAAACAAAAGTTGGTTTTACTTTGTATAAAATTTGATGATATTTTAGAGGGGTTGCATGTGTTACACTTGTTTTATATGTATGTTTAATTGGAAAGTTAAGTGTCCACCTTTGATGGGCTGTCATATATTGTCAAAGTGGCTTTCATCACATCTACTTGGGATTGGTTATGTGAATCTGTCCATATATTACAAAAAAATATGTATACTATTCATTGAGAGATATATATGCCTTATTGAGAGAGATGTAATCTTTGGTATCTTTTATTTACTATCTTTCTTTACAAGTCATATATGACCTGAAAAATCTGATGTGGATAGTCAAAGAAAAATTTGATGTGGATCATTACACACTCACCAAGCATGTTCGTTTAAACCAATATGTGTGAAAGATTTATTTTTCCATGATTGTTTTAGTGTTTTTTTCTGAATATTGTTGAATATTTTGTGTGGCTTAATGTTTTTTGAATATTGTTGAATATTCTAAATATTATATTTCTTTTTATTCCTTGAATATTCTTGAGTCTCCTAAGTCTCATGTGATCCTAGAAAGTTGGCAAGAGATTCTCTAAATGCTTGGAAAAGATTACTATGGTTTTTCTCAATTCATCTCATTCTCACTTGTAGTTTTCTCCAGCACATTGCTTTAATCTCTTGTTTATTCGGATGACCAGGCAAACAAAGGATGTTGTAAAAGTCCTCAAAAAGCGCATTGGAAATAAAAATCCCAAGATTTAGCTTCTGGCACTAACATCTCAATTAGGTTTGAATTTTTCTTAGATTTCAAAATTCTACCTGCGTATTGTATTAAATCACTACAAGTATGTTTCACTCGTCTCTTTTCAACTCTCTTTTGTGTTTGTGAACAATCTTGGCTTCCAATCTTAAGCTGGATATGGAAAAACTGAGTATTTTGATGTATCATCTCTGCTCTTTTTGTAAAGAAATGATTATGCATATTTGAGAACATTAATTTGATGACCATTGCCACTTGTCATATCACAGTTGTTGGAGACAGTAGTAAATATTTTGGAGAAATTCTGTGCATTTTTCTGTTATCCTGCAATAGAAGATCTGCACATTGTTTTCACCTGAAGTATCACGAGTTCAAGTATTTTCTGAAATTATGTTTTATATTTTATATAATTATTCTATTTGAGAAACAGCTTCTATTGCTTTAATAGAATTTTTATTCTCACAGCTCTAAAGTGTCAGTATTTTTCCAGTTTTTTTTAGTGAACTGTTAACATTTCTTTTGGTGTGAAGAGTAATGATCTGTGTAATGGGTTGTGATCATAACAACACTTTTTTTTGTCTTTTATCCTTGACATATTTATGGTTCATAGTAATTACGTTTTAGTTTTCTTTGCATGGGTTGGTCATGAGTTTATTTATGGAGAATTTATTACATGTTTTTTTTTGGATTAAAATCATATATGGGTAATGTCTTATAGTTATTGAACCGTTTCAGTTTTCTAAAAATGGCGTAACCTGTGCAGAGACATCAAAGGGGAAAATTTACTTGTTGATGCATCTGGTGTGGTCAAGCTAGCAGATTTTGGAATGGCTAAACATGTGAGTTTTTTTTCCATGTGATTATAGATTTGCATATCATACACTTCATTGGAAGAAATTGATTTTGATTCTTGAATAATGCTAAGACAAACAAAGAACTGTTTCCCAGATCACAATCCATGAATGGAGAAATCATCAATTTTGAATTTGAAGTGTTGCATTCATTTGCATGATCAATAAATGTATTTTAAATTTCTTAAGAAATGTATGGGAGTCTGTTTAACTAGTTTTGAAAATTTTAAAATAAATAAGTAAAAGTGGTAGAAGATCCTCACCTGAAAGGGTGCAGGATTACAATTATACTCTTGTCTCTTCTTTTCTTTTACTTCTGCCCTTTTTAGACTATTAAAAAGGAACAGTAGAGGGAAAAAAAATTTTCTACCTCTTACAAGCTGGTATATGCTGTAATTTTTCTACTTCTTTTCATGTTTTGATCTACCAATTTATCAGTCTCTAACGCTGTTTCCAGAGGAGGTGCAGTGGTTTTGATGGGGATGATGTTGATGATGCCATTGTTGGTGAGTGGAGGAGGGCATGACTATGGGAAGGCACTCAGCAGAGAATCAACTGGAGGTCCAACTCTGGTTTACACTAGGCTAGTGGGGTAAGTCTCTGTCTCAAATGGATTTCATAGGAGGTGATTTTGATGGTTATTGTTTTAATTTATTTGTTTTACTTGTTGATCATCTTTTATACACCACTACACCACTCTATTTATTAAAATCTTTTTTATGTTCTCATTGTAGAGATTTGTCCCATGGAATTTTAAAATTGAAATAGTTGCTAGCATATTTGTTTTTATTTTTAACTATGTTAAATGTTTTCTTGTGCATAAAGTCTAATGTATTATGTTTCAAATCTGAATACTAATCTTGTTATACCACATTTCTTTTACTGCAACTTTTAAGTTAATAGTTGCATAATTACACTCAATTAAATAAAATGTTTTCATGTAGTTGTTTTATAGTGAAACATGTTTTGCTCACTGATTTTCTACTATGTGGAACAGGTTTTGCATATTGACAGGAATGACTATTATATAAGATAGTCAACTTCGCTCAATCTCATTCAAGCAAGGTTCACTTTGGGAACAAATGGAAGAGATTCATATTTTGGATGTAGACATGACTAGATGGTTATACTATACTGAAGATATTTGTTGCTTTACAGGCCTAGCAAAATATTTATTTTTATTTTTGATCTTATGGATCTACTGTAGGTCTTTCTGTGAATACATATATTACAAATTTTTTAAAATTTAAAATAAAAAAATAAAAATAAAAGACATTATTTGCGATAGTTTAGGCCCATGTCGAAAAAGTCAAAAAATAAAAAAAATGTTTTTGCGACGGTTAGCTTATCCGTCGCAAAAGATGTAGTTTACACAATGGCAAAAATTAAGTTTTTCTGACGGATTATTAGCGACGGTACAAAAACCGCAATAAAAGATATTTGCGACGGTTAAAAACCGCTGTTAATCTTTTACGACGCCGTTTGATACGACGGAACCCAAACCACCGTAGAACCGTCGCAAAAGGGTATTTGCGACGGTTACGGAGACTATTTGCGACGGTTTGAAACCGTCGCAAAAAATGATTTTTCTTGTAGTGGATGTTTATAATAAGATCTAACTGTCCATTTAGAATCCTTCATGACCATCTGTTGATGGCGAATTGTGTGACCTGGCAAATTTTCTGGCCAATGTATTTGCATTGGCTGCACATGGTATTGGTGAACCTTGATCACCACCCAAAAAAAAAGTCGTGTTGTCTCATCTTGATCAATAACTCCCCAATGAAATCTAAATGAATAGTCAATACCTCTAACAATGAGATTGAAAGACTGAACATATAAACTAGTATTTGTTGTTCTCCGATATCTCAGCTGTCTAGCAAATAATACAATTCTAGAAAGGATATCCAATATGTAACTGTATCAAGTGAGGATAGAAGCACTTAAATACCATCTTCGATCACAGATATTCGATGATGGGTGTCGTATTAATTGCATGAGAGCTCTCACACAATACATGCAAGCATCACTAGTTAGACTCTTAAGCCCTAGCTCGTTTGGGAAGCAAAATAAGTTATTCCAAGATATATATATTCCAATACAAACAATAAATAAATCATTTTTTGTTTAAATATATTTTTAATTATTCAAGTTAGAAAACATAATAATGAAATTTTTGTTGTTTGATTGATCATAAATGAATTATAGATAAAAGGTGAATAAATAATTTATAAAAATTGAAAAAATTATTTGACACGTGGCCCCAACCATTTATAAGAGGTAATGATAGGTAAGAATAACTATATACTTTTAGTCTACGTTTGGGTAATGACATAAACTATTCCATAATAGATAATTATTCAAATATAGAATTTGTTTTTGTTTAATTGTGGCTTTAGTTATTCTGGTTTGAAATATGTAATAATGAAAAAAAATTTGTTTGGTTAATGATCATGAATAAGTTGTGGATAAAAGATGAATAAAATATAATTAAATAATTATAAAATGTGAAAAATTCATTTTAACATGTGAATCTTTTGATTTATAAGAGTTGATAACATAACGAAGTGTTGTTATATAATATTTTTTAGGCCCGATTTAGTTTTATATATTTTGTTAGAATTTTTTTCATAATTTTTTATAAATGAGTCCATGTAATTCATTAAAGTATATATTTTATTTTTTACAAAAATATATAAATTGTTTGACGAGGAATACATACTGGAGTTGAGGCTTGGAGATAACTGTACTTAACATTTTAAGTATTCACTGGATGTCTCTTGAAACTGAAGAGCTCATGATTCCAATTTTTTTTTTGTAGATGAGAGTTTGGTTGCTTCGGCAAGCCATGCAAACATCTTAATAATGCAACTTGATTTTACTGTAGATTTTCTCAAAAACTTTAAATTAGCATAAAACAATTTAAATTTAGTATCAGACTTAAAATGATAATAATGTGTTTGCTAACTTGTCCCATCCTAACGTGTTTTGAGCAATGTATGGTTGGAAGCGGTTCAGTATCAAACGCAAACCAAATTCTTCATTCTTGATAAAGTAAATACTGTTAAAATTATATGAATTCATGCAATACAATAACATGAACCAAATTTGGCCTAGATTTTCCCATCTATCCCATGTATACTATACATTCGGCCTAGAGTTGAGGGATCCTGTTGGGAATAGGCAATAAAAAATGAATATCTCACTTAATTAGTCTCCACTAATTAATTTAATTTAAGGTGTAAAAGAGTTGTGGGATCCTGATGGGAATAGGCAGTAAAAACACGCAGAAGCGTCGATCATGAACCGGAGTTAGATTCACATTTGGTTTATGGGAAAAAATGGAGATAAAGTATATTCCACATTTTACTTAGAACAAAATATCCCTATTTTTTCTCTCAAAATACCGACAATTGTTCATGCTTTATCCATTTTTTTGTTATGCCATATGGGATAACATATGATTTAACCCAATTATTTCCTTATCCTAAACCAGACCATAAAGATTAGATACATTTTGAATGTAATTGAATTTATTTATCAACATAAATGGAGCCTATAATGGAGCCTAAGAAATTGAGCCTAAAAAATATTATTGTTCAGTAATAGTTCAAATTCTTATCATTCCTCACGTAATACAAAAATTTTAAAAATTCACATATACACCAAAATTCAAAAACTTTCGTCATTTGTATATAGTTCTTCCTTGGCATTCAGTTTTCAAAACTAATGCATCAACTCAACGCATTTATCATAAATTTTAAATATTTTAATGATATTAATGTTAATGTGAAACTTTTTTTTTTTGAGTAAATGTAGGCATTTCTATTTCATAAAAGAGAGTACAAAATAGAGAATGTCTGAACAGTAGAAGAGACAGGAAATGAGAAAAAAAGAAGAAAGAAACAAAAGAGATAGGCAGGGGCCTTGTAAAAAAGATTTCGACCAAGCACCTACCAAGCTCATCATTCAATCACCCGAAGATAACAATCTACCACTCTGATCTCAACTACGATGTGGAATGAGATTTCTAAATGAATTTAAATATTTTAATGAAATTAATGTTAATGTGAAACTAAAAACTTTTTTTTTTGAACAAATGTAGGCATTTATATTTCATAAAAGAGAGTACAAAATAGAGCTTGTCTAAACAGTAGAAGAGATAGGAAATGAGAAGAAAAAAAAAGAAACAAAAGAGACAGGCAAAGGCCTATTAGAAAAGATTTCAATTAAGCCCCTACGAAACTTATCATTTGATCACCCGAAAATGACCATCTACCACTTTGATCTCAACTCCGATGTGAAACTAAAAACTTTTTCTCTATTTATTGTGATTTTCAACTACGATGGTTGAATAAGATTAGCAAAATAATCAGCTATAAATTTATTGGTAGATCCATCAATGATTTATTTTTTGTATCATTATATGTGATAAGACATTGATATAATTTAACTCTAAAATTAGTGCTCGTAAACTTTTTTTTTGTTTTTTTAGGATGAAAGGCCTAATTTGAGACTTATATCATATCATTGAAAAGAGGATTATAATCAATATCATCATACATCACATCCAAAACAGCTAGGCATTGATAACAAGCCTGAAGAGTAGGACCCTGTGATTGTAACAAACTATGGATCATTGGATCCTCCAAAAAAAGGAGTATGACAAAAACTTCTATTATGTCAAGCAAATCTATGAAGCAAATCTGGCTAGAACATATGGTAGCCTAACCATTTCTCTAGAAATCTTGTAAAATTTATCAGTGATACTATTATTTGTTAAATTTCGAATGGCTGATATTGCTGAAGATGAATCGGGCCAAAACCCTGTCTCTACAACAATTTTATAAGATGATAACATAGAGGATATGTATTGAGAATCAGAGCATATACATTGATTCCCATAGCCTTATTTAATAGTCACTTCGTTGCCAATGTTGATCACTTTTGATTCATCACATAGAGGAGATGCCCACGGTCTCCATTCAAAGCTCGCTGCGACCACTAGTGCTCGTAAACTTGTCTTAGGTGATAAAATAGATAGTTTTTTTTTTTTGTACTAAAAGGGCCCAGAATAGGGCATATTCTATTCACTAATCAAAAAGAACATTTACATCAGAGCTGGCAGCCCTCCAGAGAGCTACCTCAGCCACAATATCTTTTACATTAACTAAATATGGAACTAACAGACGTCTGATTCTTTTATCAATCAAGGCATTTGACAGACCATGTGTTTGTGTCTTCCTAGCATATATGGCCAAGGCTTCTGCTGGACCAACCAGCCTACGAGAGACTTTACAAAAGGAAATTTTATCCTCCGTGGAGTCCAACAATCGAATCGCCTCCACTACCTGTTGTAGCGCCATGGGGGGAACCATCAAACCCAGTAAAAGGTTTACCAACTCCAGAGAATCAGAACATACAACTAGATTTTTTAAACCTTTCATCCTGGCAACTTGGACACCCAATCGAATACCTTCTGCCTCCATACGAGAAGGTGAACTCCACGGCCATCCAGCAAAACCCGCTCCAAACACCTGACCATTCAATCGAATTAGCACAAAAGCAGCTCCAGCAGCCCTTGTAATGGTATTTACACTACCATCAGTAATTATGAAAACTGGCTCACCCAAAATAGGTTCCCTTTGTCTTTCAATAGGATTGTTACATAGTAGGTCCTCAAAATTTTCCTGTAAGACCCAATCCTTTACTTTAAAATTCAGTTTGTCCTGTTTCCATTGAGCACATTCTTTAAATAGAGTAAGAGCCTTTAAAACAGTCACTTTAGCATTACTCATTTGATTGTGAAAAAGCACAGCATTTCTCATCTTCCAAATGCACCACATGAGGAGACACATAAGAATCCTCTTTAGATGTCCAGCAGAATCTTGATTCCAGTACTTGTCAGTAAATGCCTCCAACTAATTCGATGCTTGCCACACAATAGAAGATGGCCTCAAATTAATTGGGATGAGCTGCCAACAAACTGCAGCAAATTCACAATGGCAAAATAAATGTACAGAAGTTTCAATACTAGAGGAGCACAAGGGGCATAATGTGTCCATGTAAACACTCATCCGATCTAACACCGACCTAGTGGGAAGTCTATCCCAAGCCAGCTTCCACATAAAAATTTGTACTTTGGGAAAGACTGGAATGCGTCAGAAAAGTTTCCAACTAGCTCTAACTGAAACATGGACACCTGACTAATCTGATTATAAATATCTTTCGTAGAAGGAGTATCAGAATAGTTGCCCTCCCATACCCATCGACGACATACATCCCCCGAACATCTTGGTACAGGTTGTTGAACAATCAAGTTTACCCAATATTCAGGAAGAACCCTACGCAATACTTCTGCAGACCATTGATCATCCATAATAACATTTGACAAACAGAACTCCAACACCGCCTCATCCATATTTATGAAAGTTGGAATTCTAATAAAATAGATAGTTAACAAGGGTGTTTGGTGTCCATTGAAGTTGTGCATTAATTAAATATATTATAATAAAATTAAGAATTTGGTGTCCACCAATATCTCAAATGATAATGCAATTGCTTTTTAAAAAAAAAAAAAAGAATGCGAAAGATGAAACCACTTAAAAGAAAAGTTCATCTACAATTCTACATGAAGAGTTCATGATAAGTGAGATAGTCATGATATTCTCACAAAACAAGTGCATTCGAGAGGATAAATTTCCAACAAATCATTCATTAATTGTGATGGATGGTCTGACACGAGAATGGTTGTTTGATTTGAGTAATTTTTTATGCCAGTGAAAAAAAAAACCCTAAAATGATATATATTAGGAGGGCCCGGATTCTCTATCATGTGCAATTTCTGTTGTGATCGTGCTGTAATTTTTCCATAGGCCCGCCATGTCTCACACAAAATATCCAACTGTGGAAACCAATTTTATTTATATGGTCGACCTCACCTTTTTCTTTTTTATATATAAATGCAAGTTTAGCACACTTCAGAATAACTCATTCAAGTCTTTTTGTTTGCTTTTTTGTTTGTACTTGGATCCATACCAGGGCTCCACAATTTTAATATAAAAGTATGATCTCAATGAATATTGATTATGAATAATCATGTGTTTAAATTTAATTCGATTTGATTTAGTTAATTCAATTTTTTTAAATAAAATCAAACCCAAACCAAAGTAATTTTTCAATACAAACCCAAACCAACAAAAAAACTATTGACCTAAACCCGAAAAAATTCGATTTGGATTGGTTCGGATTCGATTAAACTGATCAAAATTGAACCACTAGTGGACACCTCACTTGCTAGGCCTGTTAGATATTTTTTAAAAAAAAACTTTCACAAAAATAGAACTGAATAACCCATAAATAATCACATGAATCAAATTGAATAACTCATAAACAGAACTAAATAATGTGACATCAAAATTAACTTTTCTTTTAGCGTTAAACTAAAATTAACAAATTTTGTGCTTAATCTGAACTGAAATCAATTCATGTGTATAACTAACGGAGACACATGAGATGTCTCGACGATTGACTGAGCCTATTGTTGTTGGCACGGCTGTCATTGAGCCTACTATGCTTTCCATTGAAGAGGGAAGATTTATTCCGGGGTATTTAGTTATACCAACATAAGTAAATATAGCAGTGGAATAAATGATTTTGTTTTTTATTGTGCTTTAAATTATTCTCGTTCAGAAACGTAATAATAAAGTTGTTATTTAGATAAGAATATAAAATCGATATGGTTATACATAAGAATATGAAATTTTAAAAAAAAAATCACATGTTGAGAGAGAATAAACAAAAAAAATTTTAAATGGATATGGATATGGTTATACATATCCATGTCCATTTTAAATGGATAGAGGAGAATAAAGAAAAAAAAATGAGAGGAGAATTAAAAAAAAAAATTTAAATCACATGTAGAGAATTTTTTTTTGGAAAAATCCATATAACCTCCTGTAATCTTGCTTAAATCCATATAACCCCCTGCCCCGTTAGCTAGATAAATGAAAGGCTGACGGAGGGAGTTTTATGGATATAGAGATGTGATTACAGGGGGTTATATGGATTTATGAAAATTTCAAAGGGTTATATGGATTTAGGCCAGATTACGTGGGGTTATATAGATTTTTCCCTACTATCTTACATATATATATGAAAGGTAAATTAGTGTATTTATTTTTTATGAATATTAATGGTGTAACAATAATATAGTTTTTTATATAAAAAGAATGATCAAATAAATATGAGTTTTTATTTTTAAGTCCACATAAACCATAGGATTTAGTGATCGATCCCTCACTTCTTCATATTTTAGTTTTAGTCCCCAGAGTTTTGGTTTTAGTCCCTGGGAGGGGCATATTCCTAAATTATTTTTTTCTTTTTAATCCCTGGGAGGGACTAAAACCGAACATATCATTTAAATCTGGGAACTAAAACCAAAGTGTGAAGAAGTGAGAGATCGATCCCTAAATAGGTATGTTTACAGGGACTTAAAATTAAAAAACCCAATAAATATTCATTATGAATAATTGTGTATTTAAATTTAATTCAGTTTGTTTGGTTAATTCAATTTTTTTAAGTAAAAGCAAACTCAATCAAAAGTAGATAAATTTATTAATTTTTCAGTGCATCCAAACCAAATAACAAAACTATTGACCCAAACCCGAAAAAAATCAGTTTGGATAAGTTCACATTGGATTTAACCGATCAAAATAACACCTCTAGTGGACACCTCACTTGATAGGCACGTAATTAGGCATTTAAAAAAAAAATTCACATTAAAAATATAACTGAATAACCCATAAATAATAATCATATGAATCAAATTGAATACCTCATGATTCAAACTGTATAATGTTCCAACGGAGGTTTTTTTTTTAAAAAAATGGAGGCTTGTGATATGTTCGGACAATTGACTAACCATGATACGATGGATCTAATTAATCCTAATTGAAACCGAACCCATTGCAGTGAACCTTGTATTTCTTCTTCCCATTTGGAACTTCTATGCTGGAAAAATAAATATCAAGGGTCAGATAATCATATAATTAAAATGACTTATTATTGTACAGAATTTGAGCACCTTTATCCTTCACACACTGTGTAGCTATGGTGGTTAGAGAATTAAGGGTGGAATAAATGGGAAAATTGTGGAATAATGATAAAATGAGTGTTTGAGGGCTAGAATAAATGAGAATTTATGTGTCAGAATTAACTGGTATAAAATGGTATAATTATTCTTGTTATCCTTTATAATTAAATTATTCAGGGTTATTCAACCTATTTAAATATCTGAGTCTTATTATCAAATCAATTATTATTTTTAATTTTTATCTTTTATAAATCTTAATTCTTTCCTTGTTTACATTTCATTCACACACTACAAGAAAAATGGTCTTTTGCGTCTAATTTAGTTACGGCGGTACGAAAAAACCTCGCAAATAATTGCATTTGCGACTATCAAGCCTGGATGTCGTAAATATTTGATTATTTTTTAAGACGGTTGAAATCTCTGTCGTAATTATATTATATTTCATCGGTATTTAGTTCAGCAACGCAATAATATGCTATTAACGACATGTTCTCTCACCTGTCGTAAATAACCTGATTCAATTAGCCACATCACCACGGAAAAAAAAATTGAGAATTGCTTTAAACATTAAACCCTAGTTTCTCCACCCGTCGAACAAAAAAAAGAGAAGCTCTCCTCAGTCATTTCTCCTCCACCTTCTCATGGCCCTCCGCGGCGCGTTCGATCTCCCCCCCCCCCCCCCCGACGACCTCGATCGCCCCCGCCTCTTCCATGCCCCCCTCCTCCTCCGTCTTCGTCCCCGACGGCGACCCCTCGTATAGAACAGGATGACGATGACGACAAGATCTCTGGTGAGCTCGCTGAGATCCGACAAAGATGGCGACGACGACGACGAGAGGATCGGAGGGGGAGATGTCGGCGGAACTTCAGAGGCGGCGGTGGGGACCGAATCTCCCAGGGGCGTCAAGGATGACCTCTCGGAGCTCACCAAACCCTAAGCCGCTAGTTCTGGGGCTTCGCCGGCGTCTCCTCGCCCCTCCCCCGGAGATTTCATCCGCCGCCGATCATCATCCGGATGAGGAGGAGGCGCCGGTGGTGCCAGGGGAGGAGGAGAGGTCCCCGAGGGTCTCCAGGGGGCTTAGGAGCGATTTCGCGGAGAATGGGGGGAGATTCAGGATGGGGATCTCGATGCTTTCGAGCAATCTCGCGGTGGCGGAGATCACGAAGATCACATCGAGCTTCCTCCCCCTCGAGCTGGACGTGAGTGATGTAGACGATGATCTTGAGGAGGGTGCGTATGTCGAGACCGAAGGGGCGGTCGGCGTGACCGAAGAGGTGTTGGCTTTCGCGAGGAACATATCGAGGCACCCGGAGATCTGGCTGGATTTCCCTTTGTTGGCCGATAAAGAAGATCGCAATGGTTTGTATGAAGTCTCTATTGATTCCGGTTTAAATGTTTGTTTTCGTTGCTTCTATTAAGTAGTTCTTGCCTTTTCAATTGTGCATTCCTAATTGTTAATTTTAGTGACCAAATTTTATATTCAGTCTTGCTAGTTTCATGATTTTTAATTTTTTTAATTTTTTAGGCAATCACTTCCGCCCTGGGATAGCTGATGGTGGTGGCGGAGGAGGAGGTGGTGGGAGGGAGTCGAAGATGGTAAGCATTTTGTCTCTTGAATGGCTTTTCAAAATTCATATCATTTATTCCTGTCAAAAAAAAATTCATATCATTTATTCTCTCTCTCTCTCTCTCTCATTTCATTTTATTTGTTTCGATTCTTGTTTTCCATGGTTTTGTGTTTCTTAGACGGTCAGTTGAATTTGAGAATATACAATATCAACAAAGAAAAGATTCTGATGCACAGAACCTTCTAGTAGTCGACAGGTAAATTATTACATATAACAGTATAAATTTGTTGTTATGTAAACATATTTTTTAACCTAAAATAATATTATGTGCAGTATCCAAACGCATCTAGTGTCCATTGTCAAGGATCTCCTCAATCAGTCAAACTTTGAAGTGGTCAGTATCAAGTTAAATTTAAATTCATGGGGTATGGAAGTACAAAGAATATAAATGAGTGGGTTGCACACTGTGTATTTATGAATAAAAAAATATTTTTAGGCTTTTCAGATTCTGAACAATAGAAAAAATTATGATTCTTGCAATGCTATTTAATATGGGTTTTGTGATACAAAATGTATGATCTCATGTAATGTCTGCTCTGTACATCCATGTAGATTATCCAAATCATGTTGTACTGGTGTTTAATTTGATTCTCTGTCTATTAGGGGTAGATATGAATTTCATTTTGGCTACTACTTTCAACTTGTTTGGATTTATTGGTAAATGGTCGTCTTTAAAATTCAGAATCGTTGCTTAATGTCTGTTTTTTTTTTTTTTTGGTCTGTAGGTAGGATATGTGTGGACAAGTTAAGGTGGTTTTGAAAATTGAGAGTGATGAAGAATTGTTTGCTTTGCAGGTAAATGCAATTATTTCTTTCATTTTATTTCATATGAACTAATTTTCCATATATATGGATTTTTGTGACGTAATTTGAATATCTCATATTTGTTTTCAGGTGTTCAAAGGATATTCTATGAGGGAGATAGTTGGAAGAGATGCTGTGTCCATATTATACACAGAAAGTTACTTTTTTGGATAGTTGGAAGAGATATTGTTTCCATATTCTACACAAACTCACTTTTTTGGATAGTTGGAAGAGAGTAGTGTCCATATAATACACAGAAACTCACTTTGTGTTTTTGAATAAAACACTAAAACTCATGTTGTGTTTGTCATTTAATGTTTTTGAATGATGATTACAATGTAAATGAATATTTTATTTTTATGTTTGTGTTAATGTCTACATGAAATAGAGTGATTGTTAACCTGAATCATGTGAACTATCATTGTATTTGTCATTACAGGATAATTTGAATCAAATTTTAAATTCATATTTTTTTCTAAAACACTATTTGTGGTTGTTTGAGCCGTCGCAAATAATTATATACACACATAAGTTTAAAAATACCTTTTTGCGACAGGTATTAAAAAGTGTCGCAAAAACCTATTATTTGTGGCGGCAAATAATCCGTAGTAAATAATTATTATTAACAGCGGCTGCATTAAACAGTCGCAAAAATGAATTTGCGGCGGTTTTCAACCGCCGCATATAATTTACGACGCTCGTTGTTACGTCTGCCCCTAAACCGCCTCAAAATTGCCGCAAATGGTATTTGCGGTGGTTTGGGGAGGTATTTGCGGCGGTTTCAGATCGCCGCAAATGCCTCTTTTTCTTGTAGTGACAATTTATCAATGGTCAACCAAACAATAAAATTTTATTATTATGTAGAATAATTAAAAACACAACTAAACAAAATATCACTTATTCTTTTTCTATATTAGAATAGTAATAAATATCAGAATAACTTAATTCTATATCTAAATGGGGCGAAATGTTTATGTATCAACACATCAATTATTATATATATAAAAAGAAGAACTTATAATTGTTGGTTGTGAGATACTATGACTAAGTGGGTTTGATCTGTGTGTAGGTTGTTTTGTAATAATTGTGGAAGCTATTACGGATGGTGGAAGGTGTTTGGCAAGAAAATGGAAAACCATTTTTCATCAAAAAAGAAAAGAAAATGGAAAACCACATTATTATAACGATCTAGAAGGAAATCAACTATAAAAAAAAAAAAAGATGCACACAAATAAGATGTTACATGATACATAGAAAAATTATATTTAAAGTTATCAATAATAATAATAAAAGAATAATGTTAGGCACAGTATGCAGGACAGTCCCACATACTATCCCGAATAATAATCTCAATATATTTTAAAAATGTAAATACTTTCATAACGTATTGTGATTCACTAGATGCAGAGATACATATCTTTTCTAAAAAAAATATATCTTGCTAGATGATTTTCTGAGATAGGACAATTCTTTAAACTCGTTATAGTAACACATAATTTAAAAAGTATCATAAAAAAAAACATATTTGTTGTCAAAGATAAGAATATCCCAACAAAAACACACCCACCGGCAGGGGCGGAGCCAGGATTTATAACATAAGGGGGCCAGGGCAAGGAGATGTATAGTAAAAAGTGAAAAATATTTATAAAAATATAAGTATATAAAAACATGATAATTTGAAGAAAATTTTTTTTTATAAGATAATGACAATCTTTGAGTTAAAAATTATAATGTTTCAATTCCTCAAAACCACAGAACAAAAATTCCCTAGAAAACAAAGCTTTTCTCAAAAAAATTTTATTTAAATAAAACATAAATACATAACTCCAGATCTCAAAATTTCACTGAATGTTGATAAGTGGTCCATCTTTTGCCCCCATTTGCGTGAAATTAGTTAACGTAATATTTACTTCATTAGTTACATATATACTTTTCAAAAATTCAAAATATGTGTAAACTACAAACGAAACTAAACACAACATTTTTTTAATGTTGTTACCCTTTTTAGTCCTAATTCCAGTAATATATGTTTCATTAGTGACATATACTCATTTTAATGAACTATATGTTTTTCTAAAAAAAAGGTTTAGATTTTTTTATAAAACCATGTATACAATTCATTGTAGTATATTTTTTATTTTTTGTAATTACATATATGTACCTCATTAGATGATGTATATTATTTTTGAATAATCAAAATATGTGTGGATTGAAAGTGGGGCGAAAAAAAAACTACATAATATTATCTTTTTCAATTTCAATATACCATTCATTACATTATCAACCAACCAATTATGGATGAACCTTAACTCAATTTTTTTTTTTCTGGATGAACCATATAACCCAATTAACCATATAACAAAAAAAAAAACTTCACGAGGCTTGGGGGGGGCCCGGGCCCCAGCCCGCCCCCCTTTGTCTCCGCCCCTGCCCACCGGTCACCACATTAGAATCCAACATCACAATTCTCCACCACCACAAAAACCCAATCACCCTCTCATTCAAAACCCATCACAGAATCATCAAAAGGAAAGCCAAACCAAAGAAACCCAGATAAACATCTCATACTAATATAAATAAAAGAAGGGTAAAAGAAGACTTGTGCTCTGTTTTGAAAGCATCTACCACCGCATCATGAATGCCCGACGACCGTTTGATCGCCTTCTCAACTGATGCTGACAATCAAACGGTTGCCGGGCATCCGTGATGCGGCAGTAGATGTTCTCTTCTTTTTCCCTTCTTTTTGCATATGTAAGTATGAGATGTCCTTTTGGGTTTCTTAGGCTTCGCTTTTTCTTTTTTTCTTTTTTTGTATAAGAGTGACCTCCCGTGATTGATCTTATGGTTAAATTAAAAAATCTATCTCCATCTGTTTGCTTCAGGCTCACCGCAAATTCTTTCGAATTTTTTACATTTTGCTTTGAGTTTTGAATGAAAGGGGAGATTGGGTTCTTGTGCTGGTTGTGAATTGTGATGTTGCATTCTAGTGTGGTTGGGTTGTGTTTGTTCTTTGTATAAGTAATGAGTGCTTATTTTTTCTTACTCTGTTTTTATTTTATCATGTGAAATTTTTGAATATGATGATTTTGCTATGTATCATGTATCATCTGAATTATTAAAGCTAATGGAAACGTCCATATTTAATGCATTTACAGAAGTTTTGGGGACTCCTAACGATTAGAATCTTGGATGCTCTCTCACAGTTGAAAAATTGTTCCGTTGCGATAAAAATATAAAAAATAAAACACAATTGCTATGTCGGGTACCTCTAGGTAGAGGTGGTAAACAAGCCGAATCAGTCGAGTTTTGACATGTTCAAGTTTGACTCATTTGTAAACGAGCTAAGCCGAGTCGAGTGGAGCCGAGCTCACAAGCCTAAACGAGCCTAGTGTTCTTCTTCATTTTAGGGTTTTAGAGGTTAAAAATAAAATTTTAGCATAAATGAGTCAAGCTCATGAGCTTAAACGAGCATAACTTTGTATTGATTTAATGTTCTGATTTTACAAAGGAGTTGAGTCAGGCTTCAATTAAGTTTTTTATAACACAAATGGGTTGAGTTTAAATACAAAATGAAGCTCAATCCATGTCTTGAGCCTAACTGAGCTTTATAAATTGTTGAAGCTCGAACGAGCCCGAACGAACTCAAGCTGAACCGAGTCCAAGCCAAGCCTGAGCGGCTTGATTCGTCTACCAGCCCTACCTCTAGGATCTCGGGCCAAACAATCTAAGGGTGCGTTTGGTTGCGCGATTGCGCAGCGTTTGCGATTACAGGAAGCTGCGTTTGCAATCGTGCAACCAAACAGTTTTAAACTCGCAATTTTAAACTCAGCGATTGTAAGCAAATAGTGTCTAAAAACTGCGATTTTAAAAAGCTGAGAAAGTGAGCTTCCTGCAGAATCAATTTTACAATCGCAGATTCCTGCATAATCAATTTTGCAATCGTGCAACCAAACGCACCCTAAGTCTTTTACACCTCAAATCAGGTTGGGTCTTGATATCATCTCTAAATGTTAAGAAACCACTATTTATAAAAGAGTACATATATAAATATACCGAAACGATTAGGTGCGGCGTGTGGCGGGTGCGGCTGCGACATGGGTCGTCCGATCATGGGTCCATCACATCCGATGGTCGATGTGAATCAAACCCGACCGTCGGATGCGATGGACCCGTGATCGACGGCCCGTGATCGACGCAACACCCGTGGCACGCCGCACCTAATCACTCCTCCGTACACATAACACAAAATTACATAACTAATATTATACACTTTTGACATAGATGTTAGAATAATAATGAAATGCTATGCTAATTAAATTATTGTGCCACTGTTTTGTTAAAAAATAGATGCAGCCATGCAGCAAAAAAAAAAATTAAATACACATCACAAGTGACTACATAGAGTTATTTGGTTTGTCAAATTATTTTCTGCAATCACACGTAAGGAATTTTTTTAAATTTTTTTCTACATAACAAACCCTGTGAAGATTGAAGGCCAAATACTACTCTCCTTTAATAATAGTTCATTATCATTTTTCATATAACACAAAAATTAAAAAAAATCACATTACATGTCTACATCAAATTATTGTATTTTTAAACTGCGGTGGTTGAATCAGAACAGCCTCATAATCAATCAAAGATTCATTGGTCCATCAATATTTTATTTTTGGTACAATTACAGGGTGATAAAATAGTGATATAATTCAACTCACTTGTCTTAAGTGATAAAATAGATAGTTAGCAAACGGATATGGTATCAAATGATTTTTTGCAATAAATAAATATATTATTATAATAAGATTAAGTATTTGGTGTCCACCAATATCTCAAATGATAATTCAATAAACAAATGCACGGTAGAAAAACTTTTTTTCTTTTTTTTTTGAAAAAATATAAAAGATGAAACCGCTTAAAAGAAAAGTTCATCTAAATCATGAGGACTTCATGACGAGTGAGATAGTCATGATTTTCTCACAAAACATATGCATTCAAGAGATTAAATTTCCCACAAATCATTCATTAATTGTGATCGATTGTTACACACGAGAATGGATGCTTTATTTCAGTAAATTTTCATGCCAGTGCAATAAAAACTAGTAAGGTGGTGTTTTTTTTTAATTTTAAAAATTATAGATATTGTTACTACGATTTCATTAACTGAATTCTTAGAACAAATCTAAAAGTGGAGAGACAACTAAGAGAGAAAAAACAAAAATGTGTGTTGCTTGCCTTTGCGCCATTTCTGAGCACTCCCAGTGGAGGGGCCATCCTGGCATTGACTCTGGGCTTAATATGACCCACTGATTTCACAAGCTTTAAAACCCATATAAATCATATAAATCAGATACAAGACATGAACTTTAAAAATAGGAAAATGTTACAGAGTCAATTTCATGATCCAAAACATAGACGGCACATGTTTCCATTTTTAAAAAAATCATATATCTCATCTAATCATCTAAGGATATATACTTTTATAAAGGAAAAAATCCATATAACCCCCTGAATTTTCTTGAAATCCACATAACCCCCCTGAAACCACTTATGTAAATCCAAATAACCCCATGAGTTAAACTTATATTGACTAATTATGATTATTTTGTGAATATTTTGTCTGGTTATCTCTGGATGAAAACATAATATATCAAAAAAACCCTACAATGTGTTAAAAATACAAAAAAATATCTATAAATGATGATTTTACCCCTTCATATAGGTTTTATAATCTATTTGGAGGGGTAAAATTGTCATTTATAAAGAGTTTTTCGCATTTTTAACAAATTGTATGGTTTTTTTTTTTCATATTGTGTTTTCACTCAAGGTTAACCAAATGGAATATTCGCATAATATTCATCATCTGTCAACGGAAGTTTAACTTAAGGGATTATTTGGATTTACATAGGTATTTTCAGGAGATTATATAGACTTTAGGAAAAATCAGGGGGTTATATGGATTTCAGTCAGTTTGTAGGAGGTTATTTGGATTTTTTATTTTTTATAAAATGTGAAGTATATACTCTAATGGATTGAAAGATATCATTTATAACACTGTTTTATCCTTTAGTTAGGGTGTCAACGACACAACTCTATCATTTTGTTAGCCAGAGCATTAATATATAAACTTAATTATACAAAAGAATTAGATTCAAAAGAACTAATTAAGGGATGTACAGTTTATTAATAAATTCAAATGATAAAGCTCTATAGGATATAGCATAAAGGTTTCCTGGGTTCATGGTTTTCACAGTCTAGGCGTTTGTCCATTTTTCTTCATTGGAGTTTCACCCCTTATGATTTGTTTCTCTCATTTTGATTGGGAATTCCCTACAATTGTCTCTTGTTGTCCTATGGTTTCATTTGACACATCTTATGACATATCTAACTCTTGCAGTTATGGAACTTGTATCTCCTTTATTATTTCTATATTCTATTGGTCTCAATTCCCCTACTCGCCTCGATAGCTTTAGGAAAATTTCCCCCCACTAGGCAATAGATTGAGTCTATCAGTTTCAAATAATCCATATAGGTATCAAGTATCAACGCTCACCAAAATTATATTCTACATTGAACAAGAGGAGAGGAGATTGATATTAAATGGCCTCTGGTATATATAAAGTAAGAAAAAAAAATTGGAATCCTCTCAATCATACATCATTTTCCATTACAATAGAAACAAATCAAATCAAAATGAATGATTCAAATCAAATCATTGTACTTAAAAATAATGAATATTTCAATTTACCCCACAAAAGCTTAATGATCAGTCAGTTCTCTAATTTTACCACACCAAATCTTACGTCACACGTAAAAAAAATAAAAATTAGGCATGATATGCACTTTGAATTGAAACTTGATTTTTTTTTAAAGAAAGGTAGACGATGTTGCCGTGATTCATTTCTTATATTGTGATTACAGGTCCGAATATAAGATTAACAAAGAGATAGACTCTAAAAGATACAACAAAAGATAACCTGCATGGGGGGGGGGGGGGGGGGGGGGGGGGGTAGGGGATGAAGATCCCAATGAGGAGGGTTAAAGTAAAGAGTTTCACCGTATCCAGGTTTTACCTTCCTGTTGTAATTTTTCTTTACAAGCTATATTGTATTGTGTCCACATCATTTACAGTGTATGTTGTTACTAAGAAAATGAGTTAGATACGAATTACTTGTGTTATGTGTGTTCATATCCAAAATTGTACAACGTCGGAAACAGAAGCAACAACAATATTGACTTGTATGTCCATAATTCGAAGTAGAAAATATGATGCACAAAAGCAAATGATGAAAATAACATACAAACTAGTTTTTTTTCTTTGTGGATCCCTCATACTAGTGACATGTGATTACATACATGCTCTAATGTTTTTTTGGCTCCATATGATCCACCACTAATGCCAATTGGCATGATGGAAGACAGTCATCACCTAATGATCGAAGCAAAACATCTAATCCTCTACGACAACATGCCACAATTGTCCACCACCTTCTTCAATTGAACCCATTGGAAGTTCACGAATCAATTACACATACACCACCTGGTTTGTGCCATATGAGCACCAAATGTAAAAACTTCATGCTGTATGATCACCTATCTCAATCTCAAGCCAATAGAATGGCGTGTGACCTAGCAAAGTTTTTGGCCAATGCATTTGCGAGCGGCAATATAATTAGGTCCCGATGAACCTTGATTACCCGAATAAAAAAGTACTATTGTCTCATCTTGATCAATAGCTCTTCAATGAATCTTAAATGAATAGTTGGTACCCACGAAGATGAAATCAGGGAGATCAGAGAGGCTGAACATACAAACTATTATTTGGTGTTCTCCAATGTCTCAGATGTCTAGCAAACAATACATTTCTAGAAGGGATATCCAATATGTAAGTGAATATAAGCAAATGACGGAACCACTTAATAGTATTTTCGATCACAGATATTCAATGACGAGTGTCTCTCACACAATACATGCAAACGTCAATAGTTAAACTCTTAAACCCTTATTTGGGAAGCATCATAAGCTATTGCATGATATATATCTATTAAAGTAGAAACAATGAATAAATTATTTTATATTTGGTTGTATTTTTAGTTATTTTTGTTGAAAAATATAATAATTAAGTTTTTGTTGTTTAGTTAACCATGAATAAATTTTGGATGAAAGATGGATAAAGAATTTATAAGAAGTAAAAAAATTATTTGACATATGGACCCACACCATTTATAAGAGGTAATGGCAGATGATTTAATTTGTTGATCCCTTTACACCAATGGATTAAATTAGGTGAAGTAACACAATTCTGTATGAGACCTGTGATATCAACGTATTCCCACTTGTTCTTGCTAAACAACCAAATTTATGAACTTTTTTTCAGGCTTATTCACCTCTATTACATTCTCTCCTTCGTATAATTATTCTTCTACCCAAACACGACTTAACAAATGGTTCATTACTTGCTAGTGTTTTGAGAATGCTCAATTTGAGCAAGTTTGAGTTGCTCTCTCTGCACAATTTCTGAGCACTCCCAGCTCCCTTTCAGTGGAGCGGCTATCTTTCACGGGCCTAATATGATTCACTTTGATGTTTCTAATGAGATCTGACTATCTATCTGTCAAACCAATAAAATGACGTGTGACCTGGCAAGGTTTCTGGCCAACGCATTTGCGAGCTGCACTAGGTCTCAATGAACATTCACCAACTGAAAAAAAAGCTCTGTTGTCTCATCTTTATCAATAGCTCCCCAATGAAGCTTAAATGAATAGTCAGTAACTCCGATGTTGAGACCAAGAGACTAAACATATAAACTAATATTTGGTGTTCTTCGATATCTCTCTGATGTCTAGCAAACAATACATTTCTAAAAGGGATATCCAATATGTAAGTGTATCTAAGTGAAGGATGGAAGCCCTTGATAACATTTTTTATCACATATATTCAATGATTGAGCTGAGTGTTGTCATGTTAATTGCATGAGAGCTCTCACACAATACATGCAAGCGTCACTAGTTAGACGCTTAATCTCTTATTTGGGAAGTAACATAAGCTATTCCAAGATTATATCTATTCTAGTACAAACAATGAATAAATCATTTTCTTTATTATATTTTTAATTATACTCGTTAGAAAACATAATTATTAAGTTTTTGTTATTTGGTTGATCATGAATAAATTGTAGATGAAAGATAAATAAAGAATTTATAAAAAGTGAGAAAATTATTTGACAAGTAATTTAACTTGTTGATCCCTTTGTATTAATGAATTGATTGGCTGAAATAACACAATTCTAAAGGAGACATGTGATACTAATATCAGTACATTCTCACTTGTTCTTGTAAACTTAAAAAACAAACTTATTTACTTTTTTTTAGGCTTATGCACCCCTATTACATTCTATTCTACAATTATTCTTCTACCCAAACAACCGTTTAACAAATGCTTCATTACTAGCTAGTGTTTTGAAGATGCTTAATTTGAGAAAGTTTTATGCATCTGTCTGTGACTCAACATGTGATCTACTGATTTGTACCATCACCAACATGCAAAGAGAGTCATGTTGAACATGTTTTATTCTAGCTAGTATAATGTATACTTGTACCACCATACAAATTAAGAGTGAAAAAGAGTAGTTTAGACTTTAGAGGGAACGTGTCCACTTAAGATATTTACCATATCACCAATATCATTATTCATGTCCACTCAAGATATTTACCATATAATATTATCAAATATTATCAATTTCACTGGGTTCTATAGATTCTTTATTTCTTCATGAGTTGAATTACGTAATGATCCCTGAGAGCCTTCAATGGGATTGAATTTATCAATTCTCACTTTTTTTTCATGGTTGTACTCACATATTCTTTATAACATATATGTTTTTTTTTAAAAAAACTTTATGCATTATTTAACTAGGTATATACATTGTTGGAATTGAAACCGTATAATAGCATATTATTATTGAAACTATGTAATAGCGTATTATTATTGTTTGAAATAATTAAAAACCACCGGTTAGGTGTACAATGCCGTTATGATACAGAAAAATGACAAATGATACATCCAACCTTAAAATTGCTCTCCGTACCTTTTCTTTCACTACATGAAAAATCCATTTTTGCAACACATTTTTTGCGACGGATTGTCAAAACCATCGCAAATGCCTATATTTTTTAAGGATTTTTTTAGATAGCAAATACTTTTCAACATTTGCGACGGCTGAAATAAGCGGTTGTTAAAACGTCGCAAATAAGATACTAGTTGCGACGAGATGCAAGCGGTCGCAAATATCAAATTTAGATCTAACCGTTTATTATTTCACTTTTGATCACAGCCGTCCGATCTCCCTGAATATATATATTAAAAAAAAAAACCCAACTCCTCTAAAACCAAACGAGCTGGTCTATTAGCACCAACCCAAGCTCTCTCCCCCCCAACCAACTCTCCCCACAACCCTCACTTAATAATAAAACCAAGCCCACCACCATATAAAAATTAATCCACAACCCTTCTCATCCCACGCCCTCCTCCCCCATTTCACCCGAAAAAACATAAATCCCTCTCCTCTCCTCTCCCTCCCTCTCCTCTCCTCTCCCAGCTCATTCTCTCTCTCCCTCTCCTCTCTTCTCACAGTCCAAGCTACCACCGCCCATTATCCCCGTGCACTGCCGGTCATCCGTGAGGAGCTGTATCATCATCCCCGCAAACCGTATTGTGAGTAAACTATCATCCTTCTTCTTGAATAATTAAAACATCAATGTTATTGTTCATATGTTGTTTTTAGGGTTTAGGAAAACTAAAGTATTTGAATGTCATATAATTCCCAAAAAAAAAGGGTTTTGGATAGTAATTAGGGTTTTTCATAGAAACCAATGGTTTACATTGAATTTGTTTGTGTTTAAGGTTCAATATATTGACTGAAAACTTGGTTATTCTATAAAAATAAGGTTTTGAGCTTTTCTTAGATACCTAGGGTTATGTTTGAATTTGTTTGCGTTCAAGGTTCAATATGATGAGACAACAAGATATGACATATTTAATACAAATATGTGAGCTACAAATGAGGATAAACATAATTTTTAGAGACATCTCAAATGAATTTTACTACTACAATCATGTGATTTATGGGCTGCAAATGAGACTAAATATAATTTTCTAGAGACATCTCAGTCCCGTGGTGTGAATAATGATGAGCACATTTATATCCTCCAAAGACACTCAAGAAAAAAGAAATTAACAAATTAAGAACATATTAAGCAACTGGTCAAAAGAGAAAGGTATGAAATGATGCACATCATACACACCTCTAGAGGCATAAGGGCTTTTGGAATGACCCTACAGAATATATTAATACAATAGAAAAGGAAAATGAGTAAACAAATAAAATGAATATTTAATAATAATATATGGTTTAATGTCCATAAGACGGTTTAAATGCCAGGTGTTCTCATTATAAGAAGATTGAAGGGGAAAAGTTGTAAAATAAAGTAACCAAATGTGATTCTTACCCAAGAACATAAAAACCCTCATCATATACAATTTGAGATATTAAACCCATCAATCCCACACTCTCTCCACCATATACTAAATCAATCTTCCTAAAAATGTTTGCTCACTTCCCATGTCATATCAATTCATTTTTGGATGACCATACACTTGGTGGTGGATGGTATTCTAAACTTTTGTTTTGCAGATTTAATTTTTTTTGTTGAGATGCTAGAAAAATATCAACATATGGTGGTGGACACATTGAAACACCACCTTCCTACCCCAGCATAGAGCAAGCAGCCCCACATGTCTTGGTTAAAAGGGCGTTGAATTAGGAGTCAACCAATAAACTGCTCTACACCATCACAAGTCACTCATGACATTTATCCTCCTCTATCTAGTATTATTTCTTTTTTATGTCTAAAAATAAATCACTTTTTTTATTTTTTGGGTGATGTCAAATAACACTTTGACTATATCAGTGTATACCAACGTCAATGACAATGCAAATTATATGTTAATAAATTGTTGTGTTTGTCATTACTGCATGTTTTTTTTTCATCAACATCTTTTTTCTTTTTATTTAATAGCACAAGAAAGAACACCAATGTTAAGTCCCTGTAATCATGGTAGTGAGTTCTGACTAGTGAACCATTTCTTGTTTGCAGTATGGCTCCCAAGAAACGCATTCCTCAAACAGCCTCCAACCGCAGACGTAGATCTGAGAGATTGGTGAAAAAGGCTCCGTCAACCTCAGTGGTTCCATATGTCGAGGAGGACGTTGTGGACGATCTATCAAGCCAGCCCGAGGAAGAGATTGAGGAGGTGGCAGAGAGACATTCACCGACAGTTGTAGACTCAGACATAGAAGATGACAGTGTGCATGGTCCTTTTCCTGGGGGGCCTGAAACCAATGAACTACTAGTGGATTACAAACATCATATTGCTTACCGTGTGTGGAATGGCAAGGTATAAATTATTAAAGTGTTATTCAGTTGACCATAATTATTTTTTATATAACTAGTTAAATGAGTAATCATTATCAATTTCTTATGTTGCGTAGGGTGATCGGTCATTGCGATGTCGTCAACCGGTCAAAACACTCTGCAGTTGAAATCTTGAGAAAGAATCTGTTACTTTCTATGATAGAGTGAAGCTCAGTGGGCTATTGCCTTTGACAACATATTGCTTCAAAACGTTGAATGTTCCACTAATTACAGCAATGGTGGAGAGATGGCACCCTGAGACTAATACGTTTCACCTTCCCTTTGGAGAAATGACAATCACCTTAGATGACGTGGCCCAAATTCTAGGCATTCCAGTGATGGGGAAGGCCTTATGTGATTTACCTAACCTAACCATTGCCGAAGCCACCAAATTAATGAAAGATTGTCTTAATGTGCCAGCTCGTGAATCAAGTGACGAGTTGAGTGTCAATGGTGGAAATGCTATAAGATTGGTATGGTTAAGGGACATGTTGGCTTATAAATCTGTTGGATTATCAAACAAGCAATTGGATTTCGTTGTGAGGGGGTATTTGTTGTTCCTCTTGGGGTGCACTTTGTTTAGCGTTAAGTATGGCATAACGGTGAATGTAACATATTTAAATCTGCTGAATAACATTGACGAGATCCAGAGCTACGGGTGGGGGGCGGTTGCACTCGCACAACTCTATCGACAATTAGGAATTGCATCTCATGCAAATGCGAAACAAATGTGTGGTTATCTGACTCTTTTGGAGGTATGTGTCAACCTTGATTGAGCAATTGTTCTTTTGATTCTATGTTAAACATTTGATAAATTTCTTTTCTATAGGCGTGGGCCTATGAACACTTCTCATTCTTGAGACCATCCCCCGATCTAACCTACGATGACAAGACCCCTCGTGCCAATAGATGGATACATACTCGCAACATACCAGGGTTACAAAAGAATTCTCTCGATGTTATTCGCGAGCTACTTGACATGGCCACCGTTGATAAGGTAGTATGTGATATGAACCTCATCATGTAACTGAATAAATTATGTGAGACAATTACATGACTTGATATTTTGTGCAGGTTGATTTTGATCCATATCATTCTGTACGAGACAATAGACCCCTTCAAGAGTACGCTTTTTTCAATGGTTGTTTGTGCATCAACCGTATTTTTTAGCCATACATGCCAGATAGAGTTCTCCGACAGCTCGGCCACGTTCAAACGATTCCAAAAAAAACAATCCATCTATGGGGCATTGTAAGACGAAGTCGGAACGTCACTGGGTACAGGGTTGACTATAGTGGTAGCGTTGAACAACTAGAACAATGGGTAGACTCTGTTTTAAGTGTAGCAACTAGAGGAAACAAAGTGTCTAGGCCGTGGGACATGACTCCAGAGTACTTGGAGTGGTTTGAAAGAGTGAGTCACAGGATCGTCCAAAACCCCCAGAACAGAAAGTTAGCACAAACGGGCCCGCCTTCTGATGGTCCATACATCATGAGGTACCTTGAACCCTATATGGATCAGAGTATCACTCTTCTTGATGCACATAGAGTCATATCAAATATCTACCACTATTGCAAGAATGGCACACCGCTTCCTAATGCAGCATCTAGTCATCGAATCACAAAGCAGCGGCGCGATCCTCGAGCTAGAGTTAAAATGATTGTCGTGTATTTGTTCGTTAACAACATTCACATATTTTAATTTTTGAGCAACATGTAGTTGTCAATGATGTATTATATTTTGGCTTTTGAACAATGTGTAGTTGTCAAAAAGCTATTAATGTGGATGTGTTGAATATGTAATTAGGATATGTGAATGTTGAATCTCGAAGACTGTTATGTCAATAGTAGGTTTCATTTACCTAAAAGAATGTATTGAATTTGTGAATGTAAATGTCTGTTTATTGACTATGATATTAATGACTTTTTTGTGGTGTATTGCAGTTATTTATGATGGATAAAAAAATTCTCCTTATTGTCAACTGGATAGTGTTGATTGACACACATCGGGTCACAATAGACATATCAATATGACTGTGTTAGTATCAGCCCGAATAACTTCCCGTGACTCAAGGTGTGTCACGTTACTTTTAAAAGATTGCATTTGAAAAAATGTTGGATGACACACCTTAGGTCACACTAGACTCCCCAGTATGACACAGTTTGTGTCAAACCGAACACCTTTCCATGATTCATGGTGTGATGCCGATTTTAAAATAGTGTAGTTGAAAAGTGTTGTGTGACACACCTTGGGTCACAGTACACCCCCTAGTATGACTATGTTTGTGTCAAACTAAACAACTTCCCGTGACTGAAAGTGTGTCGCGTCAATTTTAAAATAGTGTAGTTGAAAAGTGTTGTGTGACACACCTTGAATCACAGTGGACACCCCAGTATGACTAGATTTGTGTCAAACCGAACAAATTTTAGTGATCCAAAGTGTGTCACGCCAGTTTTAAAATAGTGTAGATGAAAAGTGTTATGTGACACACCTTGGGTCACAGTGGACACCCCAGTATGACTAGGTTTATGTCAAACCGAACAACTTTTAGTGACTCAAGGTGTGTCACGTCAGTTTTAAAATAGTGTAGGTGAAAAGGGTTATGTAACAGTGGACACTCCAGTATGACTGGGTTTGTGTCAAATAGAACATCCTGTGACCCAAGGTGTGTCGCGCTAATTTTAAAATATTGTAGTTAGAAAGTGCTGTGTGACACACCTTGGGTCACAGTTGACACCCCAGTATGACTGGGTTTGTGTCAAACCGAACAAATTTCCGTGACCCAATGTGTGTCACGCCCGTTATAAAATGAAATACAAGTTAACCACTCCTAGACATACAAGAAGTTCACATTGCAATACACAAACGGATAATATATTCAACACTTTGCATCATTAGAACTTTACACTTAGCACATTGATATGATAGTATTATATTTTACACTATACTAGCATGTACATTGCTTCTACACATATTAATCGTTTTGGCTTTATAAAATGAATCGATACCTATGCAACCCTATGAGATTTACAAAAAATTATTAACCTCATACATTGCTTCTGTTATGTGTAAAATATGCAAAAAAAAATGCCAACATAACACTAGAAGAAATTTAATTGAGATCAATGGTGTCAACCAATGCTATGTTGGTGTCTGCCAGACAACGAAATCGATCCATTCGACTCATATAAGATAAAACCCAGCTGCTTGCATGAAACCAAACAAAATGAATCGGTACCTATACAATATCACCGATACAGTTGGACGCAGAAGGTGTGTGATCATCCGACGAGCCTCTCGAGCGGGCCAGTCGCGGTCGACTCCTTTGAAATGGCGGGAAGAGGAGAATAATTTCTGGAGGGGAAGGGATTGTATATATTTTGATGTGGTAAAGGTGAGGAGAGAACTTTTATTAGAAAAGGTTGGTGGGATAGGCTGATTGGGGGGTTTAATGCCTTAAATAAAAACTAATTTTAAATGTTCTAAATTTTTATTAGGTTGGGGGAGGAGAAGATCATTGGTGGGTGGTAATAGACGGGCTCAAACCAAACAGCAGCAGACGGTCGACTCATCCGGAGGTAAATGAGCTGGTGGCGGTGGTGATCGCGGTCCCCGATCGGGCGAGGGACGATCGGACGGTCGAAGCGGTGGCGGCGGCGGCGGCGGCGGCGGCATCTTCGTCGGGGGAGATCCAGAGGCTGATTCAGGAGCTGCAGAGGCTACAGATCCTCTCCAACCAAGAACAGGCCGCCTTTCAGCAGGGGAAGAGCGACGAAGCCGCATCTAGGGTTTTACCGTCTAACTTTGATTCTCCAAAGGTGATTCTCCAAAGGCTTTCAATCTCTCTCTCTCCCTCTCTCCCTCTCCCTCTCCCCCTTCTCTTAGTCTTTGATTTGGTTTCAACCAATTTTGAGTGTTTTGAATGCCTGCAGCCAAGGAGTCTCCACGTGTGTTTTGAATGTTTGCAACCAATTTTAGGTGATTGGAAGCTCTGTCTGATCTTCAACTTCAAATTGAGGTTTAATTTTGAAGAAGTAATTGATTTAATGGTTTTTTATTTGGATTACTTTTGATATAATGTTTTTTTTTGTAATGCAGAGATAGGTTGTTGAAGGATTAATTGATTAACAACGAATCAGAGGTAATTATATTATTTGAAATTGATTTTGTTTTATTCTTATCCAGTGATTCATGCAAACATTGAATCTGTGGTTCATTGTTCTTATATACTCTATGTCATCTGTAAGAGTTGGTTGTTTGAATGTGATGGATTTTAGTAAGACTTGATTGTTATGTCTCATGTTCCGTCCTTCAGGCATTACAGAACCTCAACATTATGGAAAACATGGTACCATGGCATTCACTAGGATTTTTTTTTCCGGAGAAAAACATTCACATAGAAGTTATAGCATATAATATTTACACGACAAATCTTATGTTAATGTTCTTGTTTCTTGAAAGGTGGCTCATATGTTGTGCTCTTTCTGGAGTCTGTTGTTTGAACCTATTTTTCCTTTCCTTTATCTTCATTTTTTTTTATTTTTCTGCAAATTAGCTCGCATTAATGTTTTTTTGTATTTAAACAATGCTTTAATGCCCCCTCCCTCAAGAAACAAGAACGCCGATTTAATGTTGAGAGCTATTCCACAGGTGTTTAATTCTTTTTATATCAATGTTGTTAAGAAAAAGAACAATTTTTCCCTATGTTTTTAAGGGAATAAAATATTCAGATACATTGGGATTTTATAGCAGAACTTATGGCTACTATAACTGTTTAATAAGAGTTGTAGAATGTATCATGTTCTCAAAAAAGATGTAAATATAATGTGTCATTTGCAAGAGCATGCTTTAATGTTGAATGGAATTGAACCCCATCTTTGCTAACTCAGTTATTTTAGTTGGTATGCATTGTCCACCTTCAAAAAGGATAGGAGAGTATTTTAAAAAAAATTACCAAAATTTATCTGAAACCATCTAGGCTTCCACATCTGGCTACCCCACTTGTTTTGTATTTGAAATTTCCCAGTCTTCATGTTGTTCCCCTTTGTACTTTCATTTTTCACGCATAATTATCAAAACTGTTGGCCTCACTGCCTCGGTGCTCATATATTGTTGGTGATGCCGTGATGGAATTACCTTAAGAAATTTAGCAGTTTTTATACTGTTTAATTTAACTATATATGATTATTGTCAGTAAATGCATATATCTAATGCTTTTCTATTCAAAATTCATTTCTGTTTTCACTTCTCTCATATAAACAGTTTACTTATTTCATTGAAGTTAAAGAAGATTATCAGATATTACGGACAGCTGCAAGGCAACAATGGGACACAATGAAATCTTATTATCAAAAATTAAGTGTTTTGGAATCTGTGCTTTTGTACTCTACATGTGTAGATGTCCATGGCTGAGTCCGTTTAATTTTAAGTTGTGTTTGTCATCTGATGACTGATGTTAATATTTTCCTCTTCAGGCTGCAGTGGCTTTTTCAAGAGGAGAACATGGGCAGGCAGCTTACTTTTCTGAACAAGTGAGATATTCATCTTCGGAAAGAAATGCTTTGGATCTCTGTCTTTAAATTGACAAATTAACACTAAGTTTCAAATAAATTAATGATCCTAAGCAAGGGAACCATCAGGGTTCTTAATTGAAATGCATGTGCTCTAATCATGAAAGTAGTCTCTGGACAAAATTTGTCGTAATTTGATGATGTTGCAAGATGTTCTTGTTATTTGAGAAGCCCGAAGAGCAATTAAGACTATTGTGCTATAGACATTAGTTGCTGTTATTATAGCTTCTGCCATTTGACAAAACCAGTTGAATTTTCATTGGTTAGTAAAATTAGTTGAAATTTGAAACAAAACAATGCCAAATTTCTTTCAGCTAATATGAATTTATTATATATTATTCAGGGAAATTTCACCGTAAATTAGCTCATGAGGCAGATGAAAAGGCAAGCCGAGAAATTTTGCTTGTTTTTATTCTATATGAGGGCAGTTCATGGAAGCATCTTACTTGCAGGAATAAAGATATCTGTAATGCTGTCACAATTGATTTACATGGGCAGCACATTGAACAAGCAATTGAGTATTTGAAGCTCCACCTCCTATTATTTACATACATACCCTGTAAGCTTGCAATGCCATAATTGTACTTTGTGATTTTCTTTTCACGCAGCAAGTTCTTCTTGACTTTCTATAGTAATCATATAAGCGGTCTGCTTGAGCTGGATTTATTTTTTCTTTCTAGCAATTCAATTGCTAATGGTGATTACGAGTTGTGGTTCCCATGGTCCTGGAAAGCCAACATTGAAGCAATCGGTATGTGCAGAAAATTGAACTTTTTAATTTTATTATGTTCTGTATTCTCATTTGATAACTAGCAATATATCTCAATTTTGATTATCTTCCTCCTTATTTTGCATGTGCTCTCGAGTATCAGAGAGGTAAATTCACTTGAATGTTATGATGCCTGGGTTTCTAATGAATGCTTCAAAATTGGTTGGCCTTACCTATTGAAGTGTCAATGACCATTAACATTACTAAGTCCAACAATGGGCAATTTTAACTGATACCAATGGAATATGCTAGCTGATAAGTCCTTAATATGCCCTTCCTCAAATTTAGAATATTTTCTCATAAACTTGTTTATTGCTGTTCAACAATTCTATTTGCATCAATCCATTTACTTTGGTACTATATATGGCTTCCACATATGCAACTGTTATTGTGCTGAACAATCAGTTTCAGTATTATGTCCCTTCCCATCAGGAACTGCTGTATGATGTGTAGTGTTTTATCATTGACCGAACATCTTGATTAGGGCTGCTTGCAGTAGATTGTACTGGGCAGGGGATAAGTCTTAGGGAGGCATGATTGATGAATGTAACAAATGATGAAAGATATATCTAATAGACTTAATACCAGAATATTCTCTAGCATGAAATTATGTAGTTAGATTTATAGAGCCCATCCCAAATCCTTGTAGAACTAGTTATTTTAAATTGAGCTGGGTATAACAAAAGGCGGAGAAAATGTGTAGATATTGCAGTGTGAAGCCTATGTAACGCGTACACAAAAATATTATGCAATTGCCTCTTAGAGGGCTCATGGTTTTAAAATACTTTTTTGATGTGATTTTGTACTAATGATATGTTTTTGGTCTCTATCCCACACACTATTTGATAGACAAATTGAGCTATCTACTAGACAAATTGAGAGCCTGATATAGGTAGACAGGATCTGTTAAATTGAGGTTTCAATGTAGAGGTTCATTTTGGTTGCCTAGAATTCTGGTTTGTATGCTGGTCACGATGGTGTTGAAATGTAGACAGGTGGTGGACCACCCCCGAAGGAAGAATTATACATTATTTTTCTGTTAAAATATCCAGGTAGATCACAACTGACCAAGGATTATTGTAGCATCATATGTATATTTATGTATTGGTAAACAAGCTATCTATGTCCACTTATGTAATATCCAGCTACTCTTTCAGAGATATGCGCCACTCTATTTATTAAAATCTTTGTTTATGTTCTCATTGTAGAGATTTGTCTCATGGAATTTTGAAATTGAAACAGTCGCTATCTTTTTTGTTTTCACTTTTAACTATGTTAAATGTTTTCTTGTTGCATAAAGTCTAATGCACGGGGTTTCAAATCTGAATACTAATCTTGTTATACCACATTTCTCTTCGGTGCAACTTTTAAGTTCATAATTGCATAACACTCAATTAAATAAAAGGTTTTTATGTAGTTGTTTTATAGTGGAGCAGGTTTTGCTCACTGATTTTCTACTATGTAGAATAAGTTTTGCATATTGACAGGAATGACTATTATGGAGGAGAGTCAACTTTGCTCAATCCCATTCAAGCAAGGTTCACTTTGGGGATAAATGGGAGAGATATCTATTTTAGATGTAGACATGATTTAATGTTTATGCTATATATTATTACCCCATTTTGGATGTAGACATGATTTGATGTTTATACTATACTCAAGATAGTGAGTTATTGCTTGGCATTTTCAATTCTCATAAGTGAGAAAATTGATCTTTGTTGCTTTACAGGCCTAGCAAAATATTTATATTTATTTTTATTTTTTATCCTGTGGATCTACTGTAGATCTTTCTGTGAATATATATATTATAAGTTTTTTAAAATCTAAAATAAAAATAAAAAAAATAAAAAAACATTATTTGCGATGGTTTAGGCCCATGTTGCAAAAGTAAAAAAATAAAAATAAAAATGTTTTTTGCGACGGCTAGCTTATTCGTCGCAAAACATGTAGTTTACACAACTAAAGTAAAAACGTAAGTTTTTGCGACGGATTATTTGAGATGGTAAAAAAACAGTCGTAAAAGATATTTGCGACGTTAAAAACCATTGCTAATCTTTTGCAAAGCTATTTGATACGTCGGAACATAAACCGTCGTAGAACCGTCACAAAAGGGTATTTGTGACGGTTACGAAGACTTTGCGAAACCGTCGTAAAAAATGATTTTTCTTGTAGTGTTTGATGTCATTCATTTGTAAAAATGACCATCATTTATATTAGTTAAATAGTAAAGATGGTGTTTTCCCTCAATAAATGTTGTCAGATGGAAAGTCCACCTTCAGGTGAAGATCCTAGTCATCATGCTGAGATCTTGCCAAGAGAGTCTGAGATACCGGTGTGTTACCGGCTAAAAGGACTTTGATGAATGCTTAAGTTAGTAGAGTGAATGAAAAAAATGAAGATGAAATGTGAATGTCCTCTCTACTCTTTTTCTTGCCCTTTTGATCAAATGAGTGGCCTTGTTATTTTCTGTCCAAGCGTCCCTCTGTCATCTCGACTGGACATGAAATATTCCACGAGATACAAGATTGAGGTTTATTATAATGTCATGGCCACGTGACATATATAGCTTCATTAGCTCTAACTGCTAATTCAGCTGGAAAAACAGCCTGAACCTATCTTGCTTTTCAGTGTCAGTGATCCCCCTCCTCCTGCAGTCAGGATCAGGTCCTAATCAAGGTCGGGCTAGTTGGACTTGGTCGGGGACGCTCCAACGGTCATGTTCTATAGAAGTGGTTAGTCTAATTGGTTTGCCTCGATCATCCTTGGACCATTGTTGGTATGGTTGCCCTTGATCTCTCATCGGTATAGTACCTTTGACAGGGAGACCGTGATCGGAGCTATCTTGTTCGAGTGAGAAGGCACTTCCTAAGCAGGATTTTCCGAGCAGAACTCCTTCAAAGAAGAATTTGATTGTTCTTCTTGACTGATCGATATTCAGTCATAATCTAGGCCGGATCATGCTACTCATTTATTCGATTTGTAGTGACACGTGACGCTCTCGAGAAAAGCGTCAAATTTCCCTTCCACAAATAAAGTGGATGAACTAATAAAGTTCAAATATTAATTTATTCTTACATATTCTGCTGTAATTATATCAACATATTTTTATATTTATTCATGATCAACTAGCCGGAGAGGGGATTAGATATCCTCCATTGGGATCTCCGCACGCCAGCTCCCTTTTGGGTGAATATGCTGAATCAATACTTGCTTCAAGCAGCGCAAAGAATCTGAGTGAAGGGGCCGAGGCCAAGAAGACTTGGAATGAATGAAAAATACTTATAAAATAATATAAATATATGATAAATCTAGAAAACTTTATATATGATCTATGAAATTTTGTTTTTATTGAAATCTCATTATTTTCCATCAAAAAAAATTAAAAACGTGAAGCTTGAAAAAAATTTAAAATAAATATGAAGTAAATATTTGATATATAAGGATACTCTTAAGTTTAGATTTAGAGAAAAAAAATTAAAATTAATTTTTAAAACTTAAAATTACACTCAAGAAAATTAAAATGACCAATAAATCATTAAAAAATCCAAAGTTTGATTTTTCAACCCTTGGAATTGGAGACAAATAAACCCTTTGAAATTGAAGTTTTCTTAAAATTTTCAATAAAAAAAATAGGAAATCATTAAAATCTCCAAAGTTTGATTTTTCAACCCTTGGAATTGGAGACAAATAAACCCTTTGAAATTGAAGTTTTCTTAAAATTTTTAATAAAAAAAATAGGACCCATGACTCCGAATCTCAAAATTTCAATTGACTTTGATACATTAAATCCATTTTACAAACCAATATGTAGTATTTACATGACTAATGCAGGATATAATTCACTATCTTAAAATACATCTTTTTACAAAAAATAATTAAATATATGTATTCAAATTATATGAAGAATGTACATACATTTACTTTTTTAAAATAAAAAATACATACAAGGTGCAAATAAGGTTGTAAATGGGTTATGGGACTGAACATAACATAAGCTATTTGTCCCACTTTTCCATTAAAAAAATTTATTGTTGTTACACTCAGTTTTTTCTCAGTCCAAAACACAGTCTTATATAATACGTTAAAAATCAAGTTAAGAATATACTTCATTAGATGTTGTATATATCACATTATATGTTTTCTTACACTTGTTAAAAATTGATTCATTCAACTTGAAATGGAGCGATATACACTTTATATCAAAACATATACTTCATTATATGATATTTACTATTTTAAAAAATAAAAATATATGAGATCTAAGTTTTTATTGGTGAACATGACTGAGTCTAACATTTTTCAAAAAAATTTAACACCCCCATGGCTTGGGGGGCCGGGCCCAGCTCGCTCCCCTTGTCTCCACCCCCGCTAGGTAATGGAAAAGATAGTACAGCCCAACTGGGCTGGTTTCAGTGGGCTAGCCCACAGTTTGTTTTAGAGGTCCATGTTGGATCTAGGTATGTGTTGGGACTTTTGCATTGTCCTGTTCAAGTCTTTGTACTAAAAAAAAAAAAAAAACTTAATCTTATTATAATGATATATTTATTTATTGCAAAACATTCGGTTGATACAATATCCACTTGTTAATTGTTTTATCACCTAAGACAAGTTCAATACCATTAATTTTAGAGTTGAATTATATCACTGTTTTATATAAAATATTGATGGATCAATGAATCTATAATAGATTGTGTGGCTAATCTGATTCAACCACTGCAGTTGAGAACCACAATAAGTTTTCTTGTTTCATACTAATTTTGGGTGTCAAGGCCAGTAACCAGGCTATTTCCTATTACTTATATAAAAAAAATACATAGGTAGGATCAAGCAGTCCATTAACAAACTGACATTGTACATAATATTCATATAATGTATGAAAAACAAGACGCACCTGTTGGAAAAACTTTTTCGAAATCAGATTAAACAAGCATGCAATGGATCAAAACAGATCAAGAGACAATGAGTTTCAGAGATAACCTGGATGGAGACACGTTGTACGTTATCTTAAGAACAGAATTGCCCCCTCAATCGCACAGGGTACTCGACGATCTGCTCCCCGGATATAACCACCCAGCCTCGCTGATCTTCTCCTTTGGTGCAGCAGAAAGAAGATATGTGGACCAGTCGCTGACTTGAACTATCGCCAAAAAAGAACAAAAAATTTTCTGGAACAAGAGAGAGCTGAGATTGCATATATCAAATGCAGTCCTTTTAGTCTCTTTTTATAGAGGCTAAGGAAGAGATCTGTTCGAGCCGTTTCGAAGAAACGCTCCATCTCCATTTATTACGCAATTGTCTGCCCCTAATTATGTGGCGGTTACAGTCCTCCACGACTGTTACCAATTGCATGGAGAGATTCTCTCTATCTCTGTCGTCTGTCCTTGACCCAGACCCAAAATCCGAGCCCGAGCCCAATGACCAAAGATCAAATGAAAAATGCAAATGCAATCCACAAGCCCTTGCCCCCCTTGGGACCCTACTCAAGTACCAACTCTCTTCCTTATAAGGAGGATAGAGTTTACAAAATAACCAAAATGGGACTATGTTGAGGAGTCCTAAACAAAGAAAAACAAATAGAGGGAACACATTTTCCCTCCAAATCATTTTCTGTTAGGAAAATGATTGACAAACCCCAATTCATAGGCCCCATATAGGCCCCATGAGGTGGTAGAAGTGTTAATACCTATTTTACCCTTTCTGCATTTTTCGATAATTACTCCCCTTAATCAAGGAGTTTGATGATGTGGCGTGATTTTTTAAATTTTGTGGAGGATCAAATCCCATAATTTTTTGCAATTAATAGTCTTCTCTTTTTGCTTTATAAGATGAAATATTTGCCAACTAATATCCATCTTTATCAATGAATTGATCAAAATCATATTGACTCAAACCATCTCCAATAACTTGAAATTCTATTTTTGTTTCTTTTTCTTTTTCTTTTTGAGGGTTATGATATTAGTTTTTTAATTACAAACTACCATTGCGAGGATATGCACAAGCATAAACTTATCGATTTCATCATGCAGTTCATGGAGGTTAGAATTCTCTTGATGTTCTGAATTTTATAATTGTTTGAACTACTGAAAAGCATCATTTTTGCAGCACGTAATATTGGGTCATATTCTTTGTTTTGTATTTGTCACAATTTTTTGTTTTTGAATTTGGTGCTAAATGTTAAATTCATTTTTGGATCCATTCAATTTGCATTAGTTCAATGATTTATTACTTGTTTGACACAAAAAAAACTAAAGAAGAAACCTTTGGTTTGGCTCTTATTACAATCTTTTATTAGATGTGGCGTTTGATCTTAAATTATTTTATATTGAATTGGGTTGTGAAGCATTCAAAAGTTAGTTACATATTTCAAACTATTATTTTAGACTTATATACATTATTTTTCAAAAGTTAGTAACATGTTAATCTAATATAAACATGCATTATATCTAAACTGTAACTTACTTTTAATTGTTATATTTAACAAAAATCAGTTACATTTACAAATGTAACTGACTCCTAATGCAATTTTTTGTTGAAGTTAAGTTTCATTTTATAAATGTAACTGACTTTTATTCTGAACACTTATTTTATTCCGTGATTTGTGTTTTATTTCTGCATTCATTTGAAAAAAAAACTTTGCATTTATCACAAATACTTTGTCTAATTATTGTAATTAAATAATCATCAAATTAACAACAATGTTTCAAAAAAAATTTAAAAAAGTTCGTTTTATAGTTGAATGAGAGGTTACAAATAAAAATTTCATCTTTTTCGGTGTTTCTGAATAAATGGGTTTTCTTAATGATTTTATTTTTTTAGTTTTATTTTAAAGAAGCCATAGATGATTCTAATTTCGGTCTTGCCTTTCATGGTTTCTTCTTTTTATTTTGAATTGGCTTTGAAAAAATGGATTCCCAAAAATAGAATAGATTGATTTACTTTTCGAAAAAAGTGAGGATGGGTTTAATGAGGGAGAAAAATGTGAGATTTAAGTGAGGGTAATATAGTATTTTACATTCTTAACATTTTTGAAAAGTCAAATGAACAATCAATGAGTGAATGACATATCATGAGGCTTGTGAATGGGGCCTAAATAGTGGGGCCTCTGTAACAGGACTCTTTCTGTTAAGATGGGATACAAGTACAATTATAACCTTTAATTAAATTTTTGTCTTATCAAACTTTTTTTATTGTTTTCACATTTTAATTAATTATTGTCAATTCAAATTAAAAATATATTCAGATGTATTTGGAGAGTTAATTATGGTACAACTTAATATTCTAATTAATTGATTTTTCGGTGGATATTTAGAGAGTTAAGGATAGAACAGTAATTTTAAATTATTTTTGTCTTATCTTAATTGAAAAATATAACGGTGGGAGGTGTAATTGTATGTTGTTGAATTTCAAAGGGTGTTTCGGTAGGTTTCCTTGGAGTTCTCGTATGGTGGGAATATTGTTTTCTTATTGTGATGAAGAGAGGAAGTGATGCATGTGAATATGTGGTGTCTGTTTTGATGGGAAGATGTTGGAAACAAATTATCAGGTACATGTGGGTGAGTTTATTGTCTTTCTATAGAATTATGGTCCCTTGTGGTGTGATCGGGTCCACTAGGAATCATTTCACGTGACATTGTGGACCGACACATCATTATTTTTTATTAGATAAAATGTATACTTTAGGATCCAGATACATTTTACCTAATAAAGGATAATGACATGTCGGTCCACAGTGTCACGTGAAATGATTCCGAGCGGACCCGATCACATCACAAGGGACCCATAATTCTATCGAAAGACAATAAACTCACCCACATGTACCTAATAATTAGCTTCCAACATCTTCCCATAAAAAGAGACACCACATATTCACATGCATCACTTCCTCTCTTCATCACAATAAGAAAAACAATATTCCCACCACATGCAGAACTCCAAGAGCACCTCCTCCCTCCACGACCACCCATATTTGCTGGCCGTGCTCCTCGTCCTCCTCCTAGCTGAGGCAGTCACCGCGAAGCGCACGTGCAATGGCACCGTCGCGGAGTGCGACGACGTCAACGACGAGTTGCTGATGGAGTCCGATACGGCCCGGCGCCTCCTTCAGTCCAATACACAAAGTTACGGGGCGTTGCAGCGGCCTCCGCCCTGCGCCGGCAGCAGAGGCGGCGCGTACGAGAACAATTGCTTTTCGCAGGTCAATACGCGGACTCGGGGATGTGATCAAATCTACGGTTGCAGGACTAGTTGAATTTTGGGGGAGCAGTACTGTATTTGTTTCATGTTGGGTTTTGCTCATCTGATCTGTGTTTCGATTATCTGTGTTTTTAAGTCAAGTTGGTAAAATAAAATTGTTTGGTGTGGATTGTGGGGGTGCAGTTAGATTTCCATCCCAATGTCTGTGGATGTTTTAATTATATATGTGCAATATAAAAGAATTTGAATGGAAGGTTTTATTTTAATTTTATTCTCGATCTATTCCATCATTTTCTGAACTCGATTCCTTTTGATCAGGGGATTACTGCATCCAGTGGTCTTCAGTCCTTGATCAAGAGTTAAATAGTCGTTTTTGTTTTTTTTTTACATACAAATAAGATCTGTTAAATCCAAGAAGTCATACGTGTTTTTAAATTGTCTAAAAAAACATGTTTAATTAAATTTTATATGTTAAACTATTTTATAGAAATTATATATTAAACGCGACGACTTTAAAAGTGCTGCAAAACGGATTGATTATATCATCGTACATAAGGCCGGCTCTTTTATTAGGCAATTGCCTAAGGCCCTCGTATGCACAAAAGCCCTTAAAAAATTTTTATTTATAAGTAGGTTCACATGTTAGTCAATAATAATTTAACACTTTATAAAAAAATATTTATATTTTAAAACAATTAATAGTCATTTTGATATAATTAAAAAGTAATCAATAAAAAATTGACATCTTATGATACCTAAAAAATAGCAAAACAAAAAAATTAACATAACCAATAGGATTTAAAGTCTTTTTTGAATCCCAAAAATATAGGAATATGAAACAGTAAGGCCTCAAAAAGTGTTGTTAATGTTTTTCACACTCTTTTATCATTTTCAATATATTCCTTCTTTATTTCAAAAAAAAATTCTTCTCACTCTATTTCTTCTTTATATAAAAAAAACCTCTTTACTTTCTGTTTGCTGTAGACTAAAAAAATTATGTAGTGTAAACAATAAGAAATAAAGTATTTTTTTATTTGAATCAAATAAAAATTACATATAAAAACTTTATTAATAATTTTGCAGTCTAAAAAATTAGAAGAACGATTTTTAATTAAAAAATTAATAATTTAAAAATAAAATAAATATTAATTAATTGCCTTAGGCCCATAATATATCGGGCCGGCCCTGATCGTACAATTTAAAAATCCTACATGCATTGTATCCATTTTCAGTCTTGTCTATGACCATGCCATCTCCTCCATCTTCTCCCCCAAAGAATTCCTATGAGACGAGCCCACCTGCTATTGTCCCTGCTCCCGATATTTCCAACCCAAATGTCAATCTTGCACCCACACCATTGCTTCCTCGTTACAATCCATTTCATGATCTTCATCATCCTCAGCGACTTTGTCTGGTTGCTTCTAACTCATTTTTTCTCAGCTTTCAATCCTTTCTTGTAACTATTTCTTCCCATTAGAAACCCCTGTCATATTTGAGGTAGTTGATATTCTTAAATGTGAGAGAGGACTAGTAGAGGAGCTTTTAGCATTGCAATGAACTCATTTGTGGGATCTTTGGCTACTTTCTGCATAAATGCATGTTTTAATTGATTATAACGGGGTCTACAAGTTCAGAATTCATTTTGATAGTTTGATTAAGCATCACAAGAAACAAGAAATGTTTGGTGGCTCGTTGTTTCATAACTTTTGAAACTTATTTGAAACACTTTTGAACAACCAAATGGGGGAAACCCAAAACTTTCAATTAAAAAGTTTCTAACAATCACCCTTCATATTACTGGATCGTGTATGTTCTCGATCTGTAGAACCAGAAGTTTGTACATGTCTAGCGTGTTTTGCTAACCGTTCTGGCACTTGAACCACTTTGCGATCCACTTTTCTAAACTGAACAACCTCCATCTTTGATGTATAAACTATGTATATTTTTCACCAAGTGAGCAAGTCTTGTTGAGCAATAAATGTGTTGAGTTGATGCTTTGGTTTTGATAACTAAATATCAAGGAAAAACTATACACAAATGAGGAAAATAAGGGCTTGTGGATTGTACTTGCATTTGTATTTTGTCTTTGGTCTTTGGGCATGAGTCCAGGTCTGGGTCTACGTCTAAGTCAAGAAGAGACAACAAAGATAGAGAGAATTTCGTCTCAATCGTAACAATCATGAAGATCTGTAACCGTCGTGATTAGGGCGACGCGATTTGTAACCGCCTTGATTAAGGCATCACGTGATTGGGGGCAGACGTTATGAAACGTTCCATCCATTTTTTCAAACGGCTCTCTTCCTCCATCGCCTATAAAAACAGGCTATAGGAGAACTGTAACAGACATGCAATCTCAGCCCTCTCTCTTGTTCCAGAAAAAATTTTATTTGTTCTTTTTGACAATTGTTCGAGGCAGCGACCAGTTCACATTGCCTTCTCCTGCTGCACCAGATGAGAAGATCAACGAGGCTGAGTGGTTGTATCCGAGGAGCAGATTGTCGAATACATGTGCGATTGAGGGTGCGATTATGTTCTTAAGACAGCATTCAACGTGCCTCCATCCAGGCCATCTCTGGAACCTTTTCTGTTTTGATTTGTTGTTTGATCAATTGTATGTTTGTTTAATTTGATTTTGAAAAAAAGTTTTTCAACACCTCCAAGATAAACTTTTTATTAAAGTAATAAACTTTTACTGTACCACTTATTTATAATATTTATTCATAAGTGATTCTGAAAATGTTTTTTTTATTTAGGAACATGTCGTGCAACACGTGTGTAAATAATTTTTTATTTTTTTTCTTACTTGTTTTTTACCTTTTCACAGATATTTTAACAAATTAATTACCTTTCAGGGGGCTGTATAGAGATGTGCTGCAATGGCGAGATGGAAGAGTTGAAGTGGTGTATTTAACTAGAGCAAGTAGTAAATCTGATTCCCCATTGTGGATCCAAACGTTGCCTAAAGCTATGAGCGTTTGCCTAAAGCAATGAAAAGCCAAATAAGAGAGTTTTCATTTTCTTTGATAATTCAAATGATGCATAATACATAGCAAAATCATAATCAATAAAGTATGAAAAAATAAACATTTTAAGTACAAACACAAACCAACCACATCAGAATCCATCATCACAATTCACAACCAGCACAAGTACCCAATCACCCTCTCATTCAAAACCCATAACAGAATGTTGAAAAGGAAGCCAAACCAAACAAATCGAGAAGGATATCTCATTCTTAACATAAAAGAGGGGTAAAAGAAGACTTGCGTCGTGTTGTTGAGAACATCCACCGCCGCATCACGGATGCCCAGCAACCGTTTGATTGTCTGGATCATTTGGGAAGACGATCAAACGGTTGCCAGGCATCCATGATGCTGCACTGGATGTTCTCAACAACAGGACACAAGTCTTCTTTTACCTTCTTTTGTATATGTTAGTATCAGTATGACATGTTTATCTGGGTTTCTTTGGTTTGGCTTTCCTTTTTGGTGACTCTGTGCTCGATTTTGTGGTGGTGGTGAATTGTGATGTTGGATTCTAATGTGGTGGTGGTCTATTTTTGAATGAGAGGGAGATTGGGGGTTTTGTGGTGGTGGTGAAGATGTTGGAATCTAATGTGGTGGTGGTCTTTTTGTTGGGATATTCTTTTCTTTGACAGCAATGTTAACCAAGGCTTTTTTTCAGTTTCAAGTCCACTTTAACACACATTTTTAATTTTTTTAAATAATATACATCACATTTAATGAGGTTTATATTTTTATAAAAAAATAAAATATGTAATTCAAAATTAATTGTATAGATATATTTATAAAAAACATAAAAAAAAATTTAAAAATATATGTACCTTGTTAATATGAGTACATGGTATTAACCAAACATATGGAACTAAAATTAAGACTGAAAAAAAGATGGTGTATAACAGCACTCTGATTGATGATACTCTATTGATTATTGGGTATTATGGCACTCCGGGATTATCCTACCTCAAAAACATGTTATATCTCCTTAAATGAGATATGTATCTCTTAACAATTTTTTATGTTTTGCATTCAATGATTTCATACAAGATATTGACATTTTAAAAATATATTGACATTTACTATTTTAAATAAATGAAAGCATGTGCGGACTACATGAGTGACTGTCCCGTAATTGTTCCTAACATTATTGGTTGTTATTATTATCATTTGACAACTTTAAATATGATTTTGCTATGCATCCTGTGTCATCTGCATTGTCTGCATTTCCCTTTCTTTTTCTTTTCTTTTTTTTTAAGTTCATTTCTTTCTCTTTTCTTTTCTTTTGAGTTCATTTCTTTCTAGCTCTTTATAATTACGTGGTGTTCCATTTTCTTGTCCATCACCTTCCATCCCCTGTAACGGATTCCACAATTATTACAAAATAAACTACACACAGGAAATATATAGTATCCAACAACCAAAAAATTGCAGGGGTCAAATCCAAAATAATCATATATTATTTAATAACCAACAATTCTAATTTTTTCTTTTTGCTTTTAGTGTTCATGTGCTTCTATTTTTTAATAATTGATGTGTGTTATATTAATCTTCAAACATAAACACTTCCCCCGTTTTGGTTCAAGAATAGGGGTGAATAAGTGTGAATTAGTCAAAATAGCCTTAAAATGGGTGTTTGAAAAATTAAAATAGATGAAAATCTATATGCCAAAATTAACTGATATAAAGTGGTAATGAACTCCAATCAATCCCTCGAATTAAGTTTTTTCAAATTATTTAACCCAAAAAAAAAATGTGGGTCTATTGTCAAATTCATCTCCTCTTATTAATCAACGGTCAAATCAATTATCATCATTTTTTTCACTTTTTATAAATCAATATTCACACTTTATTTACATTTTATTCCAATAATACGTTTCTCACTAAGGGTGCGTTTGGTTGCGCGATTGTAAAATTGATTATGTAGTAATCTGCGATTGCAAAACTGATTTTGCAGAAAGTCACTTTATCAGCCTTTTGAAATTGCAGTTTTTTTATACTATTTGTCTGCAATCGCTAGGTTTAAAATTGCGATTGCAAAACTGTTTGATTACACGATTATAAACGCAGCTTCCTACAATCGCAAACGCTGCGCAATCGCGCAACCAAACGCACCATAAAAATAATTCAAAATTCAATCAAACAAAAAATTATTTTATCCTTATTTATAGTGAAATAATCATAAACATCATAATAACTTAATTCTCCATCTAGGCTGGGGCTTCGACTCGTGTTTTTTCTTCTCGTATTGATGTTTGTAAAGGTGTTCAATCTGCATAGTATATATCTATCAATATCCCATTCGAAATAAGTCATTTTAATTATATATGATGATTAACTAACACTCGACATTTATTTTTCTAACATAGCAGTTCCATATGGGTAGGAGAAAAACAAGGTTCAAGGGTTGGGATTCAATTAGGATTAGATCTAGGCATTTTTTTCAAATTAATCACCCTTAATCACTAAATTATCAAATTAATCATCCTTTTCAATTATTTATCAAACTAATCACGAGACCTGATCAAAGTGAGATATCCACTAGCATGAGAACCTTATTCATACACAGACTTTTCCTATGTCATCTTGCATAGCAAAACCACGCATCCCAAGTATTGAATGATTTGTTATTCATATGATATATCACTCTTGCATGTGCTGTGTGAGCACCATCATGCAACTAGTATGTCACTCGTGATCATGAGAAAAATTGTTCTTTTAATTTATTCCATCTTTCATAGTAGAATTCACTATTCTTTTTTTTTTTTTGGCTTGATAATTCTATTATGTATTTGTTTATTGTACAATAAATTTTGAGACATTGGGGGACACCAAATAAACATTATTAATATAAAAAGACAGTATTTAACATATTTTACTTATAATGTTTAATATATTTGATTTATAGTAAATCCAATTTTATACACAATTTCAATGACTAAAACATATATTCCTTACTTGATGATTTTTTAGTTATTTTTTTATCTTTAATAGAATAAAATTATCTTTTCTAGAATAGCTTATATCATTATCCAAATGTAAGCTAAAAGTATAGTCATTCTTACCAAGGATAATTAATGTTCACTTTTAAAATTGTATAATAATGTATACATTAGAATAACGACATAAGCTATATGGATAATCATGATAATGCTTTTAACAGACTTATATGATATTATTCATATTTATAGAGATGTAGATCGATGTCTTTCTCCCTTAATTATATAAAGTAACATGGTCTTACCATTATCCAAAGAAAAATTAATGTTCACAAAACAATGTCCAATTTTAAAACAGCACTTTTTCTTTTGTTATAAAAAAATGTTTCCATTAATGTTCATTTCCCTGCAATGTGCTTGAGCATACAAGCCCTATCTGGAACTTACATGAAAACTGTAGAGACCAAACCAATAAAAATGAACTTTTCACCTCCTGTTGAACCTTGTAACATATATGCATGGGAAAAAAAAATCAGTCTCACTGTAACTATTCCATCCAATCTTCCATATTTTCTATGCCATATACATCATTAATTCCTGTATATATATATGGTGTTAAGGACATTAACATGTATGGAAGAATAGCAGTGTATAACAGTTCCCGGTACCGCCACGGAATGTTAACAGCTTTTTTCTCAACCTTTACATCTGAAAGAGATCAATCTCGATGGCTTCCTCTAAAAAACCAATGCTTCTTTTGGTTAACGCGAGTGGGTAAATCTGCAGAGTAGAATAGGCACATTAAGATTCTTTTTCTGGTAGATCCCTGAAGAAATTTATGATTATAGAGAATAATGTAGAAAAGTTGTATTCACCTCCTGTTCCATACAAGGAGTTGTAGTGTACTTCACTCCAAAAGCTCAGCCACAGCTCTGCAGAAGTGACGGATTCATAAAAAGGACTTCATAATGCACATGGTATCATCAGTGGCAGACCCGAATCGAGAGGGAACTTGAAGAAAGTTATTCAAAATACAAAGTAAAAACTCTATAAAATGTATAAAATTACTTTTCAAAAAGAAAACAAAAAAACAAAAATCTATTGTATCATTCACAAGAAGTGATGTTTAAAAGATGAATTTGTTATAGATGTTTAAGACAATTCTCCTCAGCGGTTCTTCGTGTTCTAAAAAAGTTGAAACCATCTTACTTCTAATTCAGGCAAATAATAAGAGAAATAACTCATACTAGAATTTGAAAATCCTTGAAATGATAAGGAAAAAGACCTTTTTTATCTTGTTATTTAGTGTCTTCTCTTTTTTTTATTAATTTCCAATTGGTTGAAATGTAGTTTTTTCCCCAAATTATAAACCAACCCCCCCCCCCCCCCCCAACATTAACTTCGGTCGGCCACTAAGTCAAATCATGGGGGACAAAAAAAAAAACTCAATTTTGGAAAATGTCACATTTTTTTAAAATATGATGATACTCGTTGCATTTTCTATTGATTGATGCGCTTAACATTGCTCAAGGTTACCACATAATGGGATGAAAGTCATATTGAAGCTACTTTCTAGCATTGAACAACTCGATTTTCTTTACCTTTTGATGGATTATTGTCCTTCGGAATAATCTCGATGAAGCATGTATCTTTAAAAGATGTAAGCAAGCAAATTTTGGCTCCATACTGTAAATAGCAGAGATTTTGGTCAGAGAAGAGAAAACATACAGCGGCGCAGAGTGAAGATTCATATCTTTAATAAACAAAATTGTTAAACTACAAAAGAAGCACTACACAATGGAAATGTAATCAAGCAGAAATGTTTTTGCTGCATTTCTCCTGGTAGTTTGATATCTCCACATGAATGGCACCCAAAGTGATATCTACATTGAAATAATAAATATAAATATATACTAATTCAAACTTCAACAATTTCATATCCAAACCCCATTTAATGAAATACCAGAGGCAGGAAGCATCTGTATATCAAGGTTTATAAGTAAATGCGGGAGGGGAAGGGTTGAACCATAGCTCAATGGTTGACAACACAATTTCCAACCTAGAGGTCCTGGGTTCAAATCCCACCGCTTACCTATGCAACTAGGAAGTTCTTGAAAACAAGGTGACTAATCTGTTTAAACTTTGGATAACTGAGCTATTGTCCCACATGATACATGGAACTAAATGCTGCATGAGAAGTAGGGAGCAGGATATACCCATTCTCAAATATCACAGTAAGGTATTCAAGGGAAGAGGAATGGCTTAAGTGTTTGAATGAAGAACTGGATAGGTGAGTAGAAAGCTTTTTAAGACAGGGCCGGTAATTTATCAAGGTGCTTGGTATGTGTACCTGTGTAAAATGTAATTTGATAACGAGCTAGGCAAACACAAATACAAGGCCATGTACAAGCCAACTCCAGTACAGCCCATAGGATTCAACAAATTTATTGAAAATTCAGCAACGCAGTAAAATTATTTAGACATGCTTTCCTCAGTAGTACACATTCCAAAAGTTCAGCCAGGCACAATATTTCAAAAAATAAATGACAAACATCGTGTTCAGGGTCTCTATCCTGGACAGTATGATTTACATCATCTAGAATCACAATTAGTTTTCTATCAACCAACAAATGTGCCAATTTAACTGTGGCTTGGTTGGCTCAGTGGAGGAGGATAAATATTTTTTATGAAATCTACTACCTCCAGATTACAACCAGTCTCCAATTGTTAAGGGCAAAGCAAAATATGGAGGACCAAGCAATCTTACATAGAGATAAAAGAAAGATGACTTCTGAGGGCCCCTAAAATCTAGCTACATATATTCACACATTCAATTATGCATGAATATATACCATAAAAGTAAATGATACAGTTCTTGTCACTTCCAAAAGGTGTCCCAGTAAGTAACAATGTTGGCATATAAGTGTCAGGTGTCTGACATAATTATACATTGACTGCAAGATATACCTCTCAATCATTCTCAACAACTACAATGCAATGAGCTGGGTTTGATTTACCCATCTCATAGAATTCTTGAAACCATGATTTACTTTCAACTTATTTTATTCATACAGTGTTTGATAACTACCAAGATATATTATAACAAATGCCCATATCATGTGATTGGAAAGATACCAATAAAAAACAAGGTAACAATTCAAATTACAAAAGTGCTAAAAACGGCTATGTTCCTAGACATAATATCCCACTTGAAACTGAAACTTAACAATACCCGATCAGCAGCTGCTTGAAGTGTTACGTGATCACCCCATTCCCCAGACCTAAAGGATAAACAAAATTAATGGACAGTGACACAGCAAAATTTAATCATTTGTTTTTAGAAAACAAGGGTATATGACTAGAAAATAGGGACGGAACTTTCATTTCCTCCTGGAAAAAAGGAAGGATACCTTTTCATATTTTTTAGGTAAGTATTGTAGTCCATTGGAACATACCCTTCATACAACTTCTTGTGATGCTTCAGCTGCAGAAAGAAAGGAAGAGTAATGTACCAACAAAAAAGGTTCTCAATTATTAACTGATGAGAAATTGAAGAGCAAAGTCACAAAAAAGGGTTAAATTTTCACGCATCTAACATAGGGGTTTGAACCGAAATACAAAGATCCAAAGAAAATTGTAGAGAACCACAAACAGAAGTTTTTTTTCTATAGGTAAGCGGTGGGCTTTGAACCAGGACATCATAGTTGCAAATTTTATCGTCAACCATTGAACTGTGTCCAAACAGAAGTTTGTCTCAAGATGTCATGCAATCATAATTGATCCACTCAACCCAGCATTTTTGCCCAGTGGTTCAAAATCAGGATTATGTATTACTACATCAAAAACCATGTCAAGCTAACTCCTGGAGTAGGTTTATTATCTTTTAAGATCTTTTTTCTTATAACCACTATCCCGAGCTTCTTCTAACACACCCATTGTTTTCCAGATGAAAAATTATGATTTTTTATTGTATCCTTCTTCTAATGGTCACATCTTCACGTTAACATCCCATTTCCATCACACCAGCAAATTTATATGTGGCTGGCATAGTTGGACGACTGAAATTTCTTCTCGGGCACTTGTCAGTCACATAAAACTGAGAGGCACATCATGACTTCACCAATCAGATAAATAAATAAATATCTTTAACAATCTCTACGTCTGTGTTACTAAACCAGAGGACTTGACAGCATTTCCTATCAGCAAGATACTCACTGGAGAAGATAGGTATTGCTGCGATATAGATGACTGTCTGAAAGATCTTGCATTTTAAGCATAAGATATATCAAATAAAAAATTCTCTTCCTATTTAAATTCTTCTCAGGTTCATCAAGTAATCACTCTGACTGTGGATTCCTTGATAGGGAAACGTGATATTGTTTTTGAACATGCATGATCAGACGACATATTGAGATAACCCTCTGTTGTAAATAGATTACAGTTTGTGAGTTCTCACAGTCGCTCAAAAAAAAACTGAAATGGCCAAAGTTCTATCCTATAACAGATGATTATAGATATAAACATAAAAGTGAGCCAACAAAATGAATTGTCAGGACTGAAGACCCATACCTCAATTTGCCCTATAATCAGATTACAACGGAGAAAGATATTGATCTCAATAACTGTATCTGGATTTTGACAATCGAATACACTGTACTAACTTTCTTAGGACAGTATATTGGAAGACAGATTGAAACTGCACCCTTTCAAAGCTATGCTTCTTAGTTCTATTCGTTCTTTATTAATATGGTAAGAGCATGGCAAGATAGATTCACCATAAAAAACAATTACAAGATGTGCTGGATGAAGGGGGAAACCTGTTTGACAACCTTCTTCCTCACATGCTTGTGATACTCGGGATTACGGAAGAGCTGATCTGCCAAAGCTCGAAACTGCTCCATCGTAAATACAGAGATTACAGAAAATTTGACCAAACCAGCAACAACTCAACAGATATCCCACACCCACCTTTTTTTTTCATAAGGAAACTTTATTGCTAACTCACCTGACAGTTTCCATCTCCTTCAATTTGCAATTCAGCTAAACCATATGTGGATAATCTGATGGAAAATCATTAAAGAAGATCAAGAACTTAGAGAGAACTTCAAGTAGCACATATTTTTAAGGAAGCATTATAAAAAGGCTTAGCGAAAATATTATTGCCCACAGGGAATACCATCAGACACATATTCCTTTTAATCGGTTGTATTGATTGAAAAATAACTAGAACCTAATTTCATAACAGTTCTCTGGTATCAAAACTTCCCTAGTATGTGAAGAGAGCCAAGGCTAATCATGGGAATGATGTAGATTCAAATAACTAGGATTTTCCATTCAAATGATGTAGATTACATATAACTAGGATTCTTTTTCTTTTTTTTTGGGTGGGTGGGTGGGTGGGTGGGTGGATGTGGGTGGGTGGGTGGGGGGGGGGGCAGTGAAATAGTATAATATCTAATCTGGTGAGTTAAGATACAGGCACCGACAAACTAATTATATTTATATACTTCAGCTTTAAATGGAAGTTCATTTTCAAACACATTGATGGGTCAGCAGAAACAACATAAGATAGGAAAGAATCTATCTCTAAAATGCAACTAGTGGAATCGTTGTAGTAGCCCATGAAACAATCATTATATCAAAAATTATGTAAAAATTCTTTGACCCATCAAATAGACAAATACATATGCACTATATAGATAGCTTGGAAGGTTTAACACATCCAAATGTAAGGATTATTTAGAAGGATTTGGAGATTCCAATAGACATTGTCTTTAAACATAAATTCCTAATTATTAATCATTTGCTTACAAAAGGGGAGCTTGCTTGATTGAAAATTTTCACTCCACATGATAGTATACTTATTATGAAACCTGCTGTATAGATGGTCATATTGTGAACCTCTTAATATCAATTTCCTTCATCACATAGACCTATGAGGTTTTTCCTAGATAAAAATAGGGGAATACTGAATGAAAGGATGCGATTTGGAATTTCCCAACATATATAGCATATAAATTGCAAAAGTTTATTATACAATAAGAGGGCTTATACATGTTAAAGATAAAAGAGAGAGAAAAGTAAGAAGTTTATAAAGTAAATTATTTAATGTTTATGCAAAAGGGATTCTTTTAACAATATTTCTTCTATTCAAGTATCACAAGCTATTTTTATTGAATAGAATGCATCATGCATCCACCAGAAAATTCGCCCCACGTTATTGCCTTATATAGTCCAATCAAGACTTCAGGGTAGTCTGGCATAGTCACTTAGGTATCAGAAGTTGTGCTGAAACTGTGAACAAATTTAGATTTTAGACTATTGATATGTTATCAACATCAACATCTCAAGACTTATGTCACTAATGAGTCCATCAACAACGATAGCTCCACTTCCAAATGAACCCACCAGCATCTGGTGGGTACAAAATCATGTAGTAGATGTGACTTCAAAACCTCATAAACCTTTAACCTCATGACAAACAATCTCTAAAACCCCTATGGGATGATTTAAAAAAAAAAAAAAGGTCATTCTTAATGGTATACTATCATGAACTTGCCCCAAGAAGTCATCATAATAAAATACAACCCTTGAAATCACATAACACAAATTGCATAAAAACTGCCCAACTAACTCACACTATTGAATGAATGTTAAACAATCTCCATGATACATTAAAGATAAAATGACGAAGAATTTATTTCAAGACCACTATGGGCTTCTTCTGTTCAATTTGAAGCAATTAGATAATTCTTATCATTAAATAATTCTCTCAATGATTTTTTTTTAATATAAACGGTAGGCATCCGCACTTCTATTAAGAGGAACGAGCCCAAAAGGGAAAGTACAAAAGACTGGTGCATTTTCAGGGAATTCTCTCAATGATTGTTAAATTAAAAGAATTCTAAGGCTTGTGATATAAAAACTTCTACCCATAGAATTATGATGAACAAAGAAACATCACCCATTCCGTTTTCTTCCAATAATACAAACATAACAACAATCTTTTGAGAGTACATCACATCCCAGCAATGCAAATTTTAGAAACAAGAAAGAGTGCCTCATTTTAGTTACCAACAACTTAGGTCAGCAGCTTTAGCAGGTAAAATGAATTCCAATGTTTTTTTTTTTAAATGAATTCCAAGACTGTCTTGTATGCTGCTGTTTATTTCCATAGGCAATCTCAAATCAAATGCAATCATTTGGAAACTAAAAAACAATAATGGACAACCAAGACACCTGGCTTACCAAATTCAATAACAATGAAGCACAAAGTTTCTACGAAGTTGCAACAAGTATAATAAAAATAAAACAGCATTGTTTTCAAGTTTACATGAAATAAACCTTTCTGACAGTCTTTCGTGATCCAAGGTAGCATTGTCCATATCAGGAATTTCCCCATTTACTCGAGGTGTGTGCTGTCAATACAATCTAGAAATGAGCAAGATGCATGAGTAGTTCTAATTATATAGACATAAGACCATGCCACATCTATATGTGTGAACATCATACCTCCCACCTTACATGCGATCACCGTCTCATCACCATTTGATTAAAGTCTATTGAATCGTACGGTGTGGAGATGATCCATAAAAAAAATCACCTAATTTCTTAGGAGAGAAAGGGAACCATGGGGAGAGAAAAAAAGAGGGATCACGATTCAGGGAAGAGATGTGATTCATTGGGTGGTATTTTATAACCATCTAGTAAAAATCCATTTAATCCAATGCTGATGAGATGGTGACCGCTCGTAAGTGTAGGGGGAATGGTGTCCGCATCTTATCATTTCAATATAATGATGCATTACAATGAAAGGAAATATCATGACAAGCTCGTCATCTATGAAAAATCTGAATTGAAAGAAGATACAAGAAGAGATTATCTGGATAAAGAATTATCCTTGCTTAGAGAAAGTACAAGATTGACATTCCATATCATAGTACAAGATTCAAGTTTTAGAGAAAGACTATTGAATTAGGTTCCTTATAAAACCAATAAACGATAGATGCACACCTTCTAAACACCGGTAAATATAATACTAAACTGAGTGAGCCTGATGTGTGCATTCTTAGTTATACAGGTTTCGATCCGAATGATTTGAATCAGAAGTATTGGATTGAACATCATGAATATTATAAATACCAACAAAAACCAAAAAAGAGTAACGTGCATCATAAGGGGCTTCTTGTTATCTATACTTTTATAACATTGATCCCTCATGCATGTGGGGGTAGGCCGTGACCCGTGAGGCCCTCGCATTCTCCAGGTCCCCATCAAAAAGAATATAAGGACCTTATGAAAAGGTCTCTGTCCTTGAATGTATTATATATGTAGACTTTCCCCTTTATTTCCAATGGCAATTGCTATTAGGCCCTTGTGAAAACTGATATCTATCAAACTGTCCTTATTAGATTGGAACTTTAGATGGGTAAATATCAAATCATACAAACTTATATTTACCAACCGGTCCTATAAACAGAACCTCTTGCAAAAGAAAGACACTCCTCATAAAATACCTATTTGTAAGTCACATGTATAGCACATGCAGTTTCCTCATAAAATACAATTGAAATTTAACATCAAAAGTGTAACCTCCACTATACACCCATGCATAACATAATTTCTGACAGATGACAGGCATCCATAACATCAAACCTACACTTAGTGACTAACAGTAGTTCCTTAAAGACAGCATTAGCTTTGAGAGAATTTACAGGACAATGTTTAACATATTCATTCAAGATTGTGCCCTGGTCTGTCTGAATTGATGCTGCTTTCTGATGAATCAACTAATAGAAACACGGACCTATGGATTCAAAGACACACAGAGCAGAGGAATTTGCCATGTTGGATACGCTTAATCTCCTAACTTTAGGAGAAGAAGAAGGGCCAAGCATATCTTCTAGGTCTCACTGTTTCATACTATTATACTAAAACACTGATTTTTATAAATGGGATTTCACTAGCTTACTCAAATTTTCTTCCAAATGCCTAAGGATTCTGACAATATTTCAGTGAATTGCAGAACAGTAAGGGCGTGTCTTAAGAATAATCACTGACTTAATGTTTCTTTAATGCCAACTGAATCATGTAGAATTTTCAGGTATGTGGTTCTTTTCAATCACCCAGCATCTGGCTTCATAATTAGGATTTAGGAGTCAGAATTCCCTAGTTAACACATTTTGTTCCAACATCGACCACGAAACAGGAATTTCAATAGTAAACTTAAGGTTCTTTCTATGCTCGAACTGAATAAAATTCAATCGTTGATTATTAGTCTCCGTTTTAAATTTAAATGAGCATACAAAACTTCTGATAATCATAAATATTACAAGACCATACATCTCGGTGAAAACCCTTCTAATATCGCTCAAATTTTTCAGATTAATCTATTCGTTTGAACTTTGCTCATCCCTTAACTATCAAAGATGTATTTAATCAAGAGTTTTGACAATAGTTTTGTATAGCAAACATACTCCACAACTAAAAAAAAAAAAAGTTTCTCATGAAGTATGTAAGGCATGGTTAACACAAGGATGTGATACCAACCGGGATTGAATCTAGATGAGATAAACGCTTTCCAAGGCTCCCATTTGCACTATGAGTTTTTTCCGCTAAAATTCCACCAATGGTCATGTGTTCCACATCCTGATTATTGCTATCTCCACCTGAGCTAGAACTAGATAAACTCCCAGCAAAATTCTTGTCTTCCTTCTCTCGAAAACTTTCATTTATACCTGAGCTAGAACTTTTAGAGGCATCATCATGATATTCAGACATGTTATCTCAGGAAAAGCATCGAGCCAATGCCACTGTATGTCAAGCAGATAAAAGTCAGAAATCAAATTGTACCAGCACCAGAGAAAAAGGATCAAGTAAATTATATGTGTCAAATTTTTCATAGAAGCAACATGTAAAACAATTAAACAAAATTCAGATTTTGTTTGATTTCAGTATATGATGCTCAGTAGTTCGCATGTAAATGATCCACAATGTAAATGTCATCTTGTAATGTGTAAACTTGCACGTAAGTGATCCAGTATATTATACATGTCAAATTTCACAGAAGCAACATGTAAAACAAAATTATATTTTGTTTACATTTCAGTATATGATGCTCAGTAGCTCGCATGTAAGTGATCCACAATGTATATATAAAATGAAAATACAACTCTTCTTCTTCTAACAAGTAACCTAATTGGGGAAAAAACAAGAAAAGCTAGTTTAACTTGGCACAACCAATTTAGGAATCTCAAAAATCTCAAGAACTTTGCAGTTATGTATAATTCACTTCCAATCTAATCAGGATGCAGCCAATGCAAATTGTGAAACAAAAACAAAAACAAAGGAACAAAAAGTGATTTTCGCCAAAACAAAAAAAAAACAAAAAAAATCCAACATTGGATAGAAATATTGAAAAAATAATAATAAAAACACGAGAGTTAAACAGGTGTTTTTCATTACCCAGGATTGCAAAGAAAAATACATCTAGCAGCAAAACCATCCCATATCAACATGAACCCAACATAAAAAGAATCCCATCAACATATCCAAAAATAATCATATCAATGAAAATTTTGGAAGCAACAGTAAAATTTGCATAACCCAACAAAGTTGTACACTTTACCATAAACCAATGTTACTTTCCGTCAAAAAATAAACCAATGATATGGAAACTTTCCAAGAAAAAATAAAACGCAATCCAAAAGGACGAACATACAAACTCACTCAATATGGAAACTTCCCCATCAATCACAAAAACCCAATGAACTCTCACATCAACAATATCAATTCCTTCAAAGGTCAACATTTCTTGGATAACCAATTAAAACCCATATCCAAAACAATATTGAGTAGACGAGAGATTCACCTTTGTTGGGAGGGAAGGGGGGAGGGTTCTTTGAACAAGACCCAAAGAGAGAAACCAATTGAAATCTTGAGAAAACAGAGAGAGAGAGAGAGAGAGAGAGAGAGAGAGAGAGGTTAAAGAAGAACCATAAGAAGCTTCGTCAATGCCGTGCAATAGGAGAATCGATTTGTGATTTGTGATGATCTTTCCTCTTAAGTTTGCAACGTAAACGGTGGAGTCGGTAGACGAAACAATTGAATACATCCCTAATCGATCATGTACGGGAGACCCACAGCCGTACGTCTTGTTCCTATCGTTTGATTTTTTATTTTTTTATTTTTTTTGGTGAGACAATTTCATTGGTTTTTTATCACAAGTAATTTGATACAATGTTTTTAACGGTGGAACAAGCTACATTCTGTTATAATACACAAATAATATGATATTATATTTTAGTATATATTTTATTTTATATAAAATAATAACTTAAGTGGAATAGTGTTTTATTTAAAAAATCACGGTGTGAATTGTGAATATACTGTACTCAAGGTTGAATATATCATTTTTTTCAAAGAATACATTGGATTGAAATTGAATAGTATCAAAATCTAAAATATCAATTTCAATTTATTTTTATTTATTATGATATAATTATATTTTTTTTTTACGACAAATAGATATATTTTTTGTACATTCATTTATATTCCACTATATTGCACGTTTGTTATTCTACCCTAAGAGGGGTTAGGGATTACATCACTCTGTTTTGGGGTTTACACAGACATTTTTTTTCTTGATCAAATCTTTCCCTAAGAGGAGACGACAAGACTCAAACTCAAAACCCCTCACTAAAGAGAAGATTTGGTATACCAAGAAAGCAAGAGGTACTTTTTCACCCTACCAAGAAAAGGTTGGTGGTACATATGAAAGTTTGTTCTAATGTGCTTGATATTCTATCGTTTTTCAGGTATGATGGCCCCAAAACTCATAACGCAGGTATGATATTACTTGCATACAACTAGGGGAATATTAGTAATTACACACAGTCACATTTTATAACTTCAAATACAGTTTTATATGTCTACAACTACAATAAAATACATAACTTATTAAATGATGCATATAATTTTTCATTCACTCTCTAAAGTCAATATAATTTATTAGAATATGTATTGGAGTACATATTTTATTTTTACATGTTTTGATATGAAGTATATGCATTTGGGGTTGTCTGTCGGAGTATGTCCAACATTTTTCCATAACAGTCCCCCATGGCTTTACACATGGGGTGAAGGACATTGGCTTCCCTTGGAAGCTCCTGGGTTCAAATATCACCATAGGTGAGAGGAAAAATAGTGTGCAAAAAAACTCTCTTGGGCTTGGTCGTGTGGACTCCAACACACTGTTTGTTCTAGTTTACAGTATATATGAGGTGGACTCAAGAGACTAATCACTCACCCAAGAAGGACAGCTCGGAAGACTGACCCTCACTCGAGGAACGCATCTCAAATGATTGATCACTCACTCGAGGAGACAGCTTAGATAACTGGTCTTTTGCCCAAGGCATAAAACCAATGACCCGTTGAAGAGGAGAAGACTAGACCAATGACGACCTGAGGAGGATCAAGATTAGTCATTTGGTTGAACCCCCTCTGAAGCAAGGCCATCGAAGCATCTCTGAAACCGACTAGTCAAACCTATGTCTAGACCCAATCCTATCTACAGGTAGAGGGGGGCACTGAGACCCAGGGCGAGGTCGAGACCACTCTGCCCAGCCAAATTAGTAGAGGCGCACCTTGGACCCAACAAACAGTCTATTACAACTCATCGCAGTCACAGGGTGCGAATGAGGCAATGCCACATGACCATGACATCATAACAAAACCTCCAGTGTTATATCTCACGGAATCTTCCATATCAAAGATATTCGCAAAGGCAGAGTGACAATTGAGCGGAAAAACATAGTCACTCACTCAGTTCAAAGGGAGGATGGATAAGGAGGAGAGAGGGCATGACACTCTAAAGTAAACATTTTCTACTTGTCTATTCTATTGAGACTTCTGGTTCTTCTTCACTGATTTGAGTGTCGAAGTCTCTTTGGTCAACACCACACCGATATCCAAGGTTCTTTGGGTGCAAGTTCATCATCTAGGGGCAATTGGTTTTATTAAGGTTATTTTCCACCTTTAGCATGTAAACTAGACTACAACTTGGGTCCAAGCACAAGGAACCTTGTAAAGTTGCAATGTAATACCAGGTGTGAGAAGGATCAGGCAATCATATAAGTCTTTACTTGGATAATGATATAAGTTATGAAACAAAAAAAAATATTTCAGTATATACAACTATATCAATAAAATAAGTCATTTTCTATTTGATTATTTTTTAAATTATTTTCATGGGAACACATAATAATGAAGTTTTTGTTGTTTAGTTGATCATAAATAAGTTGTAGATAAAAAATAAATATGATTAATGATTTATAGATGGTAAAAAAATGATTTAATATGTAGATCCCTTCAGAGGTGATTGCATATGATTTGACATTTGATTCTATTTATAACAGTGAAATAGATTTTGTGGAACAACATAATTTTAGGAAAACTTAGATTATGACATGATTATGCTCACCCCTTCCTTGCAAAAATAAGGAGTGGAGCATGCTTGATCTCAATTAAAAGTGGAATTAAAAAAGGATTGGCTATATGAAAGCCCTAATTCCTTTGATGGTGAATTTTAACGATGGAGCCACTTATTGTGTTGTTGATGGTTCTAACAAATCTGTGTTACATAAAAGCCTGGGAAGGTTTTTTTTTTTCGGACTCATCATTTTTTGAGCAATGTGGACCTTTTTAGGGTCCTTTTATCATTTTTCAATTAACATTGATTATATTATATTGATAATAGTAAAATGTTAGGGACAACAAGAAGTTTTGAAATTTATGAGATGAGGAATATTATGTGAATATTTTATTTTTTTGTTAATTTGATTGAAAACACAGTATACAAAAAATCCCCTATAATTTGTTAAAAATACGAAAAAGCTTATGTACATGATGATTTTGTCCCTCTAGATATATTATAAAATTATATTATGAGAGATAAAATCGTCATTTACATATGATCTTTCGCATTTTTAACAAAATGTAGAGGGTTTTGGTATATTATATTTTCAATCAGTGATTAACCAGACAGAATATTCGCAGAACAATCATAATCTGACAACGAAAATTTAAATCAGGGCGGCTATTTGGATTTACTTGGTTGTTTTTAGAGGGTTATATGACTTTAAGAAAAACTAGGGGGTTATATGGATTTGAGAGTTTACACGGGGTTATTTGATTTTTCCCTAAAGAAAAATATATTTGTACTAAATATGCATATGAAATATCAAAAATTATATAATATTTACCTTTGATAGCAACAAAAAAATTTATATAATATACAAATTTATGGAATGATTTAAGGAAAATGATATATTCAACCCCCTGTGCAAGCCCACACCGATTTTCTTTTTTAAAATCTTTTTTTTTTAAATGATAAATTTTTTAAAAATCTTATACACTCTCTCATTGAAATAGATATTGGTATATGATATGAAATATATACTGAGATACAATATTATATTTTTTTTTACTTTGAAAAATGAAAATAAAATATTACACAGAACCTCATACATTATGATGGCACTCATGATTTAAAAGCCGAATCGAACATGATCTATATTATAAAAATATATATGCTTATATTATATATCATTCAAATTCAATTATCTTTTATGTTCAATCATGGTCCTGGAGCCACATTTTCAACCTTCAATATCTCCACCATATATTATCCCTAATATGTCCAATTAGTGTATCCATTTAATATATATATCAATTATCTTTATGATCCTTAATCACACCAATTCTCATTTGAACTGATAAGTGTCAATACAACTTTTTAAGATACAACAATGACAAATGTGAATGTAAATATATATTCTAGCCTGGTACAAAAAAAAAATGCCTAGCAAGTGACACCCAGGAATATCTATAATTGAAGTAACAATATTCAATCTCTGCTTTCAATTCCACTTCACCAATCAAAATAAATAAGAAATTCAATCTCTGTATGATGTAATAACTCCTCCACCTTCACTTCAAGCAGCTAAAGCCATGGCAGATGGAGAGGACTATGATGAGTATCAGTGCTATCAGAATACCCAAGATGGTAAGCTTTATCTTCATATTCTGCAGCCACATTTTCCTCCTCATCTCATTGCCTTGCTTCTGGAAGGAGCGGGCCTGCAACCAATGTTCATTGTTATTAAAATTTATCCATATGTTTTGATTTACCATAAATTGTACATGAAACCTATGTCGGCACAACAAAAAAAAAATGAAAATTCTCAAATTAGGATATCTTAAAAATTTTGGGATGGCAAGAGATCTCTTGAATTTAGTTGTTATACTTTATATACAGACGAGAATGTGATAACATATAGACATTTGTACTTGAGGCATAAATCAAATTTGATACCCAATAACTCTATAGTTAAAAAAAACACATTGTTTTGTCAATAGACTTGGCGTGGCATAAAACACATGCAAACTGTACTAATTGATGCCTCAAAGCCATGTTTGGCAGTTATATAGTAGAGACTGGAATAATCACAATAAAATGATGAAATGATAATATAAAATGTTAAAAATATCTTTATCATTAGGATATCATTTTTGACAGTTCACCTGAGTGATGGATTAGGATTTATACTATGTTTTTCACTCACCAATGTTGATAAAGTAAATAGCGATACATAAAGTATAATTAAGAAATAGGTGTGCCAATCATTCATCTTCTCTCGTTTTATATCATTGCACATCACTTACAGCTAAATTGATATTTACTTAAAAAACAGATGTATGGATTATATCAAAATAAAAAAACAAAGATAAAATTGGTTTATATATCAAGACTAATTTAATCTATTAAGTTTCCAAAAATAAAAGTGAGTTAAGTTTTGTATTACAATACCCCACATTGTACAATACTTGGCCAAAAAAAAAAATCTTAACCCACTGTTAAAGGGGCCTAAAAATTTAAATAGGACAAAGTATATGTTATATTAAGTAAATAAAAACTCATTCTTATAATGATAGAAGCCAAAAAGTTCTATTTAAATGAAAGATCATATCAGAAACTCAAAATAATGGAAAAAAAAATAGAAACATCAAATAAGATAAAGGGTAAATTTGATAAACTACCCTTTTTCAACAGTATAATCCTCACATTGTTTTGAAGGTCCTCTGTCTTGTCAACCAGAACTGAAACCTTTTCTCCGCGATCGATAACCTGCAACACATCCAATGCCCTTAAGTTAAGTGTAGTAGATTTAAGTGATATTGTAAGGGACTCACTGATGTCTAAGAATGAAATTCACCCTAAAAAATGTAGCTAGGTATGATAACATAGCAAAATGGTATTTAAAATGAGGTGGGAAGATAAAGGACTAGGATATCAGTGGGCTCCAACCCGGAAGGGGAAGAGACATTTAAGAGAACAAGAAGCAGAGAGCTGTTTATGAGAGTTCTTCATAATCTACGCTTGGAAACTAACACGTTGCACATGCTAACCTGAATATTGTCATGCTCAATGTGTATAAAGAAATAATGTGATATGATCTCTGAATTAATCTGGAGAAGTTACTAATATAGATCTTTAATTCAAATAACTCTGTTATCTGTAATCAAGGATTCAAGCTAGAACTCGAACCACAGAACTTGACCAGATAGTTTCGGGCTCATCATCACCAGGTTAATGGTTTTGTTCTTGTGAAATACAGATGCTATGATTTCTTCTTGCTCGAAGCAATCAAGGAAACTTTCATGTTTAACTTACAAGAAACAAAAAAGAAGAAACTGTACCCAAAGACCGATAAAAATGCTGAATTCGTGAACTTAGCCAATTTTCTCAGATGATGTTCAATAATGAACAAATGCTATTGAAAGTCTTTTAATGGTAAAGATAACAAATTCAATCTGAAAAAGATGGCAAGATCCATACACATAAATCTACTCCTGTACTGTAGTTTTACCTTAATATTAACTTCAACCTTAGCTTTAGAAAGTTTTTTTTTTTAGGAAATTACCTTTAGAAAGTTAAATAACGAGTTCAACTAAGCGAGCACATATGTGCAAAACTAACATGAAAACCCAATGGTGAAGATCTTGAATTTTCTCTCTCATTGTCCACAAGCACATTGGAGAAATGTTTGATACAAAAATTATCCTGCCAATCACTCAATGCCTGGATTTCTTTATATTCAACAATCATTTCTGAGTCTGTTAAATTCAACTTCCATCCAAGAGAACTCCAGGAGAAATGCAGTCATCTCTGAAAAATGTTCCCACAACTGACAAAATTCCACTGGAAATATCAAAAATAACTTCCAGGTATCAAACAGTACTCCAATTGAGAGAGATCCCAAGTCTGAACTTCATTTGTCCAGAATATATACATTGAGGACTATATATATAAAATAATAAATTATGAGTAGTGCAATCTACGTTGGAAAATAGAGCATGTGATTGGTCGAGTGCAGTATCCTGACTCCCACAATGATCATTAATCCTTCATCGCATATGACAGTCTGTGATCAATGTTTGAGAATATGAAGACAAATGGGATAAGCATACAGAGAAATAAATTACCTTTTGAATGTTCTCCGTCATGACACTTTTGACTTCTGAAACTTGGGCCTGCACTTTGGCAAGTTTACTTATCTCCTCTGGGTGATCTGAACAGTATTGCATCTGCTCCTTCAGTTTAACTCTGCCATGATGATAATAAGCTTGTCAAGATTTGATCTGATCAAGCATGAAATATTATACTCAAATCTCCCACTGCATTACCCATATTCCTTGCTAAGGCTGTTAGCAGGAGCATTTGCAGCTTTGCCCCTTCCATATCTCGCTATGAAGTCATCCTTGATGCGCTCCAGAAAGGCCATAGGGACCTGCCTTCCTATTGATGCATCCGCAACTACACAAAATACTATGGGACCGAAAGCAAGCACGGTGAAAAATACAGAAAGACTTGCCCAAAAAATAAAGCACTATTTTCAAATTTATTACTCCACAATAAACTTTGCACTAAGAATACAAAACAAATTTACCAAAGATTCAAACTTGGATGGATCCTAAATGCCAAATCTCTGTTCACTGACTTCAAGATTTTTCCCCTAATTGAGCTCAATTTCATACCGATACCAAATTAGATAAACCTCATAATCTAGATCCCACCCTCATAATCTTTAATTTATTCTTTAAGTGAAGGGGGTTGCCTTGTGACAAAGGGCCGGTGAGGAAAAAGACTGTGAGAAACATTTGATTTCAATTACTAGTTGATAGTGAATCAATTCCTCTCTCCTTCATGGACATAGACAAAATTGTCGAACCACCTGAATCTCTTAGTCTGTATTTTTTATTTGGATTTGTTTCCATCATTGTTCTACAGTTGCTAAAGACATGGTCAACATAATCTGGCCAAATCAGATTATGATCCCTCTAACATCAACCAATCAAAAAAAATTTAAAAAAAAAACTACATAGCTGGAATTAAACAAAATCACCTCCCCTTCAATAGAAAACCCTCAAGCAATCCAATCCCACACTGAACACAACTACACGGGTACTCTAAAAATCCAATATTTCTCTCCTTTTCATATCAATTGCGATCCAATCACCCCCAAAATTCAAGATTTCTCAAGACAACCAAACACAAAGAGGAGAACTGACCGAAGGAGCCGGAGAAGAGGTAGTTGAAGGAGTGACCGTCGAAGGCATAGGTGAATCGACCATCGTTGCCGGACGCCGTTGGAATGTTCTGGAGGCACTTCTGGGCGACGTCGGCGATGTTCCCGTCGGACCCGCCGTAGTCCGCGAGGATCACCGTGCCGCGCGCCACCGACGCGTATATCAAACGATTCTCCCCCATATCTTCTCCTCCTCCTCTTCTCCTCTCTCTCTCTCTTGGGGATATTGTGTTTGAATTCAAAGGAGAGAATGAGAGGGTTTTGAAAAGGTTGGACGAATAGGGGATGACTTTTCGCGGCTGCTTCCCGGGGGATGCTGATGTGTTTTTCGTGGGAGAAAGGGAGGATGCGCGGCTCTTTTTGATTTTTTTTTTTTTCGTATGTCGCTTTTGTTTTTGTTTTTTTTTCAGCGGGTCCGCGTTTTGGCGGGTGCCGTGTTATGACTCGTTTCCCCGGGTAGTGCTCAATTTGTTTTTATATAGTGCGTATTTCATTATTAGTACATGCCTCAAATGTCAATTTCAATATTTAAAGAAATATTTATATACATTAGTTTGAGAAATGAGATTTTTATTTTATTAATCATGTTATTTAATTATCAATTTCTTTTTCTTCATATTTTATTTTAAGTCTTTAATTTTTTTTTAAATTATTAGTCTCTCTACACAAAATATATGTATGATTTTGTTTTAGATATTTGGAATGTATATATAAAATGTTTGACAAAATATCAAAAACAAAATTGCATTTGCATTGTTAGGTGTTCAGTGTTATTCAACACTACATATGCCCACTCAATCTGATATTACATTCTATTGTAGTCTTAGGATCTTAGCTGTCTAATTAGGATTGATTACATAAGTAGAAGAAGAATAACTACATAAGTAAATTTTGAGGAATTTTCATTATTGAATTTTGAAATGTTCTTTCTTTGTTGAAAATTGTGAAATATCAAATTAAATATTTTAAATGCATTTAGAATTTTAAATTTTAAATTTAGATATCATAAAAAATTTGTATGCAATCAATGAAAAATTATTTTGCGTGATGTTAAACTTTTATTTATATAGAGATTTTATGGAAATCTAACATATTTATATATTTTATTTATTCATTTACATTTAAGCTACTATTATTTTAGTTTATTTTATTTATTTATATTTGAAATCTCATTTATAAAGGATCTGAGATTTTCTCACTGTTATAAAATCTTGATTACGCCACTACACGCAATCATTTATTTGAAGTATCAATGGAAGTTGGAGATAAGCTGAACCAGAAAATCAATATCTTGATTATAAAAATGTCGAAAAATGGTTTCATTGGGGTTGGGGGATTTTTTTCATTGGTGCTGATACACCTAGATCCATTTTCAGCCCTAATTTCAGCCCAATATGTGCCGATAGATTTCTATCGACGCATATACTCATGTTAACAAAGCATATGTTTCGAAAAAAAAATTACATTTTCTATAAATGCATCCATACAATTTATTAAAGTATATGCTTCATTTTTTATAAAAGCATGTAACTTATTGGATGATGTAATCTGTTTTTTAAAAAATCAAAATACATGTAGACTGAAATTGAGGTTGGAAATGAGGCCAGATGTAACATTATCTTTTTGTCATTTAAGGGATGAGTAGTTTAAGAATTTTAACTATTCATTAGCCCCAAAATAGACAAAAGTTTTGTGCCTGTACTAATAATGAAAAAAATCGTTTGAAATTTGGGACTTAAAATACAATATGAAAGAGAGAGGAATCAATCATTAAATAATATAGTTTACATAGACTTAAAAATAAATTTTAAAAATTACAAAGGATAGTTTAAGAATTTTAATTATCTGTTAGCCCAAACTAATGGGCATTGCCGGAGGGATTAATAATAAAATAAGCATTTGAAATTGGAGATTTAAAAATAAACATAAAGAAGAGAGTGATTGATCACTAAATAGCACAGTTTATAGGGTTTAAAAATAAAAACCCTTATATTTATTATGTTTGATTTATTTGGGTATAAGAATAGAGATGGAATATATTGAAATAAGAGTAAATAAGTTTAAAAACATATTCGGTTGAACGGAATATATGAGTATAGTTATGTTAAGATAGAAACGAATAGGACATGCCATGAGCATAAGCGACCACCGGAATATAATAGTCATTTGAAATAATTATTTTTTATTTATACTGAAATAGTTATCTATTCTAAAATAATTCATGTTACTACGTGAGACATGAAACTGAAATATATTATTTTTGTCACAAGAAACTAAGAAGGAATGTATATTCATATGAATGTACATGTCCATTCATTATTTTAACTAATTCAGAGACCCGATCAATTTTTTTTTGTGGATCAGGAGGGCAGGTCATTCGAATTTCAAACAGTGGTCCATTGGTATCATGCCATCATGTGAGAACATATCAAGGAATATATAACAAAAAGTTCGCACTATGTGGGACTAAATTGATTGATTCACATCCTGCAAAATATTCTAATTAAACAAATCTCATGAGACAGGCATGTCTTTGTCAGGAAATTTCATTGGGTACACTGGAAATGCAATATTTTCTTTATGTTTGAACATTGACTTTTTTGCGTGTTCCAGAATCACAGTTTATGAGATGTTCCATTCAGGCACTTCGATCTGGTTTAATAAAAAGATAAATATCTAAAATAAATTAGTCTAATTTAATAAGATAAAAATATCATTATTTTTATTAAAATTTACATTTAGTAATGTATTTCGTTATTCTTGTTTTTTTAGATTTTTATCCTGAATTATACATTTGGATTATATGATCTAAAATATGGAATAACTTCCATAACAAATTTAAAAATATTAAGCCTATCATTCGTTAGGCATTAAGTTGCTGGTGTTTAACTCTTACATCATTTGTTTAACCTCTCTTTCAAGAGTTGCTTCTTCTTTTCAAATCAGTCACCTTAACTATTTTGATGTTATTTAGACTATTTCTTAAGATGTTATATTGATCTGGTTTTCATTTTTTTAGGGAGGTTTGTCTGTTCCATCTTTTATCCATAACAAAATATCTTCATTTTTATCTCAAAATACATATAATTGTACATGTTTTATCTTTTTTTCTTATGCCACATGGGATAACATGTAATTTAATCCAATTATGTCAATTCAAGCACAATAAAAAAAAAAGGCGTGTGGGGGGGGGGGGGAATCCATGTAATCCCTTTCTTTTTTTCGAAGTTCATATAACCCCATGAAAATACTTATATAAATTCAAAACCCCTTGAGTTAAATTTCTATTGACAGATGGAAAATATTATATAAATATTCTGTTTGATTAACCCTGTATGAAAATACAATACCAAAAATCTTCTACACTGTGCTAAAAATGTGAAAAACCCTCTATAAATAATGATTTAACGCCTATAAATAGATTATAAAACTCTTTTCATAGTGATAATCATTTATAAATGATTTTTTACATAATATTTTTCACCGGTCAACAAAAATTTAACTCAAAAAACTATTTAGATTTACATAGAGGTTTTCAGGGGGTTATATGGATTTCAGGAAAAGTCAGAGAAATGTATGAATTTTAGACGGTTTACATAGAGATATGGATTTTTCCCAAACAAAAAACATGATCCCATGATTTCTCCGTCAAAAAATTCTCAATTTAGTGCTGATTATAATGGAAGAGGTGTTCTTCGTCGTGAAAAGCAGAACCTCTTGCATTAACGTTTATATGAACACAAATTCAGAGTTGTTACAAGGCCTTCATATACACAAATATGGATAGACATGTTATTTTTGGTACTGCATTTTGGAGTCACAGATGCCTTAGGCTGACCAGCTCGATGTCGAATATCAGGGTGCCTAAGGTAGAGCCCTCACCATTTGCGAGTCGGGTTGGGTTGAATATGGTCGTAAACAGTCTCTGTCGATCAAAGAACTGCAAATACCAACAAAAAAACATAGATAATGAAGGGAAATAACAAAGAACCAACAAACTTCACCTTGAAAATTGACCAACTGAATTTTATGTACTAGTAGATACTTAATTGAGAAGCAAAGAAGAAAGTAGAGGGTCTCTAGACAACAAAGAAAAAATCAACTACTATGAGGTAAGATGTAGATTCATTCCTATGCACAATTGTTGAGTATTTGCTTGCTATTAAGGATGCATGTAATAATAAAATATTTAATACAAAATCCACCTGCTGATAAGGCTCATGTATATTAGTGATTATGTTAGATGAAGAGGTCAAGATCGAATTCGTATAAACTTGCATATCCAGGTGGAATAAACAATGCTGTTTATAGTTGGAATGTGGATTATGTTGATTGATTCTGCGCTTAAAGTAGGCATGGAAAATTGCTAAAGGTTCTCAAGTTATAAAGTGCTCTAATTTTATGAATCAATCAATGCATTTCAAACCCCAACCCATAATATGTATACTAACAAAAGTACCTCTCTTTTCCATGATTTATAAATGCTTTATCAAAAAAAAGAATTCAGACTACCAAGTTAACAAACAATTAGAGAAAGACCAAGACCAATGTAACGATCTCACATAAGGAAACAAGTATGCACGCTTGTAGAACTAACCACATTATATAATATGAATTGAATCAGCACTTGCTGCATTGACAACATGAGAAATCTTATGGAGCAAGCAAAAATTAAAATATCAATGGACATGATTTGTTTTTCGAGAATTGTTGAATCATTGGTGTATCTTCAGTCTTCTAAGAGAAAACAAAATCTTGTCTTCTCTGATGCACACAATGGAGGTTTAGATATTGTAGTGGCAGGAAGAAATCAGACAAAACAAGATTTAAGAATCATCACAAACGAAGAGAAGTAGGTAGTCATATCAATTTAGTCCACAAACTATGAACCATTTGCTCAAGTAATAAACCACATACATTGGGTGGTAGGGGCTCTTGTGATGTGTTCTGATACCCCTGCGAGGGTGGAATAACAACACGACGAATTCCTCCAACTCTCATTGTCTTCACTGCCGCCTCAATCCCTGGAATTACCTACAATAATAAGAACAACATTCCTAATTTTTGCTTTATCATCATCATCAACCACTGTGTGCTTTTATACTATCAAATAAAAGTTAGATGCATGGTTTCTGTCAAACTGTAACACCAAGATGAATTCCACCACATTCAAGTTGCCATTCTGCAGAAAAACTAAAATGTGTGGTTTAGTTAGTGTTTAGAAACATTTTGGATTATTTTGCTTCTACAGAAATCATATATACCCCACATGTGCTTCCAAACACTCCGCATGGTTGCTACTTCTTAAGAAAAGAAGAAAAAAAAACTTTTATTTATAAACAGTTGAAGAAGAAAAAAGCTTTTCAGGAATCTAACAAAAGAGTGATTCCTAACAATATAAGGACCATTTGGAAGTGCGTTGGGGGGAGAGAGATTTTGAAAAGTTGTCTGACTTTTCAAAAGCATTATTTCCACAAATTCTCAAACGTGGTAAAAATTACACGATGAACGTTGGAAACGCCGTGAATGCCATGTTTCGGAAAAAAAATGTTTGGGTTCACGGTTGGCGGATGAACTAACATGGATCCAAATGGGGCGTAATTTCAAAAGCACCTCTAAGGTAGCCTTTGAAAACCCGTTTGCAAAACATCTCTTCACTTGCCAAAAAAAAAACATCTCTTCACTTGCAACTGCTTTTAAAATTGGATCATCAGAAAGCATGCATTTATTATACTACTCAAAGGTTCCATTTTTTTACTATGTATAATAAAAGCAAATGTTAAGCTTCACTTGCCAAAAAAAAAACATCTCTTCACTTGCAACTGCTTTTAAAATTGGATCATCAGAAAGCATGCATTTATTATACTACTCAAAGGTTCCATTTTTTTACTATGTATAATAAAAGCAAATGTTAAGCTTCTCAAAAAAAAAAAAGTTGCCACCACTTGAGGCATTTGCAAACACCATTTGGGTTAAGTTGATTCCTGCAAAAGAAGAATCAACCAAAAAGTTGCTTCCAAATGCTCAGTAACCATGTCTTCAGTGGATTTGCTTAAATGGGTATCTAAAAAACGCACAAAAGAATCCATATTTCGCCAGTATAGATTTGAAAACACACCAAATTGAAGAGAAAACTCAACAAGTTGAAACAAAAGAACCAACTTTGCCGGATCCGATGACGAACACGAAGGGGACAGGGTCGCCCGTCTCGTCCTTGTGATCGTAAGTCGAGTCGAACCGCCACCCCTGCTTCGCCGCCAACCTCCCATAGTAATGAATCGCGACCTTCAAATCACATCATCAGATTCACACATCAAAAATCTGAGACCGGGCATCCGAAAAGATTCGATTTTGATGACCTGGTCACCGTCGGAGGGAGCATCGCCGCCCGCGTCGCCTTGACGGATGTCGAGGGCTCTGACGCCGCCGGAGTCCTGGATGTCGAAGAAGGTGGAGGCGGTGGGGGTGGGAGGAGGAGCAAAGGAGGTGGAAGATAAGGCGGAGGAGGGAAAGAGGAGGAGGGGAGGAGAGGCGGCGAGGGCTAAAAGCGTCCTTCGCGAGGGGAGGTTTCGGTTTCGGGTGGCGGAGATGGGGGGAGAGCGGAGAGGAGGAGATGGGGATAGGGCGTTCATGACGGAATTGTCCTCTGTTTTTTGGGATAATTACGGTGGGATGACCAATTATCCAACACTGGAAAACCAAGCATGGTTCGAGCAATACCCGAATAAATTAGAATTAGTCAGAATAGTTTCATTATGAATGTTTGGATTACTTAAGTAAATAAAAATTTATATGTTAGAATTAAAATGGTATATAGATTCTAACTAACCCTTATAATTAAATTAAATTAAATTAACTGTCATAACTTTGTGCCCCCCCCCCAAAATTTAAAAAGTGAGTTGGCTGTTAAATTAATTGTCATCACCTCTTATAAAACAACTATTAAATAAACTATTATAATTTTTTAATTTTTTATAAATCTTTATTCACATTTTATTCAAACAATAAAAAAAATTACTATTATGTTTCTCAATAACAATAATTCAAAATACAAACGAACAAAAAATTATTTTATTATTATTTATACTAAAATAATCATAAACATTTGTCCCACCAATCCCTTTTTGCTTTTTTTAATAAGAAAAACATCAATTTCTTTTTGGTTTGGTTTTTTTTTTTTTTTGGGTGTCACTCGTGTAGTGTTGGTTAAAACCCGCTTTCGCATTGAGAAGTGTCATTTTCTAAAAGTGATTTAAAAGATTTTCATCCTCTCCTTCACTTTAATCTGCTCCTACAGCTACAGCAGCTACTTCAGCTACTTGCGCCTGTTTGAAAACACGGTTTGAAAATCAGCTTTTAGCTTTTGCATCTTTATGCACACATTTTGAGAGTGAATGATGATGTTTTGAAGGTGTAATGATGATGATTTAATAGTGTAATGATGATGGCTGCTTTATGAAACACAGATTTCGAAGCACAGTTTTAGAGATAAAATCTAGTAATGATGGTGTATTTAAGTTGATATGTTTAGTAACAGCTTTTACCTTTTAGCTTTTAAATGATAATATATTTGAATTGATGTGACCCCAAAAGTTAAAAGCTGTTTTTGGCTTTTGCAGCCAAACAAGCACTAGTCAACGACGGACTTGGAAATGGAATTTTGGACTTGAAGGTGGGGGGTGTTGATTTGGAAGGAATGTTTATTATGCTCGTCTCTCTCCACCACATACTCCAGTGCAATGTCAATTTAGATTTTCCACGAGAATCAATCCCTACCCCCCTGTTTGGGGTGAAGAATAAATGGTGGATAGGGGAGAATACAGTAGAATAGCCCCCAAACAGCTGTTTGTTTGACAAGAATAAACCTTGATAGTTATGTCTGGATAAGCTAGGATAAAGCCGGATAACTATTCTCAGAAAAGGTTAGAATTGCTTATCAGGGTTTATCTATACCAATGGATAAAAATACTCTTATCTGTCATTTTAAAAAATTTATCTTATCTAATACTCTCTGCACACATTCCAAAAACTATCATATCTATCATATCACACACACATCTCTCATATTTATTCCCAAACACAAATAATTTATGCAGGGGTATAATTGTTATTTAAAAAGTCATAAACTCTTATCCATCTCTTATCTACCACTTATCTTTACTTTATTCAAGGTGAATCAAACAACAAAAAGATCAATTTTACGTTTTCCAATGAGAATAACAGAAAAGACAACCAAACAAAAATTTATTTATTCAACATAGATTGTTATTTATCCCAGTATAACTATCAAGGACAAATAACTTTATGTCACATCCAAACGAGCCTTACATCCTCACGCTCCACATCCTACATTTAATTTGTACCACTCCCTTTTTCAAAAGCCGCTGACAGACCTCACTCTTTTTCCATCTCCTCCTGGAGACGGGATTCGGTCAGGTCCCGTTTCGGTCAGTTCGGTCAGTACCGAACTGCACAACGTTCAAATTGAACTGCACAACAAATTGTTGGGTATATTTTTTACTCTCTTATTGGATACTGATGATACTTAGGAATTCATTTCTCCAATAGTTGATTGAATCCAATAAGAGAGTAAAAAAATATACCCAACAATTTATTGTGCAGTTCGATTTGAACATGGTGCAGTTCAATTTGAACGTGGTGCAGTTCGGTACTGACCGAACTGATCGTAGTCGAGCACTGACCGGATCCGAGCCCCTCCTCGTGATACCTTCAATCATCATTGTACCAACAAAAAGCTTGTCATACATTTAATAGAGGGGAGGGACTGAGATCAGTGGTTTTCAAGGGGAGGGGTTTGGTTTGGAGGGGAGTGTTTGTTTTTTTTTTTTTCTCTGCCTAGCACGGTAGCACCTTCAATTTTCGTCGGCGCGAGCAGAACTTTTATTTTTTTTTTCTGGTTTTTACTGATGGCTTTCATGTCTATTCTTCCTCTTTTTTTTTCAGAGTTTTTAATTTAAATTCAAAAATAAAATTAAATAATAAATATCTATTTTTTAAAAAATAAAAATAAAAACATGAAGAACTCAATTTCAAACAGGGCCTTAAGCTTGTGTGGGTTTTTTTTTTTAATAAACTTAGGCTTGTAAAGTTAACTTATGTGTTATAATAATCGGCATCGGTCTTATAATGGAGTGAGTGATATTTTTTGTAGAGACATTTTTACTAAAATAGATGTCTTATACTTGACACACAAAAACAAACAAGAGTTATGTATTTCATATTTTCATTGTTTCCCTGAACAGAAAATCTGATTTTTTTTTCTTAACAAAAACATTTTAAAAAATGTCTCGTCTCATGATAACCTTTGTTAAAAAAAAAGAAAAAATTTGTAAAAAGAAAAAATAAAAGCCGCCGTCTGTGGGACTCGAACCCACGACCACGTGGTTAAAAGCCACGCGCTCTACCAGCTGAGCTAAGACGGCTATTTTGTAGTTATTATGTTTATTACATTAATATTATAAATACATACAATATTGACTTACTAAATATACAAAACCGATTGTTGATGGTATAAGCATTTTTCACCAATACTACCTTTATATAGATATTGCATAAATGTATAATCTTTGATAAATTCAATGTTAGATGTTATATCTTACTACAATGAAATATTTGATAGATTTTGTATTAATGGTTTTTCCTTTCACAAAAGCAATCTTCGCATTATAAATTTCACATTGTCCTTCGTCGTTACTTAGTGATCTTTTTAACCTGTGTCATTCTCTTGTGTCATTCTCTTTTCATTTATCAGTTTTTTTCTCTCTCTTTGATATCTTTATTTGAATCTTTCAAGTCTGTTTTTCAAATCGGGATTCCCCGTTAAATGCCTCTTTTAATCCGCTCTTTATTTTCAATCTTACCTTTTATTTTTCTGATCATCTATTCCTCTAACAAACTTCAGAGTTATACTTTAAAATCAAAAATGAAATATTAGTAGCAATATCTACCTTTATTCCTAAAAAAAAACAGTGTTTTTTAAATCCTATGATTTTTTCCCCTATCAATACAAAAGAATCTCATTGAACAAAAAAATGGAAATTTGAAAACATCACTAGCCCAATGACAGAGTACCATTCCGCATTAGATTTCCGAATACATTGGTCATACAGGTTTTTTTATGCCCACCTTTGATTCACCTCATTATGGTTTCAAAGCATCTCCCTCTGAGTGGGGCAAACAATTCCTCCATGAGCCTCTGAAAATGATCCAAGCAAGCTTTGTTGTTCAAGAACTCCAGTATTAGTTGAGAAAACCTCAGATGCACATAATAATAAATCTTGGAAATCAGAACTCGAGGTGTCCAGCGAGTAGATGTATGACTCTAGCCAAAGAGTCAATCTCGTGTTCAGTGCTCACAGAAGAGTATCTTATTTCATATTTGATCAGTTTCCGAATCCTAAAGAAGGAAAGCTTGAAGAGGAAATGCAACAATGAATTACATAACATCAGATTACAACAGATAGCCATATCATATCGTCTGCATGATAATTACTCAGTGTTGCCTCTGTTTCAGCCTCTCCTGCAAACGCCAAGGTCCGGGGTCCGATCCTATTTATATCATTGTAATTTTCCTGTATATTGTGATGTAGTTATGATGAACAATGATTTTCATTTTCAAGTGTGCCTTCCCAATTTTATATATGCTTCTGTTCCAAGATTTGAAAGCAAGGTTTGAGTGATTTTGCTTTTGCAGGAAGCCACTAAATGTTTTCTAACTTTGAATGGTTAATTAGAAAGCATAACTCAGCTTTTTAATTATATATATATGTCAAACAGTTTTCTCATATGAGCTTATGTAGCACCCAAACAGGGGCTTAGCTAAACAAATCATAACCCCAGACATGAACAATTCATGGAAGGAAAATGTTTTCAGCAGGGTCACTTCTACAGTCAACATGTTTTTCAATTTCTTTGGTATATATATGCAAAATATGAACTTAGAAAATCAAACATTTTTAAAATTCACTAGTCGATTTTTTTGGTAGATAATTGTTTGTTTGTTTTTTTTGTTATTTTATTTATTGATGCCTGGCTAAATCCCATGAGTAGCAAGACTGAAACCAGAACCCCTCAATGAAAAAGGATACATACCCCTCATTAATTTTTAACAGGCCCTGTTATACAGCATCCCGTCTTCAGTTCCGCCTGCTCAATTGTTATCCAACTAATGAAATATATACTCCATTAGATAATTTAAAAGGATGAGGAAAAAGATTCTCCCAAAAGTATATTAGACCATTAGAACTAAAAAAAAACTAAAAAAATCTTCCTTCAAGCTCATCCTACTATACCTTAACAAAACTACATGTATTTCTACAGTAATATCTAACCCGATTAATACTCACCTAATATTTTTCTCTGTATTTCCCCCCTTCCCGTTCAGAGCTTGTAATTCTGTTCTCAATAATGCAATCGGGTAGCAAATATATACATTTCTTTCAACAACAAAAAAAAGGCTCACTTAAACAAATTAAGCTTTCCACATATGATCCTCCTATGAATAACATAAGTTTCAGAGTTTGATCATGAATGAAACAGCTACAGTTGAGGAGCAGACAAGATAATTATTGATCAAACTCAAATGTAAGGATTTACATGCTTACCCAATATGAATGTTCGATTTCAGCTATGTACACTTACTGACTTATTTTTCATTTTCAGACATGTTTTATATCACATGTTTCTCAAGAAATACGAGGAGCGCCTGACCTGCAGCCCAGACATCATCATCCAAGACATACTCCTCGGGGGAATGACTAACACCTCCGCGACAACGGACAAACAACATGCCCACCTGATTCAATGCTAGAGACCAGTTATTAAGTGCTTAAAAAATAGTAAAGAAGGTGGTTTTGAAGAAAAATGTTATACTCGGTCATTTCTGGCCACACACATTTTGATTTTTTTTTTGAAATAAATATATACTTTGTTATACATTCTTATATAGAAAAAAATGAATTAAATAATCGTATAAATTGAATACATATAGGAAGAGTATAGACTGCCATAGTGGAGTATATACTACATTAGGTGATTTATATACCGTGTTAGTGGTGACTTATAGCTGACGACACCCGATTTTAAAACATACTTATAGCTGACATGAAAGTAAAAATCTCTGACCTTTGTTAAATGGGACATTGCCATTGCATCATGACCTGCTCCACTCATCAGCACTGGTACATCCCCTTGAAATCCACCTGGCATCCTGTTCAACGCAGAAGCTGCTGCGAGTTCAAGATGGGAACTCAGCTCTGAGTCGCATTGCACTGCTTCAGCTGCGTGCTGATATAATCCAATCATCCAATTGAATTGATCAGTCAGTTATAGAGGATCGATGGATATTCGAGTGAGGATATGGGCTTCAGACCTTCTTTTCCACAATGCAAGAAACCGACCGCCTATCGCATACTTGGTGGATCCTTGAGGACAATTCAAGAATGACAGCCTCACGGATTGTATTGTCCATGGCCCGTAAATCCACAGTAAAGTCACCTATATTTATAAGACAATCGGATTTTATGGAATTTTTAAGAAAATAATCTGAAGCAAAGCGAGAAAAAAAAATACTAAGAGCCAATTTGGCGTTCATTTTACTCTCCTTTTGCTAGAACACCAAGGTAAATGGTATTTGCTAATTCATGTGGTCATTCCTGGGCATCCCAAGCAAAATTTTCTGCATTCCTTCCTCCCACGGAATATATCAAAACTAGATTCCTAGGGAAGAAGGAATTCTCCTTCTGACTAGAGTTACCAAACTAGCCTTGAGTACTAAAAAAGGATTCGAGGAAACAGAATATTGCCTGGCCTGGAATGACGTTGCTTGCGCTTGGCCAACAAGATATTTCTCCAACTGTACAAACAAGGGATCTCAAAATAGATGCATCCATGAATCCTTTGCATTCACTGTCATAAGATAAGAAGCCCTCGGGTTGTTTACAAAGATTCTCCAGTAACACAATCAGTTCAGCTGCAGCGGCCATTGGATCCCGGCGCATATACATGGGCACTGTTCCAGCATGCCCTTGAGAACCTCTCACTGTTACCTGGGGAATAAAAGCAGAAAAAATAACTTGTTGGTCTCCATAAACAAATTTGATTGAATGTGAGGGCATGTCATTATTATTAGTTTATGGGATACAACTTTCACATAAGAATTAGTTTGATATAAGGTTCAGCATTATTAATTAAGCTAATATATATCAGGACTTGATAATAACTTTGACTACAAATTTACAACACTGCATAGGCATATTGCCAAATTCTTGTGATTCATGTTCTGTTTCTTACAATCTGTGGTCTTATAGGAGTCAGTGATCCCAATTCAACAAAAAAATAGGTCAATATCCAAGCAATCCAACATTAGGACACATTGACATCCCCAAAATCGAACTACTAATGTTTTTTTGTTTTTAGGAATCAGTATCTTGGATTCCTAGTATACATTTTATGAAAGCTCAGACGTATTAAGTCCATAACTTTGCAGTATGCAAAGTTTTTTCTTTTCACTTCTGATTTTCCAAAGTCAATTTTCAGAGAAATATTATTCAGGGTGCATAAGACTCTCATTGACTCCTCATCCTAGAGTTCCTCTATCTATGATATGGAGGAATATATTTGAATAGAATTCCGTGCTTCAGAGGAAATTCAGTTCCACCCCAGCAATGGGGTGGAGAACCGGTTTTGGAAGGATAAATGGCTTCTTGATGCTTCCCAAGCAATCCTTTTCTCTATATCGGGTGGCTTTGGATGAGAATGACCTCATATGTGACTCCTACAAATGTGGTGCCAATTCAATCATTTGGACCCCACAGCTCCGACGCAATTCTAAACAACTTGGAAAAGGTGGAGTTGGATTTGTTCCTAGCGGCTCTCCAACCGATAGAATTAAATTTGGAAGATAACAGTTGTTGGGAGTTGTCCCCTTGTTCCAGTTTTACTGTGAACTCCTATAGAAAGCTTAACAAGCATCCTACGCAAGATATCCCCACTATTCGGCATGAATGTCTTACTTGGGGCTCTCTGCTTCGTTAAAGATCTGATGTTTCATGTGGATTCTCACACTTGACAAGGCCTACAAAAGTCAACCAATTGAAATGGGCACGTATGGAAATGGTACTTGTGACCTTTGTGGAGGGGAGAAGGAAACAAGGGAACATCTTTTCTTTGGATGCTCATTTAACGCTCGAATTTGGAAGAAGGTTGGCTCAGCCTTAGGGTTAAACTATTCTTTTACCCCCCGTTTGTGTAACGGAATAAGCAAGTATAAGGGTGATATAAGAATGGATAGAAAAATGGTTGTTTGTTTGCAGGGTATAACTTGGTATTACTAAGCCAGTTTAAACGAGTATAAGAGAGTATAACAATTCTAAGCAACCCCTAGGATAAGCTATACTCACTTTATCTATTCCCATGGGCCCACATGTCAAATCAACTTTTTACACCTCATCACATCAAATCACCTATCAACACCTCTTATACATCAATGGGCCCACATGTCAAATCAATTTTTTACACTTTATTTATATTTTATTCTTTATCAAACAAACAACTCAACCTTTATTCTTACGTTTTCCAATGAGAATAAAAAAAACACAACCAAACAGAAAATCTCTTATTCTTGTAGATTTGTTATCTATACTGACATAGTTATCTATCCAGAATAACTCAATTCCACTATCCAAACGGGGGGTTAAAGATCTTGAAGGAATGTGGGGATGGTTTTGTAAAAGATGGAAGAGTAGTGATCATAGTAATCTCGCAAAATTTCAATGGCTTATTCTGCATGCAGTTTGTTGGAGCATTTGGTTGACGTAACAAATGTATTTTCTGAAGGGTCTACATGGGGAATATTGTGGCAATGATCTCTTCCTTTCTTAAATCATGGGTTCTTATTCTTCTTGGGGAGCAGGCACCTTCCAACATCATGGGTAACGCTTGGTTTGGGTAGTGTGGGATTAGGCCGGGTATCCTTTTTTAAGTGGTTCCTTTTGGAGGGTGTTTATTTTGCTATTTCCTTTTATTTCCCTTTGTTAAACTTTGTCCGGAGATACCTCATCTCCTTTTGTTCGAGGGCGCTTTCATTTAACAAGATAGCACCAAATTTCACTTTAAAAAATCTAAAACTCTATCTTCAAAAAAAAAAAAAAATTTAAAACTCATGTTAAACATGTAGTTAATTTCATTCATGTTCTTCTTCTTCTCCTCCTCTACCAAATGTCATCATTTGGCACAATTAGACTTGTATGCATTTCTTGTGATGAGTAGGCATAAAATTTTCTACATATTGCCAGCATGCATTGCATTTGTGCCTAATTTTTTTTTTAGATTAACCATTGTGGATATAAGAATTTACTAATATAGAAAAATATGGGTATCACACCTTTAATCTTGTTTGTCCAGCGATTCCTTTCACAACTCCAAGGGGAAGACCAACGGACTCCAGCACAGGGCCTTGTTCAATGTGTACCTATGACAGAGAAAATGTCATAACACTTCAAAATAATTTAAGGGTACAAAAACCTTAGATTTGGTATGAAAAAAATAAAGATTCTCAGTTGGGATACCTCAATATAACCCCAGACTGACTGCGGGTCATACTTCATCTGTAGAAGGATATCCCCTGTAGTTTCAAAATAGTTTTCTCTAAGAACATCTTGCACTGTTACACCACTGATTACAATTATATTCATCAAATACACTGAGAAAAAAATAATCAGCAATTATATAAAATGGCATAGGCCCAATGTAAGAAACCTTTTGTCTGAAATCTGCAAAGATGAAGCTGGGAGAACACCAGCTACAGCAGCGCTTCCTAAAAAGGTTGATTGAAACCGAACACCTTCCTCGTCACTGAATGCAATAACCTGGAATGTTCAACGGAGGTCATGAGCTGCTCATTTCATGCATGAAATTTTTTTTGAGAATCAATAGATAAAAGAAAATTCAAAATGATAGACAAAAGAAATAGTGACAGTCAACATTTAAACAGAAGTTTGAATTTGAACATTAAACAGGGAGAACTGTAATACATTCTTAAATGCATGTTGTGTATTAGTGGAGGGTCTCTGTTATTGTGAATAGTGTAACTTGAATAATCCTCTGTGGACTACTGAATATTCATGAAGGACCTGAGTGAATGGTGTTCTATTTGTACTTGTGTGCTTGAGATTGCCTCTTCCTCTATTGTAAACTAACAGTTATAGTGTTATACCATCCATCTTCTTGGAGAAAAGTTGACCCCGCCAAGGGTTAAGATAATCTAATCCAATTCTCCTGCAGACATTTGCGGCAAAGTAAATAATCATTATTCTTTTGACACATAAGAAAAGATATGTATGATTCCTCACATATATTGTGTTGCTAGAAGACTGAAAAAGATGCTGACATTTTCATAATACAGTGAGTAGTGATTATTATTATTATAGGGCATATAGCACCCTGTATCTCTAGGAGATGAATCATCTTCTAAAGCAATGACTCTCCCCGAGGCGTCATCCAATTTTTACCTATCAGTTTTATAAAATGTGGAATGGTGCCTAAGAATGAATTCCGTCGCATATTCTGGGCTTGTACATGCCTTATCCCCTGACTTTATCAAAGCTTAATTTCAATGGGGAAAATTCAAAAAAATTTCAGGTAATCTAGAGCTACAAAAATAGCCCTTAAAGAGTAAATGAACATAAATATAATATGTGTGAGTAACTTAAAATTTAGTCACCATCTGTAAGGTCCAGTTTTCCATCCTGTTAGAACTAATTTATTTGAAAAAGGATAAAAGCATTTTAAAAAAATCTCCACACAGAACATAAAAATAAATAAAAAATAATAATAATAACAACAGTGCATTAAATGGTCCAATTTATTGTCCTACACAAAACATCCCAAACCATCAATGTTGTGCATGAACTGGAAGCTAACTTTTTTACATAAAAACCTTTTAAAGGTATATATTACAATCACATATTAGATTACAAAATATTTCTTAAGAGGATCTAGCAGTTTGGTGAAAACTTTTATTACACGAACGAAATTAAAGATTTTATTAGTGATAAAATAAAATACATTTACAACCAGCTCACCAACATTTTCCTCCGGAAAACGATCTCTAATGCTCCACAGTGAGTGACATTCATTGATGTTATGAACTGCCTCCATTTCCCTAAATATTGTATTACTTTTAGTAATATTCTTCTTTTCCTCTACACTAACCCTGTTTCTCTTTAAATGTTGATTTCCCATCACGACATCTGTAAATCTTTCCTCAACCCATATCCTGTGTCTCTGATACTTTAACTGGTGGAGGGTATTCAGTGACAACAACAATAGAAGTATGAAGGAGAAAGTATTGGAGAAGAGCATATAACAAATGAAATGTTGGACAGCAAGCTATCAAATCTCCTTGGACGTCACAAGAACTCTTTAATTCAATTAATAACAACCAATACTAACTTTGATCAAATGACACTTCTTGAATGCACCAAAACGAACAAACCAAGATTAAGCAACATAACCCTTGATATCAAGATTGCTAATTCGTGCTCAAACTATATCACATATAAACCACCTAAAACTTAGAAATATGACCCTTCCACTGTAAAAAAAAAAGGCCTCAAGAATCCCCAAAATAAATACCATATTATAATGCAAAATCCCAGTGTTGCAGTATCCAACAGCATGAAACCATCAAGGTTGCACTTCTCATTGATAAATGGTCGCGGATACTACTTCCCACTAAATCAATGACCCATTATTCTTAAAAACAGTGCCCCCCCCCCCCCCCCCCCCCAAAAAAAAAAAAAAAAAAAAACCTACCCACCCTACCTGTCTAGAAACAAGGTGCATGATAATTTTTCCAATATCACTCCCATTTCATTCAAACTTTAAAAAAAAAATCACTCTAGAGAAAAATAAAATACAAACCAGCCCTTTAATATTTTCCCGGATGAATTCAACTAAACCTCTATGCCAAAGAAACCTATAAAAATCTATATAATAATCGTATCTCATCTATTACTTTCTCTTGTATCATTAGGCATCCCTAGTAAAGGATTATTGCAATGCAACGCATATAATAAAGTGGGAAAAAAGCTGACTGACCTCCACTGGTCGCTGAAGTTTGCCCAGCTTCCCATTGATCCTCATAACCTTCAATGCGGAAAGTGCACTAATTATGCCTAACGATCCATCATAATTGCCAGCATCAATGACAGTATCCTGTTCAAACCAAGAGACATTAACATTGTTTCAACATGAAAAGCGAAAAAGATGCAGATTGTCTAAATCAAAAGAAAGAATAATCCTGTAATTACCAAGTGAGAACCAATTAGCAAAGCAGGTACACTAGCATTCACTGTTTCTGCTCGCCCATGTAAATTGCCCATAGGATCCACCCAGCTGAAAGCCACTACAATTTTAATTCAAAATTTTAAAACACATAAGAAAAATAAGTTGAGTGAGAAACAAACGTTCTTAAACCCGCATCCTGCATCCAGCTCTGAATAAGATTGCTGGCTCTAACTGAGGCCGGACTTAGGAATGTCCTCTCAAGATAACCATCCACGTCACTTATCTGTCCAGAAAGATAAACTAAGTTATAAAGAAAGATAAACTAAGTTATAAAGCGTTTTATATTTCCAAATACATTGATACAAGCTAATTTAATAGATCTACTTTCTTGGTATTTTCCATGTATAAATCAAATTACTAGAAAATGGGATATCAGGTGTTGTGGATGAGAAAAGCCCTTAAATTAAGGCAACCTTCATTTCTCCAACTTAGCATCAATCCCCACCTTAACAATAATATCATCAGCATCAATGAGAAGTGAGGAACTTATCATGAATACAATTGTTAATTCATTTTACTTCAATTATCCACAAGCAATCTCACTTTCTGTGTGGTACCTTCATAATATGATTTCACAATAAGCACATCTATATATCTTTGGCCCCTGAAACCTACCAATTCTTTGAGAAGTCAATAACATTGCTTTTGGGAAATTAATGAATACCAGGTGAAGCCTTTCCATCTTATATCTTAAGCTTACAAATTCTTCATGAATTAGATATGATAATGATCTTCATAAATGGAATTTCTATCATGAATCCACAGAGATATTTTGATTTTTTTTATCCCTCACTTATAGTGTCATTTATCACTCATATTTGTTCACTCTAAATATATTTATTTCTCATACGAAAAATATTAATAATGAATGCAATCTATTAAAAACACTATGAATGCATGCAATCTCATCAAATTGAGCAGCACTCTATCAAAGTAAAACTTCTCATGGACAGAGATTAGTTCGCAGCAGCCTCTACCGAACTCAGAGGAGTTATATTGAGAACATATCTAAATGTTGGGACTCACAGCTTACCCACCATTCCCAAGAGTTTCACCAAACTTTGAGAACTCCTCCACAGTTCCACATCAAAATGTTAAAGAAGCTTCATAGTGAGGTTTGGTGAAAATTATGTAAAAAAAATTTCAGCTTTAATTAGTAAGAGGAAACTTTGCATCCACCTTGATGCTCTGTTTGGTGAAAATTATGTCAAAAAGATTTCAGCTTTAATTAGTAAGAGGAAACTTTGCATCCACCTTGATGCTCTGCCAATACTCAACTCGGAATAATGAACGGTCATGGTATCCGTACCTAACACTTCTTCCAAACCTCAGCCCCTTTGACAGAAAATTTTCCAGTGGGTACATCTTAATTATTAATATATAAAAAAAGATGCACATGCTCCACCAACACATCATTTAATGAATGAATGTGCGACTTACTTAGTACTTATAGAAGAAGTGAAAAATTATACATGCTTCATTTAACGAGATACACACCTAATACCTCATGGGAGATATATGGGACTTCGTTCTTCAAAAAAAAAAAAAATGTTTGATTTCATAATGCTAACCATTAACACATGATGTACACACCAAAACATATAATTAATATAAAAAAAAACATTATTGCAACTTAAAATTTTAAAGGCTTGTAAATGCGCCATTTTATATGCACTGATTAATTATCCTAATTCCATATACTTCAAATGATTAATCTTCAACTTATTTAGTGTTAGTGTGTTACATCATATTTAAAAGTTTGGATTATGAAATTAGATTTAAAATATTAACCCCAATCAAAATTTCAACTTCAATTTTTCAATCACAAACACCACCACTAAAAAAATTACATTAAAAAAAGAATCCATTCCAACTGATAAAAAAAAAACCTTCCCAAGCTCACTAAGCCTGGCGACGGCCTCGTCCCTCAGAACCTCCCGAAACAGACCGCTCCCCTCGTTTCCTGCGATCATAAAAAAAACTCTAAAAAAACCCTAAAAAAACCTTTTTCAATCAAAACCAGCGTTTCAGAACAGGATTTTCACCTGCCGAAGCGATTGAAAAGCGGGAGAGACATAAGAGGAGAATCGAAGCCGTCCAAGTTAGGGTTTTGGAGACGTCGCGGAGGGCCGGAGGGGAGCCATTGCCGTGACGAAAGAAGCAAAACCGGCGACGGAACTCTCTCTCTCTCTGTCTCTGGCTCTGCGTCCTCTGTTATCCACGCATCCAAACGGGTTTAAGAGGGGAGGTGATAACGGAACGTGACGTCATTGAATGGTGCCTTCGAAAAACCTGGACCGTCCATTTAGAATCTCCGATGGTGGGTGTGTGGGACCCAGAACATGCGTTTGGATTCTTCCGACCATCGCCGAAACGATGAATCGTGACCGTCGGATGACGCAAGATGCACTCATGCATGGCATGCAGACACGATTCCGAATGTGTTAATGTATACATCATACTGTATAAGGGAATATATGCATGTAACCCTGAAAGTTTGCTTATATCCCCTATCTTTTTCCGAAATTCCATATAACCCTCTAATTGTTTGTATTATATTGATATACTCCCGTTAACACTTTTAAATTGAGGTGTTTTAAACTTAACTACATATTTAAATTACTTTTTTATCCTTGTCATTTTCACCTACACATAAGAAAAAATGCATATAACCCATTTAAAGTTTGCAAATATCCATATCGGCTCTTATTTTTTAAAATATTCATATAACCTCTTATATTTTCTCATGAATTTTTAGGTCTCTCAATTAGTTTTTTTATCAAATTTTAAAGAATATTCTATTCATTCTAAAAATGTTACAAATGTGTTTATCCAAATAATCTTATAAGATTTAAGAAAAATTCATAATGATCCATTTAAAGTAACATTGTAACAGTAGAGAGTTATATGAATTAAGCACATAATTTCAAATGGTTATGGATATTAGAAAAATGAGAGGTCTAAATTTCATAAGGTTACACGGAATGATTGTTCTTTCTAAATTAATGGTAATTTAATTCAGGATTTTTTTTTTTGCTTAACTAAGAACATTTTCAAAAGGTTACATGGATTTTTAGAAAGAACAAAAGATATGGATATTACTGAACTTTGAGGGGGAATATGCATTTTTTCCATTGTATAATTATGTGGTGGGTCCCAGTCGAGATCGAGATCAAATCTTGTTTTTCGGATTCTGTTTGTGGTTCACGGATGTCCCGCCGGCGATGATGGATTGTCGGCATAACTGGGACCCATCATATTTGTTCAGGTTCAATAAATAATGGAATATGAATTAAAAAAATCCAAATAACCCCTTGCAAACGGCATGAAATCCATGTGACTTTCTTATCTCTTAAGCACATGTAATCTCTTAAAAACACTAACGTAAATTTAAATAATCATTTGAATTAAATTTTCGTTAACATATGAAAAATATTATGTGTTAAAAGTATGAAAAATCATTTGTAAATGATGATTTTACCTTACAAATATATTATAAAACTCTATCTAAAGTGATAAAATCGCTATTTATTTAAAAAATTTCGTATTTTTAATGCATTGTAGGGGACTTTTGGTATATAGTGTTTTCAGTTTAAATTAATAAAAAAAATATTCACATAATATTCTTTATATGTCAATGAAAATTTAACTCATGTAGTTATTTGGATTTACATAGGTAATTTTAGGGAGCTACAAGGACTTAAGGAAAAGTTAAGGTGCTATATGGATTTGGAGAAGTTTACAAGGGGTTTATTTGCATTTTTTTTTCTTAAATAAAATATATATTGAGATATATTAATAAAAAAATTAAAATTGAAATAATATTTATGTACTATGATACTGTATCATAGTACACATTTTAATATATACAGCGATAGGTGGTTGAGAGATCGCTTTTAAACTGTTAGGTGCTAAAAAATGGATTGAGTGTATAACACCCATTTGGGAAAAAAAATGATTGTGTAATTATTTAAAAATTCATCATAAATTGTTATAAAACTTTAAAGATGTAATCCACTTTTTTCATTTTATAATAGATTTTCTTTCTTTTTCTTTATTGAATATTTCAAAAGGATGTAATACACATCTTTTTTTGTTGTTTTTTAATAAGCACTTTGAAGTACCAAGTTCACAGCATTCTTTTTCATCTAATCAAAATGATCTTTTTAATTATTATTGATTAATAAATTAACAATTATATGGATTATAGTTAAAAAAATTCTCTCACGTATGTATTCATTCTAATTCTCATTCTGCTAGAACATATATAAAAAATTACATTTGAAATCTTCCATTTCGTGCTTAGTTTCAAACATTGTAAGCTAAAAAAAAATCCACGGTAACCTACCAGAATCGGATTCCTGAGAATGTAGAATTCTCTTTCTAGACACCAGTGCTTAATTCCTTGCTCCACTAACTAGAACCCTTTCAAGGACAGACCACTTGAAAAATCCAATCATCTTTTAACAGCCAAGTAGTCAATATTTTTAAGAACACAGAATACAAAACACCTATATAGATTTGATTTAAAAATAAACAAACTCCAAATCACAACACAAATTGTGGACCCAGTGAAATGTCTGTCATTCCTATTGAGCCACAAGAAGATGTGGATCCAATATTAGATGTGGGTGTGTGCCTTTTTTGTTTGGCTATCATGACCAGAAGCAGGTGCAGAGGCATCTAACAAAGGCCACAGCAGTTTGTTTTATTTATTTTATTTTTTATTTCTGAAAAAATACATTTGTCTAATGGAATATTTAAACACATCCGAATTGATAACTACACACCTTCAAATGACAAAAAGTGCCCACACAGACATCAAGCACTTTCTCAGCCCCTTTTCTTTTGAACTAATCCTTGTCATGTGATATAATAAGTTTCATTTGTCCATTTTATTTGTCTGATTAGCATTTAGTGGAAGAGTTTGGTCATCAATCTAGGATTATATATATTATTCTAATACTTTGAATGGATCTCCTGTCTGGTTTGTTCGTCCATTTAGCAATTAGCACTCACTTCATCATCTAGGACTATGTTATTATTTTTATTGGATCCCTAGGTGAGATTTAAAGTTCATTTGATGTTCATTCTCACTCTGTCCATCTATTCTTTTGTTCAATCTTGTATATACCATGTAAAATTTCGTGAACCACAAACAGAATCCGATGGATCTCAGGTAATTTTGAAAGTAATTTTACATGGTATATACCATCATATTTTTATTGGATCCCTAAGTGAGATTTAAATTTTTTTATTCTTTTGTTTAATCTTGTATATACCATGTAAAATTTCTCATTCTACGAAATCTATGAAAATTGAATTCATTTTCTTTTTTAAACTGACATTTAATTTGTAATTCTTGTATATTAAACTAGGTGGGAGCTCAATCCAAATCTAACTGTCAGGTGGACCCGCTTTATTCAAATTAAATTGGGTTCATATTGGATTTAGGTTTAACATTCACAATGTTATTAACGAATGGATAAATGAAACTAAAGATTGTGCAATAGAATTTATGATAAAAACAAATGAGATGATTCATATTACATCTAACATATTACACAATTCTTGATATATAAATTTACAACTCACTTTAGATTAGGCCCATGTAATCCAACTTCTCAAGCCAAACCTAACCTGAATCAAAAGATTCAAATTTCACATCTGAAACCTCACCAAAAAAACCAACCAATAAGATGCTATTCTATGTATATGTGTGGTATGAAATTAAGCTGTGTTTGGTTGCACGATTTTAAAACTGATTTTAAATAAAATACTGGATTTAAAACTGATTTTACAAAAAACTGTCTCTCCACATCTTTTAAAAAACTCAATTTTTGAACACTTTTTCACAATAAATTTATCTGCAATTTTTCACCCCAATTTTTGCTGTTTAAAAACGGATTTGAGAAAAACAGCGGATTCCTACAAACCTAAAAGCTATCTAATCCTTGTTTCCAAATGGGGCCTAAACATATAACCATGGTTGATAGCCATCTTGAACTCAGCCAAGGAAGATCACGAAATGATAAGAATTCTTAGAATTCAAGCAATCTGATTTCATACATGAAGTCAATTGATGCATCAATTTTCACATTCACTTAAACCCATAATCATCTCTTGATCCATTCATTCATCTGTGTATGCATGTAAACTTCATCCCTCGCTGTCAACTCAAAAAAGTCAGGCATGGCAAGATTGAACTGGGAAAAGTTTCCAAATGCAAAACATGCAACACCATGAAAAGAAGATTTACAAAACCAAAAAAATCAGTCCAAGATATAATCCTGCCACCAGACAGAGGGAAAACATTGTTGGATGGTCCCATGTCACTGAAGATGACTGCACCTTCAACAATTATTTTTATTACACTTATCGAAGAACGGAATCAGCATCCGATCTCAGCATACAAAAGCAAATCGAACAAAGCAGCAACGATCATCACTCTCGTGGGCGTCCTGGAAGCAGTCCCTTTGCTGGGTGATAATGTAATGTCATGTTATTAGAACATTTTATACTAGAAACAGGAAACTTGGAAAAGAGAGAGAAATTATTCCGATTACATTCCCATAATAACGATAATTTTTCAGTCTTTTGATTCCATTGATATTTGTGTCATACATATAATTGGTACAAGCTGTCAATTTATCATGTGTAATAAACATGTTTCATTGGGGAAGTTCTTTTATCCCACATTTTCCATGAAGTTTTTAAAATGCATAAAATTCTCACAATCAGACAGAATTTTTTAAGAAAGAAAAAGATAAACAAAAACAATGAGAATCCTCCCTGAGCTGGAAATCAAATTTAAATTCCATGAATCCCTGGCGCATATCATTAAGAGCATAATCCCTTTAGTTCATAGTATCATTGCCTTCTTTTGTCTTAATGATATGCAGCGCCTACATTGTCTGCTTTATGTTATATTGTTCATGTTCTCCTGATCTTTTTATTTTTTTCATATACAGGGTATCCAAGTAGTGTGTTTGTGTGTATGGACCTTATAATTTTGTCAGAGATATGATAAAGACTAGAAACTAACCTGTACACTTGTCCTCCCACCAGTAGAAGAAGCGGAGAGTAGCCTCCTCCCTTTCAAGCCTATAGATTTGCAACCAGTGGTTAGCAATTTCACCCTCCAAAGGTGAAACCAAAGAGTGCTCCAGCTCCAAAAGCCAAAACAGCGCCTGCAGTTATGGCAGAAGTAAGACATAAAAGAAGAGACTGATTTGTATTCCTGAAATAAACCATAGTCCAGCAGTTATACTGAAAAATTCACAGATGAAATAACACAACAGGATTCATTAAAATAATGACAAAACATTAATCATATGTTAATGTGGTTGTCATTCACTCATTTATATTAACAGCCAAGATGGTTGAAGGTGATTCATCTGTGTTTTAAGATTTATTTGAGCAGCGAGCTATCCCGTAAATATTTTGGTTACAAGTACAAAACTGGATCATAAAGTTTTTTTTGAAATATTTCAAGTAGCACAAAGGAGGCATCATGAAGCAGGGAATGGAGCCAGATAAAAGGGTCAGCAACCCTTGCAAAGTTTTTGGAAGAGAGGATATAGAAAGTGAACAGAACACCCAAAAAGACAAAATAAACAATGGCTTAATGTTGATTGTCCAATAAAGAGGGATATAACTAAACCATGTATGACAAGTTTTCAGGATAGTCGATGTAAATTATGTAAGCGACTGGTCAGATCTCTGTCTAAAAATTAGGCACATATATAACTTGTTGTCCACCTCAGGTCTGAGGTGTTCCAAAATCAATTAATCAATATATAAGATGGATCTAAGGTAAAATCAGTATAGGGACTCCGTGGTCAAAAGATAATGGATTTTTTACTTTGTCGCACATTGTGGTGTGGTGTTTTGAACAGGGGCTCCACCAGAAAAATTTTTTAAATTTGTTTGGTTTCACATTTTGAAAAGGAATAAGATATACCATTCGACTAAATCCAGGTCCCAGACAGCTGAGTTAGAGCAAGTTCTAAAATACGATTTGGCAGCATCCAATTTCATTCTTTTTTCTCTGTGACGAGTCCCTAATACATATTGAATGAATCCCAAAGTCAAAGACGGACTGTTCAAATCAATCAAGTCATTGGCTCTTCCAACCACCCAATTGCACAGTGACAAATGCAGGATACCAGGATAAATTCAGTAAGGGGGGAATTCTGTAATTAAGAAAAATGCAAAAAGAAAAAAATGTTTTTTAAAGACTAGATAGACACTAGATCATGGATCATTTGGAATGTGATCAAAATTCAGAAATTCACAATAAATGCATAAATAACATACATGCAGATAACACGCAAAATATGGAAAATTCAGATTTCATGCTTTATGTAATTCGATTCGACTAAAAAATGCTATACTGCTTAATTCAGCCCCTTTTTGTCACAATGCCCAAATGCACCTCTATGGATGCACATAAACGGAAACAGTTTTTCTCTGATAGTTCCAAGTAGAACAATTCCATAATGAAAGAACAATAAAATGAAGGAGCTAGCTCTTACAATTTACCTTATATGGAGATCCCTACTAAACTTACAACATCTTTGATTGATTATCACCCGCCCAAGGTTCATGGATAGATTATGAACATTATGTAAATAGCTAGTTATATTTATGTTGGCTATCTCTGTCATACAATAAAGAACTCAGAATTCCAGACTAGAGGAGGAAGAAGACTACCTGCTGTCCCAGCAGAGTAAAGGGAGCTCAAATAACAGTTCAGCTACATGATTTTACAGGTCAGGTAAAAGAATTATACAGAGAACTGAGGCTACCTACTTCACTCCGAGCCTATTCACAACATAGCTGATGGTGGACTAGAAAATTGAGATGTGGTGAACCCTGCTGCACTAAGTGGAAGAAAATAAGTACCCTAGCCATTGCTTCTGAGGGTATTGCAAACATTTGAACTACACTTTCTGGTGCAGCTGAACTTGATGTCAAAAGTCCACACTCAACTACCAACCAGCTATTGGAGGGGAATGGCTGTGCAGAGATTTCCATAGAAAACATTATCAAGGGAATCGAGAAATACAGGATGAAACGGCCTCAGTATCCGATGGACATCACACTTTTCTTTAAAAGTTCGAGGAGTTTATTATGACTTATGAGGCACACATTTTAAAGAAGGTGCATCAAAGAAAGAGATGAATCAACGCTTTAACCGCCAAACTACTCTCTTGTTGGTGTATTTGTTGGTTTAACATCATCTGGATGCAAATTTCAATGGTTAATTCCTCAAGTGGTTTGTTGGTGTATTTGGTTTGACTCGAAATGAAGGAATCTGTAAAAAAAGAGGGTGTGTGTGGAAAATACATGGGTGCAAATTTCATATACGTTAAGGAATTGGGTGAAAATGATTCTCCAAGTGGATAATCCTTCCTCTATTATGGATCACTCTTGGTTTGTGATTTCTTTTTAATCAATTGGGAGTTTGTTCCTATTCGATTTTTCTTTTTTGCTTTTGTTTGGGGATCCCTCGTCTCCATTTGTTTGGGGGCTTTTAATTAATAAAAGTTCCAACTTTTTTCTGAAAAAAAAAAAAAAAACTACTCTCTTGTCCCCAAGAAAAATAAATCAGACCTATGTGACCAGACCACCTTTCCCATGTGTCCCAAAGGGGAAGTTTAGACACCCACTTCTAATAATAATTTACAAATCTTTTCGTTTAGGTCCATTGGGTTGACTGACCATGGGAACAGCAGTGGTAATATATTTGTGACTTGGAGAAGCATCATCTCCCTTTGTGCGAATATGTTTTTTTTTCCTTCTGCAGGTAAGACTTTAACATTCCCATCTGCGTCAGAGTATAGTAGTATACTACCGTTATCCAATCAAATTACTATTGGTGTGCTCTCATCTTCATCAAAATCAATTTCACATCTTTTCCTGGCAGCCTCCTGACAACATTTAATAACTAACTTTCTGTTGATTTCAAATACCTTCATTCACACTATTTATAATAACTTCCAAACGCTGGTATGTAATGTAGGCCAAATGCATACATATTACTTTTCCAGTCCTTTATTTTCTAATGGAAAGTAAAAACAATATAAGAAAATGTCGCATTGATGATAAAGATACATGTTTACTCAAGATCCTGATTTTCTTTTTAGAAAGTATGATCACTCGAGAATCAATTTGGATGTATCCAAATGATGTTTAAAGGGAATCTCTGTTACCATTATGGAAACAGATATCTGGCTCATTTTTCCTAGAGCATACCATGCACCTCACTCACACATCACCTAGCATGTTCAGTAACATATGAGTAAGTCATTGTCATCATCCATGAAGCCTTCAATGATGATTAATGTCATTTGCATAACCCCTAACATTTTGCTTATTCCACATACACATCATACTTAACCGAACTCTTCCTTCAACAAAAATCAATAAATTCTTGTTCAGCATTTTCAATATGCCATCAATACCTGCAAGGGGGCTGTTCAACTGTGGTATAAAAAGCAACAAGTTCATCAGCTGGTGTGTCCATTGCCATAAGAGAGCCACTTCTATCTAAAAAATTTCTCTTAGTTCCACGACTTTTAAGCACATTTTTTCAAGACATCTCCCAGCCATAGAACCAGTCTACCATACATTTCTCTGTTTGATGTCATTCATTTCTGTTGTTAATCCGCATCTCCGATAATATACACAGCAATCTACAGCAATGATTGACAGTTTGACACCAAGTGGAAGAAATTTTGTGTTGAACCTGATGTTTCCAATCTGATTAAGATTGGCATCTTCCTCAAAGTTTCAACACCAATGTAGTACCAAAAGAAGTCTGGTTTTCGCAACTCTTCCTAATTAACCTGCACTCTTCTCCATCCCTTTAATGGTAAGAGATTAGAGCTGCTGTCATTCAGATTAATTGAAGAAGCCCCTATTATTCCTACATTTTCAATCTTGACTTCGGTTTGTTTATTTAATCAAGGTTTAATTCGCATCCATGTGGACCTTATACCCGCCTATTCCGCTTATAGGATTATAATAAAATTAAAAACTATTATAGTCAAAATAACAGATATTACACTTTAGACAGCTCGTGAACATTCAAATAGATATACTCCAAAATATAAAATGCATCATGACTAAATTCATGTTTACTATACATGTAATCAAATATATTGAATGTGTGGTCTTATGCAACATATTTGAAATAATAGTTATCTGTTTTTAATTGTTTGCAGCTTCTTAATCCGTTACAGCAGAGGTGTCTCATAGACCTGTTTCCCTCCCTAGAAAAGTTTTGCTAAGCTAAAGTGGGTAAAAATAAGTCACCCTAAACCAGATGACCCATACATTAAGAAATCCCCAAAACCCTCCACTCCGAATTGAGTGGGAAGCTATTAGTAGCGAAATAAAAAGACAAGGGAATGATAATTTTTTACCTCAAAGACATGAACCAGGTCCTTATTGGAAAAAGGAAGAGATTTGTGACAGACCCAGATGAAATCGGAGCCACAGTTATTAGATCCAGGTACTTCGATGCGTGTGGATGGATGCAGCACATGCCAAGAATGTTCTACAAGGGAGAAGCGTGTTGAAGACAGTTAAGAGGCTTATGGAAGAGGTCAAACTTGAAGTGGGCTGCAAGTCTGAAGTGTTCTTTTGGACAGACAATTTGCTGGATGAGGAATGTATTGCTGCTGTTTTCCAAGGCATTACAGCTGCATTACAACCAATAGAGAATATAAAGTGGAGCAAGCATTTCAATAACAGGAGGGAGAGGTAGTGTGGTGACCAAGGTTAAGAAGGGATTTTATGTAAGACAAGCTGAGTGAAGCAGCTGATGTGTTAATTGGCCTCAATGTGCTCAACTCATCACAACATAAGAGGACAGGATCTTATGGAAAAGGAAGAAAATTGAGTTTTTGTGATATCTATCTACTCAGCTTTACTTGGTAAGCTATAAGGGATTGAGAATTATGGACAACTAGAGAATCTGGTGGAATTTTAGGGTGAAATCTCCAATCAAAATTTAAGTGGTCATGTGACTTGTATATATGGATAAGATTCTTACAAAGGTAATCTAGATAAATGGACTCATGACAGCAACAGTATTTGTGTTCTTTGTGATGGGGCTGAACAAACTTCAGAGCATCTAATGACGAAATCTGAGGGCCTGAACTAGTCCTTGGGCAGAACTGTAGAAGAGCTGCATTTTGTTTGGTTGAGCATATTTGACACTTCTTTCATAAGAGAAACAAGAAAGAGGATAAGAGTGCAGATGTAAATTCCTCCAAACCATACCTCATGTGGTTTTCTTTGGATTACTAGAAATGTGTATATATTTTAACAAAAACAGCACTTCATGTAAAATGCATAGAATATGGTGGTGAAGATCTTGAAAGTTTGGAGAGCGCACAACATTCGGGCAAGAATTGTAATCAATGGAAGGCCCTTTTAATCTTGGTGTTTACCATATTATCATATATCAATATAATTTCGGGGAACACCACACCCTTTCTTGGGGAAAAAACACCTGAACAACCAACAATCAGTCCACTGACACCAAACAGTTGACCTGATAATGATTAATGAGTAAAAAACTAACAACTGGTCTTTGCATGAACACTATGAGCACCCTTCTAGCATGCTATGAAGATCGAAAAAAAGAATTCAAGAGTATAAACAGTCGACATGATGATGACAGAGTAAAACTGGCAAATGATCTATGCATGAACAATCCGAGTGTCCTTCTAGAATGCCAGGAAGATCAGAAAATAAATCAATAGTACAGTATATAGGTAGCTTAAAATTTGGGCTGCTGATAATATGTCGTACTTTTCTTAAATGTCACACCAAAATATTGAGTCATCATTTAGCAATATATAGAAGTCATAGATAATAAATACATTTCGTGGTGATTCTATGCTTCAGTGCTATATGCAAAGTCCTTAATCTTAATATTGGGAAAGCAACCAAATAAGATACATATTCAACCTTTTTGGTAATAAAAACTGAAAATTTTACAAAGAAGGCAACATATCACCTATACATTACCATGAGGAACTTTTGAATATTTATAGGATACTCCTGCTGTAGTTACCGCTCCAATAAGTGCTCCAACATTAGCAATCTTTGTTGCTTGCCTCACAGTCCTCAACTGAAAGATTTAAACAAAACTGCATTTACCATAGAAGATTATGATGCTTTTGCAATGCTGAGAAACACAAAACAATGTAATGGTACCCATGATCCATGATAAGCTTAACAGATAAACCAGTTCAAAGAAATTAAGAAGCTACTTAAGAAGTAAAATCAAGATGAAGATAATTATAAATAACACATGTGTGCGCACAACACACAAAAGTCATACCAAACTAATGGAAATGCAAGTGCAGTTAAGGAAAATGACAGTGAATGAACGTTTAAATTGCAAATTACATATCAAAAGTCAAAACCAAGATGGATTATGTACATGCAGCATAAATTAATGAAATGTATGCATATTCAGTACAGCTGGGGATACCCTGCGCCCTCTAACTTATGCCCACATCAGCACAAGGTAGATCATTATCTCACTATTCAACACAGATTAGTTTCTCCATTATAAGCAAATGAGGTCTTTTATCAGCATTTTAACCACCACTCCAAAGGTAAGACCCAACACAGCTGGCAGAACAGACAACAGCTTGGGCCTTTTTTGCATTCTCAGTAGAGCCCTCCTCTACTGGGTTCCTATTTTATTTACCTTTGATTTTGTTCCTTTCTTTCTGATGCTTGTGCCTGTTTTGAGCTACCCCTTTATCTATATATATTTGAAGGGCGCATGCCTATTGTTATCGCCAATTAAAAAAGAAAAACACAGCTGGCAGAACAGACAATGAAAACACCATAGAAGCTTAAAGCATCAAATCATCCAAAAGAGGCCATCAGAACACCAAAAGTAGGATCCTGCCTGATAAACATGCCTAAAAACAACAAATTCCAAAATCAAACCAGATATAAATCACAAAATTCCTCTAAGATAACCTATGAAGAAACTAAACCTTTAGAGTAGCATGAAATATGAAAATAACAACAATTATATGTATGAAACAATTAATAATGATAGAGAACAAATTAATAACATGTAAAACAAATTCAATAGGAAAAAAAATGTGAAATTTTTTTTTTTCCAGGTGCGTCATTAAACAGCTCAACAACATCAACAATAACTTTGAGAACTAATTTATTTCTACAACAAATTGCCCATCCAAGGTCCTCCAAACAAATAACAAACAAAAGAACCAAATATCACCAAATACAACAGCATACACAAAAGAAACCCAAATCCATTGTCCGATTTCATGAATAAGTAGTCACGAAAATATATTAAAAAAATATATATCAAAGTCCGTGAAATGAAGACGTCAGTTCGATCTGATAGAGAAAGAGAGAGGGAGATGACGAGGAGGGTGCAGTAGACCTGGGGACCGTAGACGGGATCGGAGGCGATGAACTCCTCGACATCATCGGAGGTCCAGCGGGGGAGGGGCTCCTCACGGCCGAGGATCTTCTTGTGGTAGTCGAGGAAGGAGAACCTCGCCTTCCAGAACTGCTTCAGCTCCGACAAGTAGCCGCTCACCATTGAAGTCGTCGTCGATGGTGATGATGAACCCTCCTGAACCGCCATTGGTCCGCTCTCTCTCTCTCTCTCTTCACACGAATCAGTAGAATTATGGGATCTATTCACAACCCCCCTTATATAGTTGCACCCCCCTCTTCTAAGCACCCCTAACCAATATACGGGTCTATTTGGTTCCAACTTCCAAGTAGTTTGGGTGGCTCTATTCACACCCCCTTAAAATAGTTGCACCCCCACTATATGGATCTTAAAAAAAAGATCCATTTATATATAAGACGATTTGCACCACCATATAAAAAAAAACCCACACCATTCCATAGTAAAAAGCAAGAAATCATGTACACCCCCTCTCATATACAAAAACCTACATTTGAACACCCTCTTTTTCACCACTTCACGTGCGAGGGACGATAGGGAGGACCTAGCGATGACTGACGATGACGACGACATCGACAACGACACTCCGACAAAACCTAAGTGATGTGGTGGCCTTGTGGACGATTATGAGTCAGACCCGGCGACGAAACTCCATCTCCAAGATAAAGAAAACACTGGATGGTCGTTCGACACTTGCAGTGTCGACATTTGTGTAAAATGTCGACTTCTCGGGTGTCGATCTGGCGGTTTCACATTGAAGGATGCACAAGATGATGATTCGACAGTTCCTGTGTCGACTTAAGCACTATTTGTTGGCAGTTATTATGTCGACATATGCAAATACCACTAGTTCTCAGTGAGGGTTTCGACATTGCTATTGTCGACGGTTACACAATATGTCAACACTCCTTGTGTCGATGCTGTCAGCTTAAAAGCTTCCCACCTTTTTAGATCCGTCGACAGGCTAGGTGTCGATGGAAGACATTTGTGTCGACATTTGCAATGTCGATACTACCAGGATTATATTTAGATCAAAGTTATGTTCAGATTATAATTAAACCATTCAGAAATGTGTCAATCATTCTAGCTTTTATTTGTTCAAAAAAAAAAATCTTTGAACCCTTTGTATGATCTAAAAAATAAATCGTCAAATAGTGAGACAATGAAGATGAATGAACTCCTTTAGCGAGAGGAGGTGACAACGGAGCCAAGGCCGACCACCACGGAGGCAACAGAGAGAACTGGAGCCGCAGCCAACCATTAGGGGGAGCTTATTCAGATGAGCAATTTTTTTTTCAAACCACTTTGGGGAAGAAGAGAGGGATGTGTGATAAAACTCTAAAAATCTAGAGGGGGGAGCACACAAGACTTAAAATGTCTTTATATATGGGGGGATGCAAATGAAAATGATTAAATTGAGTTGGGGTGCTTATAAGAGGGGGGTGAATAGAGCCACCCTTAAAAAAAACCCATGGACTTTATTTTAAATGAATCAAGTTTTGTTGAAAAATAAAAATCGAATCGTGTGTTCGGTGATGCTGAAAATTATTTTGCTCAAAATAATTTCTAGTGTTTGTTTTTATGAAAAACATAGTGCATTAAATTATTTTTAATATTTAGTTCCAATATTCAAATATAATATAATGATATCATAAATTAATTGAATATTTAAAATTAAATCCCCAACATATTTAGTTCTTGAATTTACCTAATTTTTAGAAATCTAATATGAAAATAAAAAAATTAAATCCCCAACAAGATCTATTTTCTTTTTAAAAAAATTAATCGAGAAAAACAATAGAGAAGATTTCCCAAAAAAAAAAAGAGAAAATAAAAAATCATTGTTTTATGAAAACGGCATATGAACCGATCACGTCGATGCCAGAATCTCAATTTGGAAGCGGTTAGAGAAACAATTTTCCTTTAACCGCACTTTTCTATTTATCCAAACAAACACTCTATGTCACTTTTTATTTAAATTAAAATTTATGGTAGCTTTATGTCTAAACCAACAGACCTGAGCCTTTTCATTTACACACACATCGCCCCCCCCCCTATATAAAGGCATTTTAGGTTGAGTATAGTTACACACAGTTTTTTTTACAGTTTAAATTATAGTTATATATATTTCGTTACATATTGAATGAAGCATATACTTCGTTAGACGATGTATATATCTCGTTAAATTTTTCTTACACTTATTAATAATGGATTTATTCAACTCGAAATTGATCAATATATACTTTTATTTAAGCATTTACCTCATTAGGTGATGTTTACTATTTTTTTAAAAATAAAAACATGTATGGTATGAGTTTTGATTAGTAAAAATGATTAAGTCCAACATTATCCTTTTAGGTTTTGTGTGCTCCCCTCCTTTAGGATTTTATCACCAAGCCTCTTCTCCTTCTCTTCTAAAGTGACCCGAACAAAAAGAAAAAAAATCCCCATCTCAACCTCCCCCTAGTAGTTGGTTCAGTTTTCTCCTCCATCTTTGGTTCCTTCGTCATCGTCGTCGGCCCCAACTCCAACTTTCTCCTTCTCTTGGCAAAGGAGATCATTCATCTTCTATGTTTGTAGTTGATCACACATTCTATCACTATTTGAGGATTTCTTTTCAGATCTCACACATTCCATTACTATTTGAAGAATTTTTTTTAGATCTCACACATTCTCTCACTATTTGAAGATATTGTTAGATTATATAAGAGGTTTAAATATTTTTGGTTTTTTTATATATCAAGGAAAAGCTAGAATAATTGACACATTTCTCTCACTCTAGCACCTTTTTTTAGATCAACAAATGATATAAATATATATTTTCATTATGCATTCAAACTTTTTTATTATGTTATTTATGTAAAATAGATAAAATTTGTCTTGCTTTAGATCCAATGAATATGTCAAATATGTATTTTCATTATTCATTGAAAATGTTTATTATATTCGTCACCGGGTCTGACTCGTAATCGTCAATTATTCGTCACCGGGTCTGACTCATAATCGTTTACCAAGGCTACCACAACATTTAGATTTCACCGAAGCGTCATTGTGTTCGTCATCGGGTCCTCCCTGTCTCCCTCGCACACGAAGGGGTGAAGAAGGAGGTCTTTAAATGTTTGTTGTATTATATGAGAGGGGGGTGCAAATGTTTTATTGCCTTTGGTATGAAATGATGTGGGGTGCTTTTTATTAGGTGGTGCAAATTATCCACATATAAATGGATGTTGTGTTTAATAATCCATATAAAAGGGGGGTGCTACCACATTGGGGGGGGGGGTGAATAAACCACCTTTAGAGGATGTCAATTTGTCAAAAATAATTTGTACTTCTTCACATTAACGATTGTAGAGCATATGATGGTGAGTCAGATCCGGATCCTTGTTGGTCCATCCACCTTCATGCGAACACGTGTAAAGTTAGTGAGATGAAAAATGTTGCACACGATCCATTCCACATATAAATGGATCTTGTATTCACGGATCCAAATATAAGAGGGGTGCTACCATATTAGAGGGGTGAATAGAGCCACCTTTAGAGGATGTCGATTTGTCAAAAATAATCTGTACTCCTTCACAGTAACGATTATAGAGCATATGATGGTGAGTCGGATCTGGATCTTTGCCGGTCCATCCATCTTCATAGGAACACGGGTGAAGTTGGTGAAATAGAAAATGTTGCACACAGTCCATTTTACAGTTTAAAAGGCAAACATAATACATTTATTTTTAAATTATTTATTTATGTGAGGTATGTATTTTTTTTTATAAATGATGATTTATATATTCTAATAAATTAAATAATATTATTTATTAAAATTTTAGGTCCCCAAATTCATGTAGAATTTGCTGTTGTACATGAATCTCCTAAGACCCAGGAAGAGGCTCCTCGCACCAATAATCACGTACCGTCCCATCTTTGTTAGAAGCCACATTGTAATGCAAGAAATGATGCACACAACATCGAGCCCTTGCACCACTAATCCTCCCAAAATCTAGTGCGCACGTTGTCCCCAATGGTCCTAAGCAATGGACTGGCCGAAGTCACGACCCACCTTGAAGAGGCCTCTAGCCAAGTGAGAAGCTTGTTGTTAGAGTCTAGGCGGTAGATAAGGTCTTAGACCTCCATCTCTCTCCCAAAAGATAACTTTCCAAGTGGCATCCTCCACGACATATCATTTCCGTGTCCATTTTGAAAGTAGGGATTATTTATGTCCTCAAGGCATAGAACCCCTCACCCACCCTTCTGTTTCTTTGTTCACACTTGTTCATATGACTGCATTTAAGTCTTGAGAGTATCAAAAAGACTGAGTGTAACAGAGGTCTCACGAACTTTATATATATATATATTGAAATGATAAGATGTAGACATGATACCCCTTCTTTTAGGTGTGGCCACCCTCTCATTACTATCAAATTAAATGGATTTTAATCAAACTATTAAATATTAAATCATATGTATCCCCATGAATTGTGATCCCCTTTTTTCTCTTGTGATTTTTTTGATGGAACAATTTCTCACCATCCGATTAAATGCACCCCAATTGTACGGTAATTAAGAGGAGGCATGGTGTTCGCACCATATCACATCTCTCTCTCTCTCTCTCTCTATATATATATATATATATATATATATAAAAGTGATAATATGTGGTATGTGCAGTCCGCATATATACGTCTATTAAGATGAGAATATAATTTAAGAATTCTATGCTGCACATGAGATTGTACATTTATTATTTCTAATTCAGTGAAGTACACACAACTTTTTCATAGTCATGTTAGATAATTAAATATTCAAAATTTATTTGATCAAAAAAACTTGGGCAATTAACAAAAATAGCATCATTTAAATGAATATTAGAAAAAATAGCACCGAATGAGGAATATTTGCAAAAACTAGCGCTGGTCAGCGCTGACCATTTTTTTTTTACACTGGAGGCGCCGTATATATACAGCGTCTCCCTTTAAAACACAAAATCACTGGAAGCGCCAAATATATATGACGCCTCCAGTGTAAAAAAAAATGATCAGCGCTGACCAGTGTTAGTTTTTGTAAATATTCTCAATTCGGTGTTATTTTTGCTAATATTAAACGATGCTATTTTTACTAATTACCCAAAAAACTTTTGTTTCACATCACTACCACCACTATGTCTTCACCACCAAAGTGACCACCACATCACCACCTGCATCTACGATCACCACTTATTCACCTCTTGCACCTGTCACTCATTGCCCCTACCACTTCTCGACCTTTTCTTTCTTTCCCCCTCCCCTCCCTGCCTCCAATGCCCTTGGTCCTTGGCCGTCCCTTCCTCCTCCTCCCTGGGTTTGGATTGTCTGTGGTAGAGCTACAAGGTTGTCCCTACAGCAACCACTAAATAGTCGCCAGCTGTATAGGTAAAAAGCAAACCATTACTCTAAAGTCCCCAAATTTTCTCATTTTCTCATAAGGACCCCAAAACCATAGTATTTTCAAAATGCTCCCCCATTCACACAAACCAAAACAGGAGTTCCGCCTCCACAAAAATATTTCTTAATCCAAAGTCTCAAACTTCCTTATTTTCTCAAAAGTATCCCCAAAAAATTGTATTTCCAAAATACTTTCCTACACACACCAAAACAGGACTCCGGCCTCCAAAAAAAATGTATACAACTAATATGATTTGAATATCCTAGTAATAAGGTATCATATTAGTCGTGAACTTTGAATTTGTCAATCATATTAGTTTGGTTATGAACTTTGAATTTGTCATATCATATACAACTAATATGATGTCTTATTAATAGGATATTCAAAATCTCAATCTTCTTATAAGATTAAAGAATTTTTTGCATATATATCATAAAAAATAAACTATTTATTTTTATACCGCTTCAAATAACCTATTTATTTTTACACCATTGAAACATATAAAAATTATGCATATTCTGTAATATTTTATCTTATCAAATACAATATTTATAAAAACATAAAATTTTAATTTTAACATGAAAATGATAAATTCATCTAAAATTCAAACATAAAAATTAAACACATGAACTATTTATCATCTAAGAAATAATATTTAGTAATACTTACTTTAATAGAAATGAAATAAATTATTGTGATAATAATTAATCATATATATTATAAAATGATAATTTAAAAAAAAAACACCAGATCTTGATTGAAAGAAAAAGAAAGAAGGAACAAGATTGAATGACTCATAATTAATTTAGAAAGAACAAAAAATGAATCCATATGTATTTCAAAGTTGATTATTGTATTAAATACTCACAAAACATATACAAAATTAATTCATTGTCTCTGTTTTTAAATATTTTAAAAATTAATTAAAGGATAAAATAGTAATTTTAAAGTATTTTTTTCATCTTAACGAAAATCTAATTGTAAGGAGTGTTTCCCTTTCCCACTACCCAGTTCGACAGCGTCCAGTCGAAGTCTTCTTCATTGGGACGATAGGGTCCATCGATCTGTCTGAATAAGTGTTGACAGGCCCATTCGAAGTATGTTTCACTAGGACGACAGAGATCTGTCGATCTGTCTGAGCAAGTGTTGACATGGATGTGTCGAACCCTTCAAAACAACAACTTTCTTCTAAGAATCAATCATTTATACAATCATTTAACTTCTTACGAAAAACAAAAATACCATTTAAGTTATTTAAGTCTTTTTGAAAATCATTCGCATATATATTTATTTAAGTATAAGAAACAAAAATATCAAACAAAGAGTTATTTGGACCAAATAAATAGTAAATAAACATTATTTTCTTTTCTAAACAAGTGGATTCTCGTGTCGAAAGTATATGGAATGTTTCTTTGATACTCCACTTGTGTATATGGAATGTTTAATGTTTATTTCATTTATATAATTGTTTGTTTTTCCATTTTTACACATTATATTTAAATAACAAAATAGGTGAATAATTTTCAGAAGAACTTAAATGACTTAAATATAATTTTTGCTTTTTGTAAAGACTTAAATATTGTAATGACTGTATAAGTAATTTATTTTTTAGAAGATAGATGATGTTTTAAAGGGATTGACACATTCATGTCAACACTTACTCAGATAGATCAACAGACCTCTGTCGTCCCTGTGAAGCAGATTTTGACTGGATCCCTGTCGACACTTGTTTAAACAGTTCGACGGACCTCTGTCGTCCCATTGAAGAAGATTTTAACTGGGCGCTGTCGAACTGGATAGTGGGAAAGGGAGACAAAAAAAGTAAATAAATAATAGCATTTTTGTAATTTTGAGTAGTGGGAAAGATTAAGTTGGATAGTGGGAATAGATTTGCGCTTTCACTTTTACAGATGGCGACTATATAGTGGTTGTTACAGGGACAACCCTGTGGCTCTACCACAGACGATCCGAACCCCTCCTCCCTAGCTTTCTCTCTTCCACATTTGCCCCTCCATCATTGGTTGAAAAGATTAAGGGAATCAGAGAAAGAAAAATGGTTAGATTACTAATTTTATCAACAAAAAGAAAAAATAAAGTAATTATAGATATTTTTAGAAAAGTGAGCTTAAACAACTCACTGATAAACATGAGATGGGTCCGAATCAAGTGATGACTGGCTTTAGTCATTCCTGTCACTATCGAATTGCAAAATCCATTAATTGAACTAGACAGCATATGAATAGAACTGGACAGTCAATATTTAGGTATATATTATACTCTTCTATTGGATTCAATAAGCTATTGGATAAAACATGAATTCTTAAGTATCTTCAATATCCATGCAAGAGTAAAATATGTATTCAATAATTTACTTTACTGTGTAATTTGATTCAGAGACGGTATCAAATTAGTCCTAACTCGATCTGAAGTTCTGAACTCCACGATGATGGGTGTACCAATTTTTTTTATAATAAAAAAGCAGACATTTTGTTGTTTAAAAAATTACTGGACCGTTGCGATATGTTAGTAGGGCACGGTTACACCCATTACCCATTTTACTTGATTCACCACCTTATTAAACTCATCACCTCTCTTTTTTATTATTCTCTAACCCACCACCATATAAATATAACTACGCTGTAACACCAATCCCCCCACCCCCCATAATTTATACACAGATCTCTATCTTCCCTCTTTGTTTCTCTCCTCTCACACTCTTCTCGCTCACGCCGTCGCCCACGGCATCGATCTCACTTCACAACGGAGAGGATCTCACTTCACGACCCGAAAACGGAAACCCAACTCACGCCATCGCTCACGATGAAGAGGTCCTCGCTCACACTCGGTTTAGATTTAGCTAAACAGTGTATGTGAGTGTTTTGAATATTGAGTGTTTGACCTGTGTGGAAACCCAAGAATGACCAATGTGTTGGTGATGTTAAATGTTTGTTTTGAAAGAAAGAAAAATCACATTTTTTCAGTTTGACAAGTTCAGTGTCAATCATCCGCTTTCACACTCGACATAGTGTCTATCGACTAGTCTCCTTCAAACTTGACAGAGAGTCCGTCGAACAGCTTCTTTCACACTTGATAATGAGTTCGTTGACCAGACTCTTTCACACTTGACAAGAGATCTGTCAAACTTTAATGTATTTGATGACTGAATCTGTCGACCTGGGTTTTTTCACGAGTTATTGTAGAACTTAAACTTCTAAGCTCAGAGGGTTCAAAAGATGTACATAATCTTAATAAAAACCATTTTTACATATCTATACATTAAGTTTACGGAGATCATATTTACATAGATGTGTATTAACCAGAATATTATATTTAATCATCTCTTGTGTTGTATTATACCTCATATACTCTTTACTATACTGCAAAACTAGTGAGTATATTATGACCACTACTTCCTCAATTCCTAGCAGTGAGTGTTTGGATATGTATAAAATCAAAAAATAATTTTCAACGGTTTAATTGAATTCATTGAATATGCTTTTGGTCACCGTGAAGAAGCCGGAGAAGACGCTGCTGATCGGTACTCATCTACTGTTGTCTGGACCATGCCGAAGAAACCTATGTGTGTTATTGTTGATGATGTATTTTGTGTAATAAAAAATTATTTTTAAATGAATTTTTTTTTACACTCAACATTTTAAAATAACTATTGAATGTTTATGCTTAATATTCATCATTCCTTTAAGTTATGGTTTCTTATGCATCTGCTTTTGTCTTCTTTGTGATCCATAAATTGGTATCATCTTGTTGTCTCACTGACTGCTGATTCTTCATACAAATTATTACGAGTTTCTATATAGTTATAGGTACATCCACAACAATTTTGAAAATCTGCTGTAACCCATTTAAATTTCTTGCTTGAAAAAAAGTCTCTAATTTTGAAAATCTGCTATAATCCAGCATGAAGCAAATAATGCAAAATAAACTCAAAAAATCACCAAATCGAACCTTCAAATTCATAAAAACGACATCAAGTCTTCCCAAAGGTTCGTTTCTTCCTCTGGTTATTAGCACATAATCGCCTTCCCACTCGTACTGTCTTGAGGCACAAAGGTCTCTCAGTCCCACTGCACTGTCCTATGTGTGATGCATTGGAAGAGTCCTCAGTTCACCTGTTTCTTCAATGTCCATGGGCTATTCATTGCTGGCGGTCCCTCAAGTTTCGAGCCATCCCACCAGCACTTCTATGGAGTGATGATGGCTGGTTGCATTTATTAACTTATTCAGGTTGGGGTAGGGGGGCTCAGCGCAAGAGGAAACAAGCTATCTTTGCTTTTGGGTTATGGCAGATTTGGCGAAGTCGAAATAACAAAATTCATGGTAATCCAGAAGAACCGCTGCACCTACTGACTTATCGTATCAGAGCCGTTACACATGAGACTTTGCAGAGCCAAGCTCAGCTTTTGCCACCACCACAGCAGTATTTTGATGATACTCTTTCCCTTATCCGACCATATAACAGCCAGGCAGTCATCCTACTTTCTGATGGGAGTGTTTCACCATCCACCAAAGCGGCAGGGTGGGCATATATCCTTATACAAGATTCTCCTTTTCGCGTGGTCGCGGCCGGATGTGATTGGTGGCATTCTTTATCACCGTTGGAGGCGGAGTGTAGAGCCATTTTAGATGGCATTCAAGCTGCTGCCCGGTTGGGATATCAGAATGTTATTGTTTGTACAGACTCTACTAATGCAGTTATTTTATTAACAGATCCAGGCCCTGGTCCTTTACATTTGCGAGATTTAGTCACTCGATGGCAGCAACAGGATCGGATCGCTGTTAATGTAACTTTCAAAATTACACCTCGGCAGTATCTTCAGGTGGTTGATGCACTAGCCAAACATGCTCGGGTATCACAGGATATGCGCTGCTCGATCGCCGCTAGGGACCCTTTCATTTGCCGATTTCTTTCCACATGCATGGAATCACTTCGGCAGTCGCTGGTTGACTGGTTGTAGCTAGTGGTGTTAATGTTATGTTTTTGTTTAGATGTTAAACACCTTCTGCTCTGTTCTTTTGAACAAGAGCCTTATAAACAAAAAAAAAAAAAGAAAAAAAGAAAAAAGAATGTGAGATTAATAATGAGAGAGGTGGGTATATCCACACCCATCCATGTTAGTATTATTGGATCCTGAACCACCCGATCCGGACCCTCGATTCTAACATCAAGGGCCACCAATCACTCAAACGCTGAAACTCCGCTTGAGGTCCACCGCAGCATTTTATTTTTTTCATTTTATTTATTGCACCACCTCCGTATTCCCGACAATAGAAAAACACGCGTCCCCCAAATTTGAAATTCTCTCTTTCTATTTCCCTCTCGCTCGGAACTCCTAACGCATCGGAAAGAAATGGTGGCTGTGAAGGCGAGTAGAAATCCTACTTCACTCTCTCCTCTCTCTCTCTCTCTCTGACCAGATCTGCTTTGAAAACAGGGCATGGCGATGCTCAGGAGGCCTCCCATGGCCGGAGATCGATCCGTCTCTCGGAGTGGTACGGGCGTTCGTCTCTTCTTTGATCTGTCGAAAAATTAGGGTTTCTTGGTTTTTTAAATGTTCTTTTCTTCTATTGATAGCCGCAGTTGGAGTTGGCTTTAAAATCTACACGGAAAACAAAGCCTCCGATGGCCAGAAGAGGTATCTCGGTTGTCTAAATGGGGTTCACTTGTTTTCTTTCTTGAAACCTAAATTTTAGGGTTTGATGTGGCTTGGTTTATTTTGTTTGTTGAAGGAAATCGGTCCCTGCTCGAGATGAGGGCAAGGGGGAGATAAAGGTTGGCCTGTTTTTCGATTGTTAGGGTTAAATTTTGAAATTTTGACGTCCAAGAAGATAGATTTATCTGGTTTTAATGTATAGGGGATTGCTAAAGCAAAGGAGAATGTACCGTCCAAACAAGATGTCTCTGGTAAGAGATGAATGTGGGTTTCCTTTTTTTGCATTAGTTTATTCTCATGTGGCTTTCTTTGTTGGATTTAGGCAAAACTGTGGCTGGAAGGAAGGCATTGGCGAATGTTAGCAATTATGGAACATATAGTCTTAGAAATCGGAGTATTGATGCATCCAAACAGTTGTGAGTTCTTATGTCAATGCAATAATTTCATCTGCAAAATTACATGTTCCCTATTTTTGTGTTAGTGAAATAGTTGATTATATTTGTTTGCAGAAAACCTCCTGATGGAAGTGGTGTTTGTGGGACAAGGTATGATTATATTGTCATTACCTTTTTGTCCTATGTTTTGCTTCACAGCTGATTTGTTCTTTTTCATGTTTCCAGAAAGGCTTCACTAACTAAATTTACATCCAGTTTGAATTCAAAGTTGGGAAAACCAGCCAGAGTATGTTATTGAATTCTAGTTTCTTTTTCACTTTCCAAACTGACCATTAAATATGTTATTGAATTCTACGGTACTATAATCCTCCTGCTTTTTAGATGATGTATCAAACAAGGTCCTGAACATTTATTAGAGTCATCTTAAGCTGGAGGATCGTTTATCTTTTAGTAATCCTTTTTATGTTTATATCATCTAATGATTCATGTATGACTAGCTAAATTTCCATATTGTAACCAGGAAAATTGAATGCTCATAGTAATCATCATGGGGCTGAAAGCTGCCATTCTTCTTCTGGTGGTAAATCTTTCTTTTCTTTCACGAGATATCTCACTATATTGCTTTATCCTGCTATCTGAATTGACGTTTCATTAATAAACAGATAGCGAATCGAAGATGTACTCAGACCGCACGAAGATCACTGCCTCTACTTCTAGATTTTTTGAAGGGTGATTAAATTTTTTTCTTTTGATTTTTTCCCAAGCCTTTCACTTAGCTTGAGACCGAAATTATGGAGCATTTTAAATGCTGAAGGTTTAATGAATTTTCTCAAATTGACAGGAAGGTTGCAAGCAAGCATCTAGTAGCAAAAGGGTAATTGTGACCAACATATTTATTCTACATCTTTGTCTCTTGCTTCTCTCTGTTCTCTCTCTTTATATATCCATTTATAAGTGATAAGTCCACCCTTCTGCACATCTATGAAATGTATTCAAATAGCCTTGGTTTCCACATTTTGAAAGACACTGTACTTCATTGTTAGTGTGTCTTGGTTGTTTAGCAGGTTAGGATTACCAATTTACCATTTGTTTGTTTATGCATTATGGCAGTACTTTTCTAAGCGGATAGTTTTTCTTTGTTAGTGATCTTGGTTCTTTAGCAGGTTAGGACTACCATAATTGTTTTTTAGTTGTTTGTTAAATACATTATGGCAGCACTTTTCTAATTGTATAGTTCTCTTTTCCTTTCTAACTACCTGCATTCATGGGCTTTTAGTTTATTGTGTAATCTCCCCCAAAACAAATTATCAATGAGGATCCTTTTCATACTTGAATTTATATCTTTGCTTTCTTCAAACTTGCCCAGCCATATTTTTGGTTTTCTGTCAGATCTCTCTCTTATTGGATACTTCTCTCTTTCTTGAGCACCATACATTTTGTACCATCTTCGTGGTCTGGTCAGAAGTACTTTGAACTCATGAATATTTTTTCAGTCAACAATTAATCATTATTTTGTCTTCCAACTATCTTCATCCATACATCATTTCTGTTCTATTTGCTGTCTTCAAAAATTGCTGTTGTCTTGCTATTCACATCAGCTCTGATCACATTAATTTAAGAAAAAATACATTTATTGTCTTTCCTCCTACCTGTGATCCATTATCTTTTTTTTTATATATTACTTTCAAAGAATCTGGGTAGTTGCTTACCAGGATTTACAGATTCGCTACTACTTTACTGGCCCTGAATAGTTTCCCTGATCAGGGTATATGCTTGCCAACTTCATTTTTTTCTAATATATTTTCTTTTGAAATACAGTAAATTGGAAACTTCAATTACTAAGAGGTCTGGTGATAACCTGAGCACCTTAAAGGTTGTCATGCTCACATCTAATTCTCCTCTGTACTGTCTATTCCAATCATGTGGTCTCTGCTCACCTGGTTGTTTCACTGTTCAGGGTAATGTAAATAAACCAAGACAGAGTATTAGGAAAAGCAATAACTATGGTGAGTAGTAGTATGTTAAGGTCTATTTATGTTTTGATGTCTACCATATAAGTTGAAAGTCATCTTCAATTCATACATATATGCCTATATATACTGTCTTAACAATTGTTTATTGCTTTTTCTGAGTAGCAAATTCAGTGATGGGGAGAAACACCTTGAAAGAAGCAAATGGTGATACGGATAGGCTACCAAACAATCAATCGAGTAATGATTCCAGACATATGTAAGTTTTCACCCAAAAACCCAATGATGAGTTTAGTGTTTCATTGACTTTTCTTTTCCTTTTTTATTTTATTTTTATTTTTGTAAGTTAGCATTGAACATGCTTGTGCTGCTGTCATTTCTTGTTCTTTCATTATATTTTGTTGGAGAGGTACAGATCAACCATTACATCTCTCACTGGTTTTGGTTTGTATGGCTTTTGTTGAATGATTTGTTACAGACAGTATCCCGGAGGGAATCGAATATTGCTATCTAGGTATGAGAAATGATTTATTCATCTTTTTCAAAGAATATGTCAATCATAGCTGACTTCACCCATCTTACTTGTGACTTTATTAAAGCAAGAAGAAAAGTGGAATCCTTCTGGCTCGTTCAAGGTGAGAAGATACAAATGTATTGTTTGCTTTTCATAGCAATTTTTTTATCACTTAGACCTGTGAGCCCAACGTGCTATGCTCAATAAAATCAGGACCTCATTTACGAATCAGAGGGCTATGTCCAAGAAGCTCATGGACACAAGTGCTTCATCAAGAAAAAATGTTGGGGTATGTTAGGTGCAAATTTCATTTTATCTTTCCCAAGGAATATAGTTTTCAAATTGTCATGCATTGTTGATATGTAATTATCTTTTCATCTGTTGTTTGACCAATTTATTTTATATATTTTAAATTTTGTAATGTGTTAAATGCCTTTTTTCCTTAAATGTGAATTTATTTTATATATTAAATTTTGTAATGTGTTAAATGCCTTTTTTCCTTAAATATGTGATGTTGATACGAAGATTCCAGCTCTTCTCCTCCATGCTTTCCACTTTATAACTTGTTATATTTTTGTGTGATTTATTTTCAATCCCTTAACTACTTTAATGATCTCACACACACACATGCACACATAAATGTATATTCATAGGGTTGCGGAACAATGCATAGGTTGGATGTTGAATTGAGAAGCTCATAACTACTGAAAGTAAATTTTTTGTCATTTATGTTTGATTTTTCCTTGGCTTGTAATGAGAGCCTCGATGAGGAAATTCAATCAAAATAATGAATATCCTTGTTCCTATTCTACCCATGATAGACCTGGAGTGTCTATTCATGGGTGAAGCTGGAATGACATTTTCAGGTTTTCATCATGGAATTTCTCACTTATCAGGTTGCATCCTTGGATTGGCCAGCAGAAATCTGAATTGCTATTCCTCTTCCTATAGATTCAAATATCTGTTCTTATTCTTCCTTGTTTCTATTCCCAAACCAAATGGGTGTTCAAATCCTGTCTGCATTGATTGTCTTTTGCAGATATGCAATTCCAGTGAAGCAGTTCTATATTTTTGTAAATCCAATTCAACATTCCTGAGTTAATTTGTTGAAAATCTGTATCGTTTTAATGCGTTTTCTTTAAGTATGTAATTGATTTGTATTTGGTTTTTCTTCCTTTTCTCTCTGGTGTTGGTTCACTTTTACTCTATCCTTTTCATTTTATTGTAATTCTATGTAATATTCATGCTTGGATACAAATATGCTACAGAAAATAGATTGTACACTTCCTTGGAGAAAATAGGATCTCATGGAGGCTTTTGTGATACAGACGGTTAGGAGAGGGGCGCATGCAAGCTCCAAGGTCAAGTTGATCTCAGACTCCACATGTACGCTTGGTGTACCGAAATCTGCTGCAGAAACTGCATCCTTGAAGAAAGAGGTGGAAGTTGCATGTCAACCCATCCTTGACAGTGTTGCATGCATTATTCCAGAGAAGAGTGGTTCAGAAAAGGTTCCTTCTGATGATGATGGCAGTTCCAAAGAGACTGTGACAGCAATAATATCTAGACCTAAACGAATGCGTCGAAGGTCCTATACATCTTCATTAGTGGAAAGATCTAAGGTGCTTACCTTCTAAGATCTCAAGATTCTTTTTCAGGATCTCATATATGTCCACAGTAGGTATAATTGATCCATTTCTTTTTTTATCAAAGTGGTGACTTTTTGTTTATCCAGGACAAGTTACCAGCTATTGATGATGACACAAATCCCTTAGAGGCAGTGGAATATATTGAGGATATCTATGAATACTATTGGATAATGGAGGTGAACTTTGACCTTGTGGTTCTATTTTTTTTGCTTATTTGCTGCCTGAATTTTTTTTATTGCCCTTTTGTTTTATCAATTTCCTATCTGACATTGCTGACTTGGCATGCTAGTCTTTCTTTCATTAGAAAGCTATTTTTTCCTACAGAATAATTGAAACATTTAATGTCAGTTTTTCAGGTCAAGCTATTTTGTTGAACCATTTGGGTAGATCCCTTTGTATGCACCTTTTAGGGCTATTTTGACATTAATGTTTGAAGAGAAAAGAATAGGAGAAACGAGTCAAGAGAATTACTAACATGTTCTTGCTGATTTAATGCACATTTAAATTATGAACGGAATCAGTAAATGTTGAATTATTATTATTTGCTAGTAGCATTGCATCTCTCTTGTCCTCATCCTTAAAGAAAGTGAAAAAGACTATTTATTATTGTTGTTGGAGCTGTATAGCGGTGCCATACTTGTCTTTGAGGCATGAATATCAAACTAAGTTATGTTTCTGCAAAGAAGCAAGGCTCCTAAACAAATAGGATGAGCATATTACAAGTTTTGACTTCTCTTCTTTCCTAACAAGTTCTCTTATAGACTTCCAGTAATCAACCTCATAGATATAGCAAACTATAAACCCACATTAAATATGGTGTTTAAATTATAAGAAGCACAAAGTCCTAGAACAAGTTTACACTAATGGGGTTTAAAACTAAAAGATTCCAATGAAGTGTAGTTGGGTTAAAAAAGCGATTTATAATGTTTTTCAATATGGTTTATCTATATGTGCTTTATTTGTCCATCGCTTTGTGTTAGCTATCTGGTTGACTACCTGAAGAGGAATAGGTATATTATTGTCTAAATATAGTGAATACATTAGGTACCTAGTGCTAAATCACATACATATAAAATGGAAGGGAATGGAGTGCAGTTGCTCATGTTGGTTTCTTGAATAGATCAGCTGCCAACCAAGCAATCCTGGTGTTGCCTGGACAAGTGTAGTAATTCCTGAATTTACGAAAACTTATATTGAATTGGTAGGTCTTGTCTATAATTATTTTATCTCATGTTAGTGGCTTTGTGGAATAGTGTGATTATATTGCATTTTTATCTATGCGAGCTCTTTTGGCTAATTGTGTGCCAAGTATTCATTTTCACTCCCATCTAAAAAAAAGTATCCATCACTAATGAGTCTATTACAAGCAGGTACAAAATCCATCATTAGCAAACTATATGGACATCCAAACAGATGTTTCTCCTAGACTGCGGGGCATACTGATCAACTGGCTAATTGAAGTATGATCTTTCACTAATTTATTTTTCCTGAACATTTTACTAAGTTTTGGCAATACCGACAAGACTCTCTCTCTTTCTCCCCTCCCCTCTCTTTTTGTGGCACCAGGTGCATCATAAATTTCAGTTGATGGAAGAAACATTGTTTCTCATGGTGGAGCTGAATGATAGATTTCTTTCGATGGTTTCCATAGAAAAGGATCAACTGCAATTGGTGGGTCTCACGGCCCTCTTATTGGCTTCCAAATATGAGGATTTTTGGCATCCAAAGGTTGTGCGAGAATCTAATGCCTTTCTTATTAACATTTTTTTTTATTAGGATGAGTCCTTGGTTGTGCTGGGACTGTCTTTACTAACCTCATATATTTTACTTTCCACATTTTTTTTACAGATCAAAGATTTGATTAGCATCTCAGCAAATGCGTACACTAGAGACCAGATGCTTGCAATGGTGTGTATTTCCCTGCTTTTGTTTTTTTTATGTATTGCTTGAATATGGATATGACTTGCCCATATATTTTCTTCTTTTTAGGAGAAGCTGATTCTCAGGAAGTTGAAATTCCGTTTGAGTTCCCCCACTCCATATGTTTTTATGTTAAGGTTTCTGAAGGCTGCACAATCAGACAACAAGAAGGTAATGACTGCCTTGTTCTCAGTTTAGCTCTTCAAAATTCTCCATGTTTTCCTAACTTCTATCCTGCTAATTTTTTTTCCAGCTTGAACATCTGGCTTTCTATCTCATTGAATTGTGCTTGGTGGAATATGAAGCCTTGAAGTTTAAGCCATCGTTGTTATGTGCAACGGCTATTTATATTGCACGATGCACCATTCATATTTCCCCACCTTGGACAGCAGTTCTTAGCAAGCATGCTCGCTATGAGGAATCTCAGCTAAGGTACAGTCTTTTAGCTATAAAGTTTAGTTAAGGTACTATTTGTCAAGCTTCAAAATGATTTTGCATGCCTTTTGTGATGCCTGTGGGGTAGCCTGTTGACCCAGCCCACTGGCCCAATGCACTTTAATGTGCTATGTGCCATATGCTAATGATTATATAGTCATTAATTCTCTCCACATGACCAAAAGGAAGGTATTTACTTGTGTTACATTATCGAAACATTTTTGTCTAACTGGTGCTCGTATGTAGGGCACATTATGCTCTCTTTGGGCCTGTATAGGCTGAAACCCAAGCTTAACTTGGACTGCCATTGGTTTTAAACAAAGATGGGTGTCCACCTGATTATATTAGTGGCAAATATACAAAGGCCTGAAAGATGAAACATCTCAGCATAACCAAAATAAAAAAGAAATACCCCACAACAAAAAATATTGCCATATCCTAAGTCAAAGAGAAATACCTACATTATGCATCACCCATGCATTTAAACAGCCCAAATACCACTTCACACGTTTAAAATTTATTGTTGCCTCCCCAGGGTGCCAGTCTTCAGGCATATATTTAATTGCCCTTCAGATCTACACTATTGATTATGCTATTTTTTCTAAAAATTTAGGTGAATCCTGTTTCCTTTCAATTTCAAAACTTTATGGGTAAAAAATATGTTATATTAATTTTCTAAAAATATAGATGACTGCTGTTTCCTTTCATTTTTCTATCTTTATGTATGAAAATAAAATATTATTCTAATTTTCTAAAAATATATGTGATTCCTGTTTTCTCTCACTTTGCATTTATCCCTAATTTGGGAATTCTCATAATTATCCAAAGTTTCTATGCATCAGAAAATAATGGCTGGGTAGATTTTTTTTTAATTCTTTGATTAACCATGATCAGACATCCATATAAGTCTGATTTATCGATGGGTACATAGATGTAAGACGTGGAGCTGAAGAGTGAAGAGGCGATATAATCACCCAGTTCAGTATGCTTCACAGGATATTTTATTTTTTACTAATTCTCACGTTTAAAGCTAATTTTTTATTTAATATATATATGGTAGACCACTTCACAAACAACATTTGGAATAACTTCTGTAGTTAGTCCTTTTAGTGGATCAATGTTAATCTAATCCTGACAGTTGAATATCAGATATTGATCTCACTGTGTACTTTTGTTTGGCAACAAGGAACCCCAACATTAGTTGGGTATGCCTTAGATGCACATAATCACCCACAAATCATGTGCATCAAATATTGATCTTACCATATATGTTCTCTTCCATGCATTGATAGTCATAGTGCCACAGAAAACAGGTTGCATTTATAATGAAACCATCTATACTATATTGGCCTAATATTGTTTACCGTTTACCGTATCCTTTTTGAGGGTATCTGGTTAAGAATCGAGGATGACTAAAGAGCCAAACACCTTAACGTGGAAACCTGTTGTGATTCTTGTGAAATGAGTTGATTTTAAAGTGTTGCAGGTCCTGACCAAGAGCACTACAGTCTACAGGTTGCATAACTCAGATCCATGCAACAGTCTTGGCCATTATAATGCAAAAGAAACTGCACTGTTGTAAATGTTTAGCAAACAGAATTCCTTCAAAATTTATGAAGATGTTACTTCACTGTCACGCTTTCTGATGCAGGGCCTGTGGAGAGATGATCTTGAGTTTTCACCGAGCTGCGGCTAAGGGCCCACTGAAGGTCACATATGAGAAGTATCTGAACCCTGACCGCTGTCGTGTCGCCGCAATTAGACCACTGTCTTCTCTTCCTACATGATATTGATCTATCTTTGTTACATGATGGGCTAATACTAAATGATGTGTACACTGGTTATGCAGGATAATTGGAGGTCTCAGTTATGTAAATTCATTTTGCTTTGTAATTAGTCTAAAAATCATTTGTTTTGTTGTATCAAAAACAAGTATGATAAATTCTTTCTCATGTGTGATTGAGTTATCAAGCTTGGTTATATCTAAATACTTAATGCAATAGTTGATGAAGATTTAATATTAAGAGAATACAAGCCCCTGTGGGCTTTCAAAAGGATGTTATTTTGAAACTGTGTCACATGAAATTTGCATCAGTTTTGTTGACAATTTTAATTGGATTGACTGATGTGAATGATCATCTTGTTTGAGGAACTCAGTGTGCTCGGGTTGATACTCCAACTCTGAATCAGTCCTTTGTGATGTGTATGTTAAATACTGTAAATGTTTTTTTTGGGATGGTGCATGTACATGCATAAATCATAAGTATGATAAAAATACGGAGACAATCAAATTAGGTGGTAGAGGCACTCTCCTCATAAAGGGAGGTTCAAATTTGAGTGTTGCTTATGATGATGTGAAAATATGTGCCTTGGGCCTCTATTATGTAATAGCCCATTTTGGGTCTCTCTATTAAAAAAAAAAAGTCATACTATTTTATATAGATGCATTTTGTCATTAGTATTAGAACTAATGCAAAAAAATTTAGAGTAGGCCTGTAGGGTGTGAAGGCAGCTATGAAAGTTAGGATTAGTTGTTTAAATTATGATTAAATCAAAAAAATCAAATCGGATTCTGAAATATAACAATTATACATGAAATATGTTTGTCCAATTGATACAAAATTTTCCAATCAAAGTACACTTTTTAGAACATTTAGAAAAATTTGGAATATTTTATGATCATGTTTACACTACCTCTCCAAAACTTATTACCTTATGAACAATTTGAGGGCGGAACTTTAGTTAAAATTGCTCTAAGCCCCACATGATAATGAGTGTGCATATGAATAACCTAAGGATCTGATTAATGTTCATTCTTATTCTGCTTGAACATTTAGAAAAAATACGTTTAAAATCCTCATATTCATTTTGGACATTTTAAACTAAATTTCTCATTTTATAGAATCTTTCAGAATCTGATTGGAAAAAAGAGAGTTCTCATTCTAAACCAGAGTTATTAAACTTTTCCTAGGATGTACTAATAGATGTAGAAGCTTATGAGGGGTAGTTTTAAATATGAACAAATCAGTATGTGTTATATTCCAAGCATAAACCTCAAAACGAATCACAGTTTCAAAGAAATATCACGTGCACGTCTCCTATAAGCAAATATCCAAATATGAACGCCCACACCTTGCTTGGCGGGTGGTTAGATTGCACCTGCCTTTGGCAGATGTCCCGGGTTCGATCCTGGTTGGCACTCCAATGTGTAGAGTAGCCTGCCCTCTAGGCTGTGCCTTTGGGCCTTTGAGTCATGTTTATAGTGCTTCAGTCAACCCCATTCCAATACTGCAAATGCTAGAACTTGGTTGTCTCAATAGAATTATGTTTTAATTTTTCATGGGGGTGTGACATAGGCTTATTTGTCTCTGATAGCTATATTGGGATAGATAACAATTCATAAATTTTTGTTGGTTGCCTTTTCTGCTATTCTCATTGGGAAATGTAAAAGTGATATTTTTGTTGTTTGGTTTACCTTGAATAAAATGATAATAAGTGGTGGATAAAAGTTTATGATTTTTTAAATAACAACTATACTCTTGATTAAGTGTAAGAGATGTGTAACTGATTTGATAGATGCGACGGTTTTTAGAATGTGTAAAACTATTCGAAGATATAAAATATTTTTTATCCATTGGCATAGATAGATCTTGATAAACAATTCCAACCTTTCCTTATAGTAGTTATTATGTCTAATCCTAACTTATTCAGACATAGCTATTAGAATTTATCCGATGAAAACAAACAACTAATAATGACTATTCTCCATAATTCACCCATATTTTATGTTAATATTCCACCACAAATGCGGGGGGGGGGGGGGGGGGGGCGGCTAAGGTATAATATACTTGTGAAGTACATACTGAAAAATGAAATATGTGCTTGAATGAATTAAACAAGTCTTTTTGTATTTTCATGCATGAATGGTTCTTCAATAATGGCAAAATTGGCCATATAACTTTTGACTTTTGTCTCTCTCTCAACACATAATTCTATGTTTTTTTTTTTTTTTGTTGTACAGTCAAACTATAAAATCAATCGCACATATGGTTTTTGTACAAAAATCTTATTGAGCTACAGATCCAATGAATATAGTGGGTCGACCACTGGTAATAGGAAGATTGGACCATGATAGGTTAGAATGAATTGTAGAACGTAAGCTCATGAAACCACAAACAAGAGATTACACATAATATTTCCAATGCTAGAAACAAGAGATTACACATAAACTATATAAATATAGTGGGTCGACCACTAGTAATGGGTTTGTACACACAATATTTGCAATGCTACAAACAAGAAGAGGGCCAGGTGCCCCAATGGGTGATGCATCTCATCAATTGCTAGGCCATTGGCCTGAGGGACCATTCTATGAATCTATGCTACTTTTGGTGATGTTCTTAATGCATATGGCCATTCAAACATGAGAACATAAAAGCATAACATAAAAAAAGTTTATTTTAATTTATTTATTGAAAATTATATTTATATTTTACAGTGCACATGAAATATTTATCAAAATTGGAAAAAAATAACTGTTGAATAAAAAAGCATCTGATTCTCCTCCATCATTGTATAATTATTTTATGTCCGAGTAAGCAATCCATGTACCAAACAAGAGATTATAAAATATGAAGTACATACCCAAATGAATTGAATACATATTTTTTTATACTTTTCTAAATTAATAATATATGCTAGTTTCAGGGAAAGACGAATCTCCCACGCATTTAATGGTTAGGAAAATGTCTGACAACCCTGTGTTCAGACCCAAATGCAGCTAGGGGTAGTAAACGAGTCTTGTGAGCCGAGTTTTAACATGTTCAAACTCGGTTTGTTTATAATTAAGTTCGGCTAGGGACATAACTCGGTTTGTGTTCAAGTTCAACTTGTTTGGCTCGTGAAAAGCTCGGTTGAAACTCGGCTTAGCTCATTTGTAAAGAGAACTCGAACGCAAGCTCGAACCATGGCTCACTTAACTAAAAAAAGCTCATTTGGCTCTCTTTTAACTAAAAAAAAAAGCTCGTTTAACAATTAAAACATGTAGAAAATAGAAAACATGTCAAAAAAGACAATCATATTCGAAAATCATCGCTAAATAATCATATTTGAAACGAGCTCGTATAGGCTCATGGCTTGGCTCGATTACAATCGAGCTTTAAAAATATTCAAGCTCGGCTCATTTATCTAATCAAACGAGTTTGAGTGAGCTTCAATTGAGCCGAGCTCGAGGCTTGGCTAGATTACCACCCCTAAATGCAGTCCACATCTTTTTTTGATTTAGTTAAAAATAATATTTCTTATCTAATGTATGTAATCTTGTAAAAAATAAAGTTTGTATCTCAATGAATTGTATGGTCTCGTTTATAAAATTTGTGAAAATTTCTAACGAAATATATACCTGGCTACAATGAGTACATGTAACTAGCGAGGTATATGGGCTTGTAAAATGGGTTGAGTGTAATAACGCTCACATTTAATTGGGTAGGTTGTAATCGAATAGGAAAAAATTACACTCAATCCATTTTATAGTTCAAAACGTAAACTACATATGATTTCATTTTTTTTAAAATCATGTAAATATCTCATCTTATGTGGCATGCACTTTTATAAAATGAGAAATATATACTCTTATGAACCCGAAGAAGAATGTAGGGAGGGAAAATTAAATAAAAAATGTCGAAAAAAAAATATTGAAAACTGTTGAACTTTATTGAACTTTGATTGGTATTATTTACAAAAAAATATATAGTTTTTTTTCAACAAGTTATATAATTTGATACAGTGAGTGGAGGAGTTTGATAAGATATACAAGACTGTATTTTAAATCGTAAAAAGAACGGGTGTAAGAGAGCTCATGGAATAGGAGTCCGGATCCAGTCAGGATAGGTTTTGGCTAGTCCAATTAATATTGCACTCTACAACCTATGAATTAAACTACACAATCTATAAATTGAACTGCACAGTTAATTGTTGTGCACAATGTCACTCTCTATATAATTTGATTCATAAATTCTGCAGTTCAATATTGATGGTAGCATGTCTGATTGGATTCCGGACTCATGGAAAGGAGCCTTGTCAGCTAATGTGTTTGGGCTAGGGCCAACATAAATCGGGCCTATCAGAGTCAAAATTTCGATCTGATTCCCCAATGCACGTGCCGTTACGTGCACTAAAACATTTCACATAATGACCATCATATCCTCACATTATATATATATTTTTATTATTTATTACATTATTATATATATTTTTCCAATCTTACAATAACAATAATCGATCCCGACATCTTCCCCCAAAAAAACTAAAAATTGAGACAAAATAAACCAAACACGTTCAAAAATTAAAACGAATCGAAACTTAGAACCCTAAAAAAATATATTAAATCGAACGACGAAGACGAAATCGGAAACCAATCCCTCTCGTCCCCGACATTCGATTCGAATTTCGGAAGAGCTAGTCCTTCGTCGTCGAAGCCCTAATTTTTATGTTCCCGTGAAGAAGCCCTAACCCTAACCCTAGCTTCGAAACGCGGGGCTCTTTCTCTACGGGCGCGGGCGGGGGCGTCTCTTCGAAAGCGTCGGGGGTCTCTCCGCAAGGTATGTCTCGAGGAACCCTTAAAAAAGTCTTTCGTTTTTGGTGTCCTCTTTGTTCGGAATGCTTTCGCGGCATTTTTGAATTGGGTGAGTGAATGAATTGGGTCGTAATGTTAAGCTCGTTCTGTGGATTTGGGTCTACTTTCTTTGGTTTTTTCCGCGCGTTGTGTGTTTGTGTGTTTGTTTTGTGGAATTCGTTGTTTTTGTCGTGTCTGAGTGGTGCATTTGTTGGGAGAGCTCTCTCTTACTGTGTTGCTGAGTGCCTTGAGAACCGCAGGAGCGCAAATTTTGCTTGTAAATGTTTGCTTCAGTGTTATCTGTTTAGGAGGTGAGGATTGCAATGACGGACTGGCTCGTTCTCCATGTTTCTGAAATGTGGTCGGTGTGATTGCACGCATGAACGCACGTTAGCTATGGAAGCTGACTCGCAAGTCGTGTATGCCCTTTATTCTACTGAGGGCCAGTTTCCTAACCCTTCTGCCGGAGTACCCAAGTAAATGAAATTTGGAATCTTCATTCGTGTGGGTCATTCCTGGGCACTCCAGGAAAAATCCCCTGCGTTCCTCCTTTTCACTGAACTATCAGAATTGGATTTGTAAGGAAGGAGGAATTCTCATACAGGACCAGGTCACTGAGTTGGCCCTAAATTTCTTTAAGATCATCGCTTTTGGTGTGAGTACAAGTTTTTGTTATGATGCACAGTTTTTTTTTCTTAATGGAAACCAGTTGGGAGCTTATATGGATTACATGAAAAGATTTATTGCAGTGTGATTAAGAATGGCATCACAGGATGATTAGAATAGAGTTATAGTGTTTGTTTAATTAAAATGTGAATGATGAATTTCTGTGGTAAGTATTGAATAAAATCTCACATAAAATTACATCACGGGGTGTAATGAGCACTCCTGTAACTTTTGCTGTTCTCAAATTGAAGTAAAGAATCCTCGTGTAAGTGTTGTCTTGTTTTTTATATATTTATAATCCACATTTATCATTCAGACTGACTCATATAGATAGTTTTTAAATAATGTAAAACATTTGTTACAATAAGCTCCTTGAGTTTCTTGTATCGGGCCCAAGAAATTTGTCCATGTACAGTAAATCAAACTGATTGCATATATTTAAGGGTCCTATAGAGATAATTTATCAGTTTAAGGCATCTTTATTTTTGGTGTCATGTTCTGCTTGGATAAAACTTTTCAAGTTGATTGTACTTCCCATGTTGACATCAGAGAAACACATTTTTTTTTATTGTTTTTCTCTTTTCATTCCGCTTGTAGGAATTTTGAGGGGTCTCCTCATGTCATGGGACAGGATATTGGGTTTGGATATATCTACTAAAGAACAAGCATAGAAGGAATGCATGGACACAGCCCAGGGTTTGGTCTTATAGTAAATGCGGAAGTTGACTCCATGGGAGGAGTAATTGATGGTGGAGTCGGTGTAGATAGTAAAGCCTCTCCACTTCGTGCTGAAATTGAAAGGGCTCAGGCAGAGCTGCGGTAAACTGGCAAAATATTCTTGTACTTGCTTATTGAGATTGTTCTACATAAAGTATATCATTTTTGTCTTTGTTGGTTGCAGGCAGGAACATGATGTACGTGAAGAACGAAGAAGGGAGCTAGAATTTCTTGAGAATGTATATTATACTGATTTTAGTGTTATTTTGTCATGCATTATTTGAGAATTCAGGTAGGAAATTGGTTTAATTTGTTTCTTTCTTGTAGGGGGGGAATCCACTGGATTTCAAATTTGGGCCTGCCATCTCAATCAGTGTACATTCTACTTCGCTTATAGATCAGCTTGCCGAACAGTAAGTCAAGACCTTTAGAACTTTACACAAGCTGGTCTTTATATAAAGATAATTTGCCATCCTCTCATTCATTTTAATTAACTGTTACTCTACAGTGAAGCGAAGGGTAGCTTCGCATTGGCTGCCTCACCCCATGGAGATTCTGTTGAGAGCAGTGGCAGACCTGGCGCTTCCCTTGGCAGGGAGACGAATACTGCTGATAATCTTTTGTTTTTCGATGGTGAAAATGATGTCGTGGTTGGGGGAAAGAACTCTGCAAACCCCCCTAAAAGGGATAAAAGTGCTATTCCTGAAGATAAGAAGCGGGATGTTAAGGACTCAGGAGAGTCAGCTATTTTCCGCCTTGGTGTGAAAAGTCAGGCATATGCCCGAAGGAACAGATCCAGAACAAATCGTGATATTGCTCACACTGGTTCCTCTGATTTAACTAGTCATGGAAGAAAATCAACAAATTCACAATCTTCCGACAGTTTGCTATGGATGCAAAGGGACAAATTAATGAAGCACAAGTAGAAAAAGTTCATAGGTCTTCCATTTGTATACAACAGATGCAAGTCAAAATGGTAATGTGGTCTCCAACACCCCGGCATCGCATGGCCAGCTAGATGTGGAGTTTAATGCAGCAAAGCAGCATAGGGCAAGTCCTGATCTAATTAAAGTTGCAATTCCTGAAGATGGGATAAATGATGCAGTGAAAAGGTTGAGAGATCGTGATTATGATGATAAACATCCTCAAGATGATTCTAAGCATGGTCTTGATGCTTCTCCCATCCATTCTGGTTTGATAGGGAAAAGGGAAAAGGATGTGACTGGTGGATTTGTTTGTCCGCCCTGTGAAACTATAGAAACCCCAAAAATACAACCTACTGAAGGTCAAATTGATGAATTTAGTGTTCCTTATGTAGATGTAAAAGATCAGCAGAATGATGACCAAGATAGTAGAAATAATTTTGCTGGGACTACCACTGCAGACTCTGGTATACCTTTGGATTCAGATTCTTCTTTCACCCAGATTAATCATAATGTGGATGGAAATGCTGTGAATGATCAGTGTTCAGGTTTAAGGAATGTGAATACGATTTCCTGTGGGGACTTCAACGATCAGAACATGGTAGTTGAAGAAAACCTTATTTTACCGAACTCGGAAAAGATGAATGAGAAAAAGGAAACAGCATCTGTTGAAGATCTTGTTGTCTCCGATAATGAACCAAAACTAGATTTTGGTGACCTGAAGAACTCTATTGTACAAGACGAGATTGAGTTTTCCAATAGTAAATCTGTCAGGCAAGGCCAAGAGGAACCTCTCTTAGATTCTGAGGGTACAAAGCCTAATGATAATTATTCTTCACAACATGTGGATAGTTTGCCAGATATTGGTCATGATTCAAAAAACATGTCAGCATGCCCTAAAACTGTATCTTCTGGTGATTGGGATTCCACAAGTCTTGGCCCTGTTGAGGCTGTTCCTTCTGTGAAAGATTGTGTGATATCTGCGGCTACGCTAGAAATTCAGAACAACAATGGAACCCCCTCAAAGTTAGCAGACAAGGCTCGTGAGGATGCTATATTGCAAGAGGCTCGGGCAATAGAAGTGAGTTCTGACATTTCTGGTCTCTATTGAGTTAGCATTTAAAGTAAATTAATCTATATCATGATTAGTGAAATGTAATTGTGATTCTAATGTACAGGCTAAGCTTAAGCGTATTAGTAAGCTATCTATTTGTAGTTTTCCTTCTGAGAGGAGGCGGAAATCTCAGTGGGACTTTGTCCTTGAAGAAATGACCTGGTTGGCAAATGACTTCATGCAGGTCCGTTCTTTACTTTTTTATTTGGATTGATCAATTCTGTGTTTGCATATCCTAACAACAGAATAAATAAAAAAATTGCAGTTTCTTTTGCTTTGAATAATTGATGCATGCATTATATCTATTCGTGGAATTAATGATTTCTTCTTTTTATGTTCTTCTAGTTTCTTTCTATTATTATGAAGTTGTATGCTTGAAGCTTTAGTGTTCATTTATCATAGGTTATGCCATAGTTCAAAACCATGTGCGGACCGCATGTGCGGTGGGGTCTGCACATGGCATATGCGGCCGCATGTATGCCGAACATGCGGTCGCACATAGGGTAAGACAACCGTTCGAACCTCCATTCGAACCCCCGTTCGAACTGAATTTGAACATCCTCTGGACGTTCGAATTGCGTTCGAACGGCTTTCGAACGGTATGTTTCTGTTCGAATTACCGTTCGAACGGCAATCCAAACCCAGAGGTAGAGTACTTCGAACGCCCTCTTACCGTTCGAAGTCCGTTCGAACGGAATTCGAATGGTAAGAGACCGTTCGAACGGAATTCAAACGTGCGCCGCATATTGGGTATAATGTGCGCCCGGGGGCGCACATCAGCATGTGCGGCCGCACATACCGGTACGTGCGGCCGCATTTCAAACTATGGTTATGCCTTTCAGCATAACAATTGAAATTTCATTTTCTCCATTGATTATTTTAAACTATTTATTTCTGGACAGGAACGCCTTTGGAAGACAAGTGCTGCAGCCCAAATGTGTCGTTGGATTTCTTGTACTGGGAAATCAAATTTTGACCAGGCATCCATACGTCGAAATCAGAGAAAGGTGGCCCATTCATTGGCAAAGGCTGTCATGCACTTTTGGCATTCAGCAAAGGTGCTTCAGGTTAGCAGCGAATCAATTGCTAGGGCGCATGGTCATCGTATTTCTTCAGTACTCCAGTTTTCAAAGGTTAATGCTGGGGAAACAAGAGATGAGAAGGTCAAAGAACCTGCTCTTGCGATGGTGATTTATTTGTTCTTTTGTTTATTTGTTTATGTATATTGTCTTCAATACAGCCAGGTAGATATTATGTGATTTCTTTATTATACATTATTGCTTTGCTTTTTAATTGGTACATTTTAGTCTAATTATAATCTTATGTGAACTTGTGAAGCTAGCAAGCATTTCTTTTTCTGTTTTAAGTCTTCTGCCAAGAATATATCAGAAATTACCTGCATGTAAGAAAAGTAGTTCATGCCTCAGGGTTACAGAAATGGAAGGATTGTTGTATGGCAGTGTATTGTTTATTTTTTCCGTTGACCTTTTTAAAATCTGAATAATCTCCGTGTAACCTTTTTTCTCTAAAGCCTATTGGTGTACTATGCTATCTGATATCTCTAATTGGCTGATATAACATCTTCTTATTCTTTCTAAAAATAGGTAATTCAACTCTTTATTTTAATTCTTTTGATCTTTCTAAAGTTAATTTCTTTTTAAGGTGATCTTTGCCTTGGTTTATTGATTGAAGAAGGTAAAAGATGGTTTGAGTTGCTTCTTGAAACTCTTAGTAGAGCTGGGAGTTGATGGTTTATGAATGTCTTCCTGTACTACGAAGTGTATATATTGGGTTTGGTTATTAACAAGAGAACTTTGGTGTGAAGGTAACTAGGAATTGATTATATAGGCATAGAAGACTAGACAAGATCTTAAACTTGCTGATGTATTTTATCTTTACCAGGTGATGAAACGTAGGTGATGAAACGTAAATTCCGTAACTTTAATCTTGTCTATGTAGTGTTGACATCAAGTTGAGATCTATCTGCAATCAACTTGCAGTCTTAATCCTTGTAAAAATTGACTAACTACGTGAATGTACTCTTCTGTTATTACTCTTTTTTATTTCATTGCCCATTGATTTATGGTTAAGGTACATTATATGTGTAATGGGACTTTGTGCGCTCACAATATGTTTTGATTTTGAATAATCTGGGTTGGTTTTTATTTGATGTTAATCTATAGTTTAAATGGAATATATTTAGGTTAGGTGAATTTTTTGTGCAATCTTAAGCATGATTAACATAATTTTCTTTGAGAATCATGATACCCATTGAAATTTTTTCCCATTCCCATATTTTACACTAGGATGGAAAAGCAAACTTTGCCCTTAGTAGCAGATGGGGCTGAATTCTATGGGAAACTGAGTTCTTACCTTTGGCTGTGGGGTTCATCTGTTTTTCTTGATCACCTTTGTGATTTTTTTTTTTGTGCTAGTCCTTTTTAAGGCTGCATGTATCTTTGTACTTTGAGTGGGAAGGCTGCGATTGGTACTATTTCTTCAATTGGTCGATTTGATCTGTTCCTGTGATCTTTATTTAAAAACATTTATAAAGGCGAGATTTATGGAAAGCTCTTCCATGAAGTAGACAAACCCTGTGATTGTTTATCTGGTGATGCAGTTTGATTTGTGATAAATTGAGAAGGGCACGAGGAAAGTCAACCTCCTCGGACTCCATTCATTAGATGTTGATCTTTTCTGAAAGATAGAAAGGGTGGATATAGACATTAAAGGAAAGTTTTCTGATATCTTGCCACAGGCTGTCTGATGGGCTATTAGGATCACATGCAATAAGGAAATCTTCCAGGCTAGGATTTGTTATATTGAAAACAGCCGGTCCTCTGTGGTCAGTATATTTAACGATTTGGCGACTCATTTATTGAGAGGGGACAGAATCCATTTTCACAGAGAGGATCTATTGGAGGAATTAACTGAATTATTCTGTGGGGCATTCCTTATGAATAATCATTGTAGGACCGGTAATTAATTCTGAATATTGTGCATCATGTTATACATCATAATTCTTGAGATATATCATGCTTGATTATGTAGTTCTTTTAAAAGCATTTAGATATATCACTGGTGTGGGATTCTTATCCAAGACATGCTTTAATCTTTTTGAACATTGTCAGTGCCTGGATTATATGAATACACGACCCTTTTTAAGATCTCTTTATTTTAATCAATGTAGGTGGACCAGAAGATCATTTAATTTGATTTCATGTGTGCAACTGACATGTCATAGTGGTTTCTTGCAGGATACTGGCAAATGCAAGGATGAAGAATATGTTAATGCCAGTGCTCAGCTCCCCATTGAAAAATATGCTGTGAGGTTCTTGGAATATGATAACTCTGCTGATGGTGCCGCAGTGGCTGAAGCACCAACTACCCCAGATAGAATGTCTGATCTTGGCAGTTTGTCAATGTCTTGGGAAGATTCACTTTCTGAAGTATGAGCCAACCCCCTTTCTGGTTTTATGTGATTGTAGCCAGAACCTGTTTGCTCCACTCAACTCCATCAATTTTCAGTTTATTAGTTTTATGAGGATTTATATTGTGACCTTGATTGATAAATACATATATTTAATGGTTGAAGAAATACAGTTGGATTTGATGCTACAACTATTATATTAACTGCCAGATATTTATGGAGATTGCATGTTATAGAACTAATGGACTGCAATATGATATCTGAATATGCTATATCTGCACTTTCAGCCACAAAATATTTTGTGCTGTTAAATTAGATAGAATGACTGAATGTGATCATGCCCTTGAGTCAGCATGAGATCTGAGAGAAAAACACTTTTCTATTAACTATAATTTTCCCTTTTGCAGGAACTTCTCTTTTATACAGTCCTCCCTGGTGCAATGCAATTCTACAGGACATCTATTGACTCCCGTACAAATTCTGTGGTAATGGTCATATGCTTCCTTATGACCTTTTGATGTTTAAATAACTAAAGAGAATATCTGAATTTTGTTTTGCAATCTTTACATACTCCCATTGATTCGAAGTTATGGATAATCAATTGCCTAATATCATGAAGATATAGGAAAAATTGTATTTCCTATTTTTTATGCAAATACATTATCTAATGATGTTGAATGACTATGAAAAAAATGTTTCTTCCAATTTCTATAAAATGTGGAAGTACATTATTCTGTCAAAAAACAAAATATAAATGTAATCAATTGATGTGTAATCTTTCTTTAAATGTCAGTTTCTGATTTTGGAATAAAATTAATTTGCTATTTTATAAGATGGCTACCCTGTGTAATAAATTTTTTTAGAGAAGATTACTAGACCATGGAGTTCGTGTCCTTAATATTGATTTTAATGCTTATAGCCTTACATGACCCATCTTGATCCGTTAAAAGTTGTTTCTAACAAAGCGAAAGTTTTAGAAAAATTTATCTTGTGAATTCATGTGCCCAGAATATGAGGGTAGCCCAGAATATTTATGTGTAACAGCTGTGGTCTGCCCAGAATATGATGGTTTCAAACTATCAGCATGAGTCCGTGGCATCCATGTGGATAAAAATATCACCAGTTTGTGCTGTAATACTCATTGGCACATAGCAAGGTGGTCTTAGTTTACCATATGCGATTTTACTTCTATCAGATTGCCATCAGAGCTACACCAAGGTGCATGTGGTGGGAACTATAATTAATCTGATGCTTTTGGTTGAGAGGGAGATGTGTTGCTTTTGGCTGTTGTATTACTACTATATGCCTTTGCGTGGAACATTTTAATTAATAAATAATTTCAATAAATTTTCATTCTAAAAGAATGTGACTAGTGAAAGGATTTCAGATCCTATAATTCACATATCCTCACCTATCTTGTAACAAAAAACTATCCAAGTTGCTCAAATTTTGTTGGTTGCACAGTTCAGTTGTCTACCCTTTTTAAACATATGTGATGTGATTGATGAACATCAGAAAACTATTTTCCCCTAAGCTGTTCTCCATTTATTACCTGATCACACCCCGAATCCACACTCAGTTTGGTGAGATGTTTACATTGAACACATTGAGTACCTTGTCCCATTAGGAGATGGAGACCAAGGTTTTAGGTTTCTCCACTCTGTTTCCTTGAGATTTTGTACTTTCCAATCTCTCTGGAACCATAGATTGTACTACTACTATTAGAAATACTAGGATGGTGGTGTTATTTTAAAATGAGTTCTCTCTGGTATTTTTATTTTAAAGTGGCTCACAATTCTAAGACATACTAGGATGGTTCATGTTAAATCTTGTGATACATGTGATCATTTGTGTTAGATAATCAAGAGAGTGATCTAGTTCGATATGGATCTGCTGCATCTGCAGCATCTGCCTTTTGAATAATACTGCATGAGAGAAATAGATAATAATAGATTTGAAACATAACAAAGTGGACTTGTTAGTGGAGTAAAGATTTAGATTATAGATGAGATGAAAGCCTTGATTGTATATTTGTATCTTCCTCCAAAGAAATTGTTATCGTTTATATCTTTTATGTATCCTGCAACTAAGCGGAAATGTTCATGTCTGGCGCTTGGAGAAATGGGCATGGAAATGTTCATGTGTGATGCTTCAAGAAATGGGTATCTGTATAAAGATAACTGCTTTCTTTTAGCATTACATTTACTTGCTTCCTTGTTGTATCCATGGCCTTAATTATCTGATTTGTCCTGTTATGATTCCACTGTTCTACATTTCTTATGGAAGATAATGTTCTTTCTTCATACATTTAATTAATTGTACATTATCATCATCAGTGATGATATCTTGCATTTGGAGCATGTTACTGCAGAATATCATTTTTTTGAAGGTTTATTACTATATAACATATAAATTTTGGAAAATTAGACTTGGGTACATGTTGTTCTGAGTTTTTAGTTTTTTTTAATCATTTTGAGGCTGTAATGGATCCATGGAAAAAGTTGGTATGTTGTCTAAAACAATTATTTTGCCCCATATTTTATGCATTTTGTTTTATCATCTTCACGTTGTTTTTATTATACTTTATGATGGCCGCAGCCACCTTTTCCTAAAATTATACATCATGTTTAACTGTCACATACCCTGCAGAAAATTGCCAACTCCATGCATCAAGAGGATTGTGGGACATCTATGCGTGGTTCTGTGACAGGTATTGTGTAAGATAATTTAATCTTCAGTGAAATTCTTGAATATAAGCTTTTGTTTAATACTTATCTCGCTTCACAGAATTTGGTGCCCAAGTGAATGCATATGAAGAAGATGAAGGTGAAACTGATATGTATTATTCTCCTTTAGCATTTGAAGGCAGTAAGTCAACAAAATATATCCAGAAGAAAAAGAAAAATTTGCACAAGTCACATGTTGCCAGATCATATGACGTAGGGGCTGAGTTCAATGGGATTGGATTAGAAGTTAGACATGGAGGCCAATCATCGGTTTCAGGAAAAAGGCCACCAAGTAACCTCTATGTTGGTTCAATTCCAACAAAGCGTGTGAGGACAGCTTCTAGGCAACGAATTGCAAGTCCTTTCAATGCTGGAGCAACTGGGGGCATGCAAGTGCCAAGTAAAACCGACATCTCCAGTGGGGATACTAGTTCCTTACAAGATGACCAGCAGAGCTCTTTACATCTTGGATCTCAACCTCCTCAAACTATGGAGGTTGAGTCCCAGGTGGATTCTGGGAAGCAGTTGCCATATGATGGTGTTGAAACACCTATTAGAATTAAAAAGAAGAAGAAGCCAAAGCATTTGGGTTATAGGAACTCAATGAACTTGAATGACTGTGGAGGATTTATTGGTCCAGGAAGTGTGAGTTTTTTTCCTAACCCAATTCTTGTTTCTTATCATGTTTTTAAGCTTTCTGAGCTATTTGATATTTGCAGGGTTCTGTTTATGAGCAGAAGTGGCAATTTGATTCCATGGTTCAGCATGAGCAGGTAATCTTATATATATAATAATTGTTTTAGCTATATGAAATATTAATTTGCCTTCTTCAAAGAGTTTGGTTAATCAATCTAGCATCCTTGGTTTGGTGGGATTTATGCTGTGCCCAGATTAAGGCACTGGGAGTTCTTGTTATGCGATTTCTGCAGGGCTCAAATCTACTGGAGCTTAGTTCAGCACTACTGGCACTTGTCATCACATTAAGTGGACATGAGGTTGAAAACCACCTTTTTTCTCGAAAGAAGTTGACATGAGGTTGGCATAGTCATGTAGGTCTACTGAGGAAGAAGGGGAGTCTTGGAGGAGTTGGATGGATTAAGAATCAATGGAGTTGGGTGGAGCAGGCTGGGTTGGAACTGATTTAGGTGTTGGGAAGGTTGGGTGTGGAGGTGAGGTCCATGGACATAAATAAAATGGTGGGTTGAGGAAAGGTGTGGTCAACAGAGTTGGGTGGAGTGAGCTTGGTGTCGTTTGGTGGGGCTGTAAGACTCCCATGTTGTTTAAATAATAAAATAAACATAAAATAAAAATGTTTTGAAAGTTACCTTCATTGTGGGATTGTTGTTGTAAGTGACATGGAGGGTTTGTTTGGTTGGACATAATCATTACCTATAGCGGTGGTCGTTTTTCCTTTATGGCATAACCTCCCCTGGTGGTGCTTTTAGAAGATACATCTTCTTCTATTAGCACTCAGTTTTGTGGTTTCTTGTGTGGGAGGGTTTGTAGTTTCATTGTTTAGGCTTTCTATTTGATTAATACAAAGGTGAAAGCCAACCATTTCGTTCAAAAAAAGTGAGGATCAAAAGGTTTACTTCTCAATAACTCTCTCATATTGACAAGTTCATCGATCTTAAGTCCTGTTTACTAAATTGTCTCTTACTAAGAAGATACTTACCTCCAGGATGAGCATTCTCCATAGTGACCCACATTTTGTTGTGGACTAAGGCAAGGGATGAACGATATGGGAATAGTATACATTTGTGATGTCATTTAGGGAGACCTTTGTTCTCCCATTTGTGTGGGGATGTTTAGCATTTCTATAGAATCTGGTGAACATCCCACATTTTGCTCAAAACCAAAAAAGAAATGGCTAGACTAAACTTTTCTGGTGATGGATCCGAGTTGAAGTAGATGAATTGATGACGGATCATATGAAACTCATACTTCTTGATATGGGCACCTATCTACTACCTACTGGTGCAAGTATCATATGTATATATCCTAAAGGGATCCATTGCCGTTTATACTAACGACATACAATGAAGAAGAGCAATACGACTTTAAGAAATTTTGATATTAAAAATTATGCTTTAGTTTGTTTTTTTTCTAGTGAATATGGAAATGGTGGGTTGTCTTGGTTGGCAATTGGACAAACATGAGTTGTTCATTGAGAAATAGTGTGGTATATCTTCATTTGGAAGGATAAATGGCTTCATAACAGCTCATCTTTATCCAACTCTCTTCACAATGCAGTTACCAGTGACAACAGAATTAATAGTGCACATCAGTGTTCTGATGGCAGAGTGATCTGATGTCCTAGGCTGAGGAGGAATATTATGAATATCAAATGGTGGAAATCCCATCCTTGCTAGAAAAGCCCAAATTATCAGCAGAAAGTAGTGTGGTGTAGAAAATATGAAAGAAACTTCGGTTCTCTGTGAAATCTTTTTATATTATTATGTTAAGCAGCTCCCAGTGGAGGGATGCCTGGTGGATGACTCTGAATATGCTTCTGAATTGGAGGATAGGACCTTTTAATGTATAATGCTTCCTGTTGATTTTCTGCCAGAACAAGGTCCTGTGGATGTTCTGCGGAGCAAGTCGATTTGGGCCCCAGGTGCATCTGCTATTTGTGATCCCTGTGCGTCTGAAGAGGGGGATACACACCATATTTTCAATAATTGTTGGGCTCTGATATCTGCATGAATGTCATACTTCAGAGTGGCATTGGGGAAACATCCAGTTCTGTTTAGTGGGCAATGATGACTTGGTTTATATCAGGGAGAGGGGATGACAAAGGTAAAAAAGGAGATTTTTATGTGGCTGACGAGAAATGATTGTATCTGCAAAACACATTCTATTTAGAGCACCTGGTCTTCACTTGAGGCCTTCCTCAATGTGTGGCGCAATCATCTCTTGAAGGCAGACAACATAAGAATTACAAGGGAGGAATAGTTTTGGGTGGAGTGAGAAGTAGTGTTTTTTCTTTGACCTTTATATGTTGGGGGTATGTCTTATATCCCCAACCTGCCTCTTTTGTGCTGTGTTTCTTGTAGTTCATCAACATTAACAAAATTTGGTGGATACTATTTTAAAAAAAAAAAAAAGAAAAAAGAAAATAAAAAGAAGTGACTAGGTCGACATACTAATACTTGTAACAAATTGTGAACACTCAAATGTACTCTGTTTATGTTAGTTGTTTTGTATTGCCTCTACATAACTGCATAATATCTCTTAAACAGTGTTGCACATTTGTTTATCCTCCAACAACTCTATTGGGAATGTGATTTCTCTTGTAATTACTTCTCTACATTGGGCCATTACATCCAGAAAATTATTTCAGCATGCATATAGGTTTTTGCAACAAAATTGGTTAGCTTCCATGAGAGGGGTTCACATGGAACTTCATGTGAAGTGTTCAGAAATCTTGCAAGATAACTCATGAGGCAATCTAAAATACAGTTCGGCCTTTGGTTCATCATTCATGGTTTTTTTTTTTCAATTTTTTTTGTTTTGAAAAATGTCCTCTCATTTCGTTGACTTAAATTTCTGCTAAAGGCATCTCTTGTTTTTTTTCACAACCATTCGCAAACAGAAGACAAAAATAATCATTATCAAAGTGGATTCAGCTGATTAATGTGTGGAATATTGTTCTTGAGTAGTCCAGTTTATCTAACAATGGGCATTTCCGAGTAGTTTTATCTATTATTTAACTTTAACGGAGTCATACATCATCTGTTTGTTGTTCCTTGCTACAAACAATGTGAATTTTTTTCATTTTATATTTTTTTGTTATTGTTTTCCTTTGTCATTGTATAAAATCTGTAGATTACTATAGTAATCTGTTTTATCATATTCATCTTCCTTGCAGAAGGACATTATGAAAAAGAGATTGGAGAATCATCTTTTTGAATCCAATGGAAGCACTGGTAATTCTATCTTAGTTTGTACTTTCTGCACTTTTTCTTTTAAACATTTACTAACAATTCATATGGGTACTTGGGAATTTGAAGCCTTTTGTTTTAGTGTTTGTCCCTAAATTGGCTGTTGTTAACTCACTGGGTATAATTGATGTACAGTCCAAATGATTCCTGTCTTTTGCTCTCAGGTCCTTTTGATCAACATCCTGCAAAGAAACCTAGGCTTCTGAAGCAGGTGCGAGAAACTTCTCCCGAAATGGTGGCCTCCATGCCTGGATCCATTCCTTCGCCTGTAGCTTCTCAAATGAGTAATATGTCCAACCCAAATAAGCTAATTAAAATGATGGCTAACCGGGATCGTGTCAAGAAAAGTAGAGCACCGAAGGTATGTTCTATGAAGACACCTTGTCTAAATATTTTTGTTCATTGCACTTGTTGGTATCTGCTTTATTATTGTTTTTTTACTACTTTTTCTAGTCGTGAATTCTACAAGTTAAGTGAAAACATTGATACACTATCATCTCAGTAACGCTTGTGTTTGTTTTTTGGTGGGTCAGTAACACTTCTGTTGGTCATGCAACTTTTGGTACAGATATTTCTTTTTCTTTTGTCCCCTTTTTAGAGGAAATGGTCCCCTTTTTGATGGCCAATATTCATCTGCATTTAGAATTGTGGTTAGTGGTTTTTTTTTGTTTTGGCATTTTGTTGAGTTGAACCTAATACTGAATTTTCTACTGTCAGGTTTATTTGACTAGATTCTTCTGTTATTCCTTAGTTAATCTATGAAATTTGAGTTCAGAATATCTATCTTTATGATGACGTATTCAACTACAATCTCACAAGGACATGAATACAGATTGATAGCTTATGTGTCATATGATGGTATTCTTAAGGCTTTTTGTGTGTGCAGATGGCTGGAGGACAATCAGGTTCTGATGGTGGGTGGTCAAACTTTGAAGACCAGGTTGCTGCTCTTTCTTAAACTGTACTTGATTATTTCTTGGAAACTTCAGATTTTGATATGTTATATTTGTTCTCTCAGGCACTTGTTGTCCTTGTTCATGATATGGGTCCAAATTGGGAGCTTATAAGCGACGCTATTAACAGTACTCTGCAGTTCAAGGTAAACTCATGTTGAAGATTCAGAGAGTGGAGTTGCTAGCTTTGGGGCATGCTTTGTTTTTCTACATCTCTGCTGTTTATATTATTAACATTTTGAATTTTCGTTTGTATGCCAGTTTATTCATAACATTTTCCCCTCTTAAATCACAGTGCATTTTCCGCAAACCCAAAGAATGCAAGGAGCGGCACAAGTTTCTAATGGACCGAAATGCTGGTGATGGGGCCGATAGTGCAGAAGATTCGGGTTCTTCTCAACCTTATCCATCCACATTACCTGGCATTCCAAAGGCATGTTGTTTTGATCCATCTTTTGTCCATCTTTCGATTCCATGGATTTAGCTTTTGATATCTCAGTGACTGATGGATCCGTGCTAATTCTCTGTATTTTGGCTTTCCTCCTCAGGGCAGTGCTAGACAGTTGTTTCAGCGTCTGAAAGGACCAATGGAAGAGGATGCGCTTAAGGCTCACTTTGAGAAAATTATTTTGCTTGGGCAGAAGCTACATTCCAATCAGATCCAGGTTTTTCTCTTGTTTTATTATGTAGGCGACTGTTGGCAGCGATTCTTTGTTTATTTATCTGGAGGATCCAGCAATATCTGTCACATGATGTTTTATTAATTTTATCTTGAGCATCAAAATTTGTTTTACGTGCACTTGGTACTCCAATCCATATGTTTTTAATTTTTTTTTAATTTTATCTTGAGCAACATATGTTTTCAATAAGAATGATAATTTAAGCTTGATTATCAGGAAACAAAGCAAATCACTCCAGTCCATGAGTCACATATTCATGCTCTCGCTCAAATATGCCCAAATAACATGACTGGAGGCCCCCTCACGTAAGTCTGTTTAGCTTCCTGATAATGCCTTTTTTCTCTTGTATTTTATACCTATTATTTTAAAACCATACTGATCTTCCCTGCTGAATGTGAATGAAGGCCACTCGATTTTTGTGATTCAAATTCATCAAGCTCTGACACCCTTGCACTTGGATATCATGGACCACATGGCAACAACTTAATAGCATCAAACCAACAGGCTGCTGCCACACCAGTTTTATCGTCTCCTGGTTCCAATACACTTCAAGGATCTTCCAGGATGGTAGTAGGCAATGGCATAGCATCTCCTTCCGCCGTGATTAATCCTGCTTCTAGGTGCTTTGCTTTAATGACCAGTAATGTTTCCAAATGCATATTGCTGTGCAATTTGTTAAATTGTTCTGTTTTCTTGTAGGGATGCACAGAGATATGGCTTGCCAAGACAAACATCATTACCAATTGATGAACAACAAAGAATGCCACAGTACAACCAAATGCTTTCTGGCAGAAACATTCAGCAGACAAGTATGACAGCTTCTGGGCCATTACCAGTGGGAAGTGAGCGGGGAGTTCGCATGCTTCCTGGTGGAAATGGTATGGGTATGATGTGTGGGGTTAATAGAGGCATGCCTCTGCCAAGGCCAGCTTATCAGGGAATGAGTTCACCAGGCATGCTGAACATTGTTTCCTCTGGAGCTATGCTGTCTTCCTCCGGAGTTGGGATGCCAAACTCTGTCAATATGCATCCCGGGGCTGTTTCAGGTCAGGGAAATTCAATGTTGAGGCCACGTGAAGCTCTGCAGATGATGAGGGTAGGTCCATCTATTAGTCAATCCTTATGTTTTAGAAGATGTGTGTAATAAGCCTAAATATTTGTTAGCCATATCCGTTTCACATTATTGTGAATTGCCATCCACATACAATGATTTCACTATGTTCATTAATGGTAATTGTATTCCAAGTGGGGCCTAGTCATGTTACAGAGGCTATTAATAGATGTGTCGGTGACATGATTGGTTATGTCAGATGACCTTAACTGTTGGGTAAAAGCATGATGATAACGGCTATGATGATGAAGATGGCATTAAACTAATTTTAAGATATTTTCTGCTTTTTGTGCATATTTATTGTGGGCCAGTTATTGACAACATTTATTTTGTGTTACTATAGCCTGTTCAGAATTCAGATGACCAGAGACAAATTTTGATGCAAGAGCTACAGCTTCAGGTTCCTCATGGGAATGGTCAGCCAGTTCTCCCTTTCAATGGTATTAACACGCCTTATACCAATCCATTGGTTCCTTCATCAGTCCAGTCATTCCCAGTTCACCACCAGCAACATCAGATTCCATCACCGCAGCAGCAGACTCACATGCATGGAAATTCTCACCAACCACCCCATATCCAGGGGACCAACCAAAATAATCATCAGCAGCAGTCCCTGCGCGCCTCTAAAGGTAGGCAGCAGCAGCAGCAGCGTCTATTGCATCAGCAGCAGCAACAGCAAAATCAATTTCCTACTTCAACTAATTCCATGCCTCCTCTACAATTGCAATCTCAACATCCCATGTCATCTCTGCAAAACAATTCTCAAATTCAACAACAGGCATCACATTCGATTTCCCAACACAACCTCACTGGTTCATCTTCTACTCCCTTGGGTTCTATACCTTCACAAGCTCAACAGAAGCCTAATCAAATGTCGCATGCGCTTGGTCAGAGTCAATCACTGAATCAGATGGTTAAGCAAAGACAACGACCACAGCAGCAGCAGTCTAAACTGAACCAACAACAAAGACAACCTTCACAGGCAAAGCTCCTGAAGGGCCTGGGCAGAGGTGGGGCAATGATGCACATGAACCTCCCCATTGATACATCTCATGTCAATGGTGTTTCTTTGCCCCCCGGGAGCCAAGTTACTGAAAAAGGGGAGTCACAACAGGTCATGCACCCAATGCAAGGCCAGAGCATGTTTTCTGGATCAGGCTCCAGTACTGTCCAATCTGTAAAACAATTGGGGTCTCAACCTCCAAACCATAGTCAGCAGCAACCGAAACTTTTTTCCCGTCCTCCACACCCTTCGTTGAAGCAGATGTCGAACGTGGCCCGCCCAGATGCTTATACTCAAGGACAAGGCCAGCTTTCTCCTGATCACACCTTGCTGACCTCACAACAGTCGCCACATTCTTCTTCCACGATGTCTTTGACTCCTCAGCAACAACAGCAATCACAAAGGCAGGTGAATCAATCCCAACAAAACTTGCCCAGGATGCTTCATCAGACTCGTCAAACAGGTTCAGATGGACAGATACCATCACCGTCTGAGCATGCACAATCTTACCAGTCACCAGGTAATATTGGATATCAGATGGGACCACAGGCATCTGTTCCACTGTGCACAGATTCCACAAGCACCGTACATGTTCCATCAACTTCTTCTCCCAACCCTCCATCTCAATGGAAGGCTGATTCACCATATGAAACAAATACAGTGACCCCATCAGTTCACATGGCCTCCATGACAAGTTCTCCACAGTCTAGTCCGCCGGGAAATGAACCAATGGCACCATCCACCCAAGCATTAGTGCCGAGGCAATACGTTGGTGGCATACCCATCCATGGCCATAGTTTAGGTGGGCCTTGGCAGCAGCAACAGCAGCCTATGCCTCCATTACAAAATCGGCAAGTGGGAGAAGGGAATTTATATTCACGGTCATCAAATTCTGGACCAGGTTGAAGTTTGGGAATGGCATCAGCACTTCCCAAAGCGGCATGCCCCTCGGTGAATCTATGGTCAGCATGCTCTGTTAACACTATTGTACAGGTTAGTTAATATCGTATCCTGCTAAGTCAGATAAAATATTTCAATTTTTTTTTTTGGCAAATGCTTATTGTTTATGAGAGTTCTTTTTATTATTTATTCCACGCTATCTAGATGCTTGGATCGAAAATAAATGCTTTCCAAGTTTGAATACGACTAATTGATTGGAAAATTCCAAGTTTCCTTCGTGATATATGAGGTCATCTCCAAGAATTGGCACTCCCTATCACGCCACTATAACTGTATTTTTGTAGTTACTTGAACTTTTCATACTAGGTATGACCAATGTCCTTTGTGTTCCTTTCCGACTGCTAGCTCATAACTTGTTTGATATAGTTGGATTACATCTACTCACTGGGGTTTATCTGTACTCAACACATAGCACTCGAGAGATGTGTCTGTTTCATCCGACAATTTGGTCATTTTTCAGCATGTCTGTATCTATTAGAGCATTTTTCGTTGTTATAGGAGGACACCAATTGAAAGACATCTCCTAGCTAAACCTGGTTTCAGGCTCTTTTTATAATTTTGGTCTCATAACTCTCAAGGTTTATATTGTGGTGCGAAGAGTGTTTCTCCAGTCAGCGGATGATTGAACATTGTGGAATAGGAAGAGCTGACAAGTTTCAGTTTGGGCGGGAGGACTGGGCAGCTACCTTTTCTACCCATGTTTCTTTTCCTTGCTTTGGTTGATGTCGTGTTTAGGACTGCTTATTCTGTCAGTTTCCTTTTTCTTCCTTTTGGCTCTAAGATTTGGGCACCATCTTTGGATTAATCTAAATTCAAGGCTGGATGCCAGCATTCCTCTCAAAAAAAGAGAAGAAAAGGTTCATTTTTTTAGAGAGAAATGTTTTCAAAATTCATTCTCAAGGTTTTTATTATAAAATTCGTTCTTATATCCCTCTTACCACCACCACTGCCACCACCATATCATTTGCAAATAATATGCACTACTATTATTTGAACTTCCAAGTATAAGAAAATGCTATGAAATCAACCACTTGCAACCTAATCTTCAGTCTTCTTTCAGTCTCTCAAGCCTTCCTGAGCAGTCTTAACTCATTTCTAGGCTTCCTAGTCTCAAACACCGATTAAAATTTTCACCTCGATGTGTCGTCTTCTACTAGGCATAGTAGATTTATATAAAAAAATGTTAATATTAATACTCAAATTTCTTTTAGAAGCCATTTAGCTTTAGCTGTGGGAATTGCAAATAATTTTTAGTACTTTAATTAATTTGTTGTTTTTATGTTGGCAGCTTCCATTTCAGTGATCTTTTTTTTAGAAAGCCATTTCCACTTTTCCACTGATCTTTGTTGAAGAGCTTGCTATTAGCTGTTAATGGATGACCCTGACCTAAATGATTCCCTTTAGCAAAACAAAGAAAAGCTTCGAAGATATGCCTTCTATCAATATGTCGTCATCATCATCATCTCATTATTATGAATATCCTACAGGAACATTTGCATTATAAATTTCTGGCACAAAAGTTTTTTTTTTTGTGTTTTGTTTTGTTTTTAACATCCAATTTTATCATCAATATTGGTCATTTGATGCTCTTTTCTCCTTGTCTCCTCTCTCCACACACACACACACTCGCACACACATATACAAGAATTCACTGCCAGCTTTTGAAAAGCATTTATGCTTTGCAACTTAATGATTAATGAAAAATATAAGAGTGAGGGTAACATCTATAGTGTTTGTTGTAGCTATTATTGTAAGAATGCCGAGTTTTGGAAGAATGTGGGATTGGAGCATTCTTTCCCGCAACTTATCATACTTCCCAAAAACAATGAGTTTAGGTAAACTATGTTTATCAATGTCTTTTGATGGATGCATTGACTGAAACCGAATAATGTACTCTTCTCATAATTTATAATTCATTAGGATATATTGTCTATTGTAGATGCTATATTTATGGAGTTAACAGATTCAAGTAAATGAGATGAAAGTGAAGCTCTGATCCCATGATCTCTACCAACCTATGTTTGAAACTTTGAATGGTTAAATTCATCGCAAGAGGACATACTTTTCACATCAAGTCGGTCGCCGAAACATTCTTTCGTGTTGCTTCTGTACATCTTGGTACATAGCTTTTGATCTAGTTATTTTCAAAAGATATAGTTTAATTTTGTTTCCCGCTTCCCTCTTTTTTATGGTACTTTTCAATGCAAGAATATGAAGTTTATCCAAATGAATATTTAGAGACTGTTCCGAATAATATATTGATTTATTGATCAACAAATTTGATCATGCAGATGGAAGCTGGTGGGTTCGACGGTGGAGGCAATTCTCGATCAGATCGAGAGATAGATAAAGATATTCTCCCCACGGAACTGACATGCTTCAATTTGGGGCAACCATTTTTTTTCCTTGTACATTATCAAAGCTTCTAGAGTGAGAATGTCACAGGGAAGAAAAGATAGCCATGTATTTGTGTACAGTGTTATCAATTTCTTTTTTGATCCAATTTAGGGGGTCTTTTTTTTGTTTGTTTCTCCCTTACCTCATTTTTTGGCTCCCATTGGCTTAATGTTCACATTTGGTCTGGGTTTGGATTAATTTTATTTTTGTATAGAAAACTAATCTCGGTTGAAATCCAAATCCTTGCATTCTGTGGGCTTCTCCTGGTTCATGTCACAGGTTACAGGGTTTTTGAGGTGGATATTTGTTTGGTATGAGATACATCGAAACAAGAGCACAGAATTAGCTAATTCTTTTCATTTCATGAGCCATGCTAAATGAGATTATCATGTTACAGTTATTTTGCTGTGACAGGGCGCGTGTTTGTAGCTAAAATTACAAGCTCTTTCTCTGGTTTATGGTCTAGGTTCCATTTCACTAGAAAGTTATATATTACATAAAGCATATCATTTCTTTCATCAGAAGAAGGTATATTCGATTGAGTGATGTACACATCTTCTTTCCCACTACATGCTTCCTTGTATATTCCATTTATAGCTTGATACCTCATGTCACCTGCATTCACAATTATGACTTATAAGGTGTATATCTTGTTCGATTTTTTTATTATACATTCTATAGATGAGTTTATACAATTCATTGAAATATATAATTTAGTTGGACAGACTTGGGAAAAATGAAGGTTGCACTGATTTTGTTCCTAATATTCTCTCTCTACACCAAAATTAGTCAGACTTGGTGAAACTATGAAGCCAAAATGAGAATTTTAAAGGTAACAAGGCAAAAACAATCATTCTAGCACTCACTTTTGTAGTCCAATATGTGTTATTTTTTTTAAGATATATACATACATATTTATTTAATGTACTATATAATCTTTCAATCTAGTGCATACACAAATAAAGAAAAATCATATACTCTGTTAATACGGTAAAATATGATCAAATGTATCAGGGGTACTTCTACAATGATTTGGCTGTACAACTCATGGTCCAACACACCATATCTGGAGAGTGGAGTAATAGCAATGTGCACGAATCCCCAAGAAACAATAGTTTGCAGGTCTCAACCATTCATTAATAACTGGGGGACATCCCAAAATAGTTGATGTGCCAAAGAAACTACCAGCAATTTTTTTAATAATTGGGAAAAGAAGCAAGTGAGAAGTTAATGTCAGATGCCAAGAAATTATTGTTTTTTTTTTAAAAAGGGGGAGGGGGTGGGTTCTTTTCTTTTCTTATTGGGAGAGGAGATCATGAGCGGTTGGAAAAGATCAATAAAAATAGGATAACCCAGAGAACACATCATCATAGACATTTATATTTGGTTTTGCTTTACTCACCCACCACACTCAATACCTTTCCCCCACTTCTCTCTTGCTTGGACATCTGGGAGGGGTTTCTCATGTTCAAATCATCAAAATATGAGAAAAATTAGTGTGGGTTCATAGAGTGGTTTTGAGTTAATAACGAATACTTGAAAAGAAAAATAAAGTTTGAGGGCATGCTTCTTTAGTTAGGTAGCATTTGGAATTTTGGATCTGAGATCCAAACGTCAAGAGATTTTCAAAAACATACTTTCGCTGGCTTTTCAAATGTGGGGAAGATGTACTGAATATGGGGTTAGGACACAAAAGCTCAAAACTTGTTTGGATCTGCACCAACATTTTATCAGTTTTCCTATATGGAATCCGTCTCATTGCTGATTCAAATGGGGTCATAATCAATGATTAATTCTGTCATTTTCATGTTATTTTTTACTATTTTACATATTCTGTCAGATATGACAACCTCACATAAGAATGATCAAGATGGGATGCAGTCTTGGGTCCGTTTGAAAACATGTATGAAAAATAAGATTTTGAATAAAGTGACTAAAATAAAATTGATTATTGGAAAGCGAATTTTTTTCGTTTTTTAAAAATAAACTTTTTGTACTAAAAACTAAAAGTAGTTTTTTAATTAAGTCAGCTTTTTAGAATGCGTTTGACAAAACTTTTTAACTTTCTGTTTAATTAAAAGCAAGTTCGCTTTAAAAAGCGGAACCAAACAGGTTAACTAGATCACATCCTTCTTTTCAGTGAGTAGTGCAAATGACAATTCATTTACAAGTGACGAGTCAAAATAGAAAATCAACATCATATAGATTGATCACATAAATTGAGACCTGCAATTCGCAGTGGCAAAATGTTTATATATACAAAAGTTAATGACGATGGACCTAAAGATTGATCAAGTAATTCAAGTAATCCTTGATCAAATAATTCAAAAAATTAAAAAAAAATGCCATGCGTCAAGAAAAATGTTCACCTGTTTCACACCAAACTTCTTTTTTTTTTAATCTTTCCATTCCAGATTCAACCATACGTTACTGTACAGACAAACAACCCAAAAAAGCAATAACAATAAAGCAACTCACACTTCAAAGAGAGTTTTAAGTCTTTAAAACCCTCCAAAACAAAACAAAATCCCCAAACTTCAATCAAATGAAAGTTCTGTACGCAAGTCAGGCAAAAAGACCCCCCCAACAAATGGAAAACCTTTCTTTGTGGGTGAGTTGTGTTTGGTTTACTCTTTTTTTTAACCATTACCTGTTTTTTTACTCCTCTTTTTGCTCTTCATTTTTTTGTTTCTGATTTTTATTTTGAACGTGTACTCTTTTTTAATTTAATTAAAGAAGCAGGCCTACCATTTTCATTTAATAAAAAAACTAAAGGAAAACAGAGCACCATGTGTGTGCCTTTATAAAAACCCATTCAACACATTAGAATCCCAAACCCCCTCATTTTCTTGAGAGGGACTTTTAAATTAGACCCTTCTCTTTCCAAGCTTTAACACCCCCACATAAATACCCCTCCCTCCCTCTCTCTCGAAACCTTCAAAGCTCTCCGCCCCCCCCTCTCTCTCTCGCTCTCTCCAATTTCTACATTACAGTATTTACACACACACACACAGAGATGACAAGAAGTGCAGCCCTCCTATCACTTGTTCTTGCCTTGACCACCCTTTTTGCATCAGGTGATCCCTTCCCCAACAACCCACACAAGTTCTTGAAGTCCTCACTCATCAGACGGCTTGAATCAACCACGGTATGCCCAAACACAGACGACCCACATCTCTCTCTCTCTCTCTCTCTCTGTTCATCTTTTAAGCTCTGTTCCACTCAGTTTCTTCAGGCCCGTTTCAAAATGGGAACTGGGTGTTAGCTTTTCATCAAAAACTGATTTAAAACTGCGTTCGCAAGAAGCTATCTTTCTATCTATTTAAAAAAAAAAAAGCTAATTTTTGATCATTTATTTTTTAAGAAAAATGAGTTTGCAATTTTTATTTTCTATTTGAAAATGGATCCGTAAAACTCGGCATCAGCTTCCTATAAACTATAAACTCAAAAGTATTCTAAACCTCTTTTTGGTTTCAAATGTAGTCTTATATACTACCAGAGTCTTTTAAAATATGAAAACATTTCTTGATGTTCCATGTGTTGTTGTTTTTTATTTTTAATTTTTTGAAAAAAGATGTTTCGTGTGTTGTTAACAACTGATGAATTTCGTTTTTTGTTTTTTTTAGAGTTCGGGTTCGGGGAGGGTATACCACGCGGTGGACTACGGGGCGGACCCGACTGGGAAGAACGACAGCACCGACGCCCTCATGCGCGCAATCTCCGACGCGTTCAGGCCGCCCGACGAGGGCAGGTTCTTGATCAGCGGAATCATAGACCTCGGCGGGGCCCAGCTCGACTTGGACGGCGGGGCTTACCTCCTTAGCCGCCCCCTCCGCCTCCCCTCCTCCGGTGGTGGCAACTTCAAGGTGTGCCCCCTCTTGGTTGTTTTAAATTTTCAATTCTATATATTTCATTAGTGTTCGTGTATTCATGTATTTCTATGTTTTGATAAATATTTTTTATAAATACATTTATATGATTTTTAAAATATATATTTTACTTTTTGTTTTTTATAGACACATAATGATGTATACTAATGAAATTTGAACAAGAAAAGAAACTTAGTAACATTATTATTATTATTATTATTATTATTATTATTATTATTATTATTTTGCGTTTAGCACCCTGGAAGATGTAATTAATGTGTTTGAAAATATTTGTCTAAAACGTCCTGGAGAATAGTGTATATGATCACAACCCCCGATTTCGTGTTTTTATTATTTTACCCTTTAAATTTGACCATTTGGCAAAACTGTACCTAAAAAGAATAAAATAGTCTTAAAGTAAATGCTAGGAGTGGAAATTAATACTAAATAGGGATCAGGCCCCAGGATGGCAGGATTGTCAATTTTTTTCGCTTAAATTCACCTAATAAAATTTTGACTTTGACAAAAATACTCCTTATAACTTTTTTAATACTAATGTAAAACATTTTTTCCAAGAAAAAGACAAGTTTTAATTAAGCATGATATTATGTTTCTATTTAATTTATTTTGAAGCTGCACAACTGTTTGATAAAGTACATAACACTCCGCGCACCTTTGAATTATTGAATTGGATATTTTTTTTTGGAAAATGAAATGGATGGATCCACCACTTTTTTGATAAAAAAAAGTACAGTTCTCATAAAATAGAAAAAAAGAAGAATAAAGAATAGTGAGGAAAGGCTAAGGAAATGGAGTCTTAGATCAGTCCGATTAGGAGATCTTACCGAAAGAATCCAAGGACCTTGTTACAAAATGAACGCCGTGACATTCAACTTATTTTAGAGCCTCATTTACTTTGTTAATGATATGCACTCATTGTAATGAGTTATATAACCATTATAATTTTCTTTACACATTCTATAAATGGGTCCATACATTTCAATAATGACTCATATAATTCAATAAAAATATATATTTTATTATTTTATATAAATATATATCTCATTAAATTATGTATATCATTTTTTTAAAAATAAATAAAGATGCGAACCATTGTGCACATGAGACTAAAAACTTGACTGAATCAAACAATTCCAAATAATATGTACTGACCACATATACCATGTTTAGCAATAGGGCTGGTAAACGAATCAAACTGCTTGGGCTCGGCTCGGGTTTGGCTCGGTTTGAACTCGTTCATGCTCGTTCATTTAGACAAATGAGCGAGCTTGAACAAGTTTTAAAACTCGGTTAGGCTCGGAACCTGTATCGAGCTTCATTTTGTGTTCAAATTCGACTCATTTGTGTCAGAAAAACTTAGTTGAAATTTGATTAAACTCCTTTATAAAATCAAAACATTAAATTAATACAAAGTTATACTCGTTTAAGCTCATGAACTTAGTTGAAGAAGAATGTTAGGCTCGTTGAGGCTCGTGAGCTCGGTTCGGCTCGGCTCGACTCGTTTATAAACGAGCCAAGCTTGAACATGTCAATGCTCGACTCGTTCGACTCGTTTACCACCCCTATTTAGCAATATGAGGTTTGCAAAAAGACCAGGCAAATGTTATATAATCTAACATTGCAAAAAAAAAAAAAAAACTCAATTCAATAAATTGATAATAGGAAAATGTTAGGCGATTATTTTTACTGTTATCATACATGTTTTCATTTTTCTTTTAAACAGTATATCTAATGAGATTTTAAATTCAATGAATCAATTTTTAGTAATTGTAAATTTTTTTTAACAAGGTACAGTTTCACTGAATTTTTAATAAGGTATATAAAACTATACTTTAGACTGTAAAACAAACAGAGTGTAACAAAGCTCTTTGTGATTGTGGGCCCCAGATCCACAGCGGCTCCTTACGGGCCTCCGACGACTTCCCAAAGGACGGCTACCTGATCGAGCTCCAGCCCACGGCCCACCAATCCGGCCCACAATTCGCCTCCTCCTACGAATACGTCACCCTCCAAAACCTCCTCATCGACGCCAACTACGTCGCCGGCGGCGTCCTCATCGTCGACTCCCTCCGGACCACCGTCGACACCTGCTACATCACCCGCTTCGCCACCGACGGCGTCGCCGTCGTCGGCGGCCACGAGACCTACATCCACAACACCTTCCTAGGCCAACACATCACCGCCGGCGCCGACCCCGGCGAGCGCAGCTTCTCCGGCACGGCGATCAACATCCGCGGCAACGACAACGCCGTCACCGACGTCGTCATCTTCTCGGCGGCGGTCGGCGTCATGATCTCCGGCCAGGCGAACGTCCTGACCGGGGTCCACTGCTACAACAAGGCCACGGGTTTTGGTGGGACGGGCATATACTTGAAGTCGCCCGGATTGACCCAGACTCGGATTCTCAATTGTTATTTGGACTATACCGGCATTGTCGCCGAGGACCCGGTCCAGCTCCTCGTGTCGGGGACGTTCTTCCTCGGCAACGCGTTTGTGAAGCTGAAGTCTGTAAACGGGGTCATGAAAGGCGTGACGATAGTGGACAACATGTTCTCGGGGGATGACTCGGCGAGTGGGATCGTCCAACTCGATGAGTCGGGTGGGCGGTTCGTGACCGTGGAACGGGTGGTGGTGGAGAGGAACGATGTGAGTGGGATGGGGGATAGGGCGACTGTGGGACGGGGTTCGGTGACAGGGAACGGGACGTCGTGGGCCGTGGATCTGTCTGGGGTGTTGTTGTTTCCGGACAAAGTCCGAAACGTGCAGTACGCGGTCCAGGTCGGGCGGGGAGGAGGGATCGTGGGGCACGCGATTAAGAATGTGTCGGGGAATGTGGTGGTTGTGGAGTCTGACGCGCCCGTGGAGGCCACGGTGCATGTTTTGGTGGACCAGAGTTAGGGTTCGGGTGAATGAATGGAGTGACTCGTTGAGTGAGTGAAGTGGTTTACACAAAGTTGGGGGTTTGTTTTGGTTTTTATTTTTATTTTTATACAACACATGGAAATTAATGATTTCTTTGTTTTTTTTTTTTTTGGATTTGACAAAATTAAAGAAATGGAAAACAGGCAAAGATGTTCAATGAGAATAAAAGTAATAGTGTCTCAATTTCAATGAAAGGGAAAAAAAATAGAGATACAAAAGTCGTTGATCCTTTGTTGCAGCTTTCACTGCATTACAAGTCTCAAAAAAAAAAAAAAAAAAAAAAAGAAAGGAAAGAAAGGGGAAAGAAAGCTCTTTCGGCAGTTGATGACCTTTTCTTTGAAGTTTAATTTTTTTCCCAGGTTACTTTAGAATCCACTTTATTGAAAAAAAATAGGATAAAGATGTTTATGATATAAAATTGAGTGCTGTTTACCCCGCTAGCCTTCTAGATATGTATATATTTTCATAGGAAAATATATATCTTGATTTTTTTACATTTGTTAATAGTAAATTCATTTAGTTAGAAATAAAGGGATATACATTTTTCATCGAAGTATATATCTTATTAGACGATTTTTACAAATTTTGAAAAAATTAAAATATGTGGGGATTGCCGTGAGACTAACAAATGACTCTCTCTAATTTATTCCAAGCCAATAAAAACATAAGAATTTATACATTAAAACCCTATCCAAATGTGATGGATGACATGCCTTATTTTGAACAATTTAAAATATGTTGGGTTATAGATTTTATTTTTGGGTAATAGGATCAGAACCTGAAAAAATATGTCTCAATAGAACAAATAACAGCATAAAAAGGATTTATTTTTGGCTAATAATACGGACAAAATATTAATAGGAAGGTCTTGTATTAATCATCCAAAATTTAAAGTAATAAATGATACAAGAAAAAAAATCTTTCAAGATTATGATGGTTCCCTGAAATTTTACAATCTTTATATTAGATACTTTAAAGTACCCCGGGCTGGGACTATTATAATTCAAAAATTGGTAATTTTGCTCAATTTGTCAATGAAATATATGTTTTGTTAAATAAAATATATAAATGATTAAATATTGATATAAATCAATATATGCATATATATAATTCATCAAATTATTATGAAACATATAAATTCATTACATGGAGTGCACACTTTATAAAATTAACACACTTGAGAATTGTTTTCTCTCTTATTGAAATTGGAAATCCATTTGAACAAACAATTTGAGATAAAAAAAAATTGTTTTCCAATCACATTATCTGTACACAAACTACAAAAATCCACCCTACATAAATATAATTTATAATTAGGTCCTTTAAAATCATTAAAATGTTAATAGTGTGGAACCGCATCCATTGAATCTCACATGGAATAATAAAAAAGTCCTTTTTTAAATCCACATGAATCATGAAAAGTATGGACTCTGTCATTGATTTCCAATCTTTGATGTTTTCAAATGTGGTTGCTATAACTAAAAACATTATATCTATGTAGGTGAAGTTGAACAAAGAGAGTTGGCAAAGTGGGTGAGCCTCTCCCACACACTACATGAAATATTTTGAAAAACAGTGACCAATAACTAACCAAGTCCAAAGTCAGAATACACGAGGGAGAGAGATTTAACTCATTGAATGGTGTCCCAATTGGAGGATCATAACAATCATTTTCCACCTGATGTGGGCTAAGATATTAATCCATGTCTAGTGTCATTTTCATGAAGTGTTATTTATTTATATTAGATTTACCGTTGTTGTCTGATTTTGTGAGATCTTGGGAGGTCAAAGGTGTGTTTGATTGATGAGAACCCTTGTTTAACTTGGACAATGTTAGACATTTCACATGGAACTTTTGCTTGTTTCGATTTCTTTGAAGTGTTAATCTAATTTCAAAAAAAAAAAAAAATCTTTATTAAAAAAATAAAATACATATTCAATGAATTTCATGCACCTATTTACATAAAAAAAACATGGGTGTGTCTATCCAACTAACCCAGAAACTAAGTCCACCGATCAATTTTTTTATTGGTGGGAATAGTAGGAGGAGAGAGAGAAAGAGAGAGGAAGCGGGAGAGAGGGGAGGGTGGTGGGCGAAGGACGCTTGGGAGGTGGAGGCGAGGAGATGAGAGAGAGAAGAGAAATTATTATTTTTATTGTATTTATTAATTTTTAATCTAAAATAAACCATTCTAATTTAGCGGATTAAATTAGTCAGATAATATGTCAGAACGGTAGGAATGATAGAGTATATAAGCACCGTGGAAGGTTTATGTCATAATATATATAGTGTATTACATTATATATGTCCTCAGTGGTCATAGCACAACGGTTCAGGGCTTACCTATGTTAAGGGTAGGTCTTTGGTTCGAGTCTTGACGCTGTGTTATACCTCCTGTTTGTTAGACGAAATTCAAAAGAATTTTCTGTGGGACCAGGGACAAACATGCGAAGGTAGCTTACCAACTTGACCGTAAGGTCAGTCACGGAAAGCCCCTCCGTCATAAAATAAAAAATAAAAAAATATATATATATATATATAACTCCTATGTACTTGTATATATATATATATATATATATATATATATGGTGTATTACATATATAACTCCTATGTATTTGTATATAAAGGATTCCCAATCTCTCTCTCTCACTGATTGTAACATAGTACCAGATGACTACTGTTAGCACTCTCCTTGTTGTTGTTGATGTTCGTCGTTGACCTCTCTTTCAGAATGATATGAAGATTGCGTTTCTTTACGGTGACTCATTTGAGGTTGTTTATATGTAGCCACCTCCAGGTTTCAGGACTCCTTAGCATGTTTGTCGTCTTCGACATGCTATATATGGATTCAAACAAGCTCCTTGTACTTGGTTTGAGCGTTATTGTAGTGTTTTTTTTGCAGTTGGTTTTGTTGAGAGCCTACATGACGACTCTATGTTTGTGCCATTCTCATTGCAGGGCTGTGTTATCTTTCTTTAATATGTTGAGGACATGATTATCATTGGCGATGACTCCGCCATTTTACTTTGGTCAAGAATCACTTCATTCGATAGTTTCAGATGAAAGATCTCGGTACTCTTCACTACTTCCTTGGTCTTGAGATTTCATAGAGTGATCATATGATTCTACTATCTCAACAAGTATACAATTGACATTTTAGAACGTGCTTCCCTCTCAGATACCCGTAGTACAGATACCCCTCATGAGCTTCATGTGAAGCTCCATCCTACAAATGGTGGGCTCCTCCCAGACCCAATTTGATATATACAGATTGTGGGGTCAACTTGTGTATATCTGCATCACCAAACCTGACATTGCTCATACCGTCAGCATTATTAGTCAGTTTGTCTCAGCTCCTCGATCAGTGAATTATGGTACTCTTATGTGTATTCTCAGATATTTGCGTGATATTATCACCAGATCACTCTATTTGTCGTCCTTTTCGACTCTGGTTCTCAGGGCCTACATTGATGTTGATTGGGCTGGAGATCCAACCACTAGATGCTCAATCACTTGGTTCTACATATTTCTTAGAGATTTCATTATCTCTTGGCGCAATAAAAAACATGAGGTTGTTTTCCTATCTAGCACAAAGCTCAAGTATTGCACCATGGCCATTACCACCAATTAAATTGTTCATCTTAGACGTTTCTTGGTAGATCTAGGAGTTACTATGATTGATTCTACTCCTCTTCATTGTGATAACCGGTCTGTTATTCAGATTGCGAACAATTCGGTCTTTCATGAGAGAACCAAACATATTGAGATCGATCGATTGTCACTTTCTTCATAAGAACTTTCTTGTAGAGACACTGTCGCTTCCACATATTTTCTCTACCGACTAGCTTGCTGATTTCTTTACGAAGTTACATCCAGTTCTTCGATTTCAGTTTCTTATTTACAAACTCACTTTGTATGATCTACCGTAGGTTGAGGGGGCTACTAGATTAAATGTATTATATCATAATATATGTAGTGTGTTACACGTGTAATTCCTATGTACTTGTATATAAAGGGATTGAATCCTAAGTGGAATACAATAATTCTCATTCTCTCTCTCTTATTGTAACACATATAATCTATTATTTCTCAGTGAATTACACATTGTATATAAAGCCATTTGTCATTCCTTAATATATTGAAACCTTCAAGAAGGTTTTTTTCAGTTGCACTTAATCTATTTGCTATGATTTCTAATCTAAAATACCATCACATCCTCTTATGGATATTGTTTTAGGGTCCGTTTGGTTGCGCGTTTGGGCGGATTCTGCTTTTTGAAAAGCTGAAAATCCCCAAACGAGCAATCAAACGGGTCGGATTCCGGCGGAATAAAAAACTGGATTCCTTTTAATTTCTCTATCGAAATCCGTGTTTTTAAAATCTAAAAAAGAACGATTTTTTGTCGGAATCGATTTTTTGAATTGAAAAACAACTTTTTCTACCAAACATTAAACTCCTTCCAAATATTGATTCCTGAATTAAAATAAAACATCCCAAAAAAGTCAAGGTCTAAAATCATCTTAAAAAGCAGCTTTATTCTAAAATCTACTTTTCAATCTGTGTTTCCAAATGGAGCCTTAGAGATAAACTAAACTTTTGGTTTTTTCAGTTGCATTTAATCCACATGCTATGATTAACAACCAACTAACCCCATCAATTACGGATTATGTTTGGTACCAAGGCAATTTAATACAAGTTTCGTGTACCTAGAAGTGAACTTCAAAAACACACATACCCACAACCCCCCCCCCCACCCCACCTCTTCAAAAAAAAAGAAAAAAAAAAGAAAGAAAAGAAAATGTTTATTAAATGGTTTTAATGATAATTTATTCTAAATTTAGAGGAGTCTATTCACATTTGTGAAAAAAAAGGATAGATGTTACTCCAAGTGGAACAAAAAATTCTTAGTCATTTCTAAATTGCGATAAATTGTTTGCATTTTATCTCAATTTTTTTTATAATAAACATAATAAATTGTTATTTCTCTCTTATTTTATTACTTATCCTCTTATCTTAATACTTATTGATTTGTCAAATTGACCCTTAGTTCAAGCAGTGACATATAAGATAACATAATCATCATATAATTCTAAGGATGTCTTTCCAAATTGAAATTTGTCATTCCATGTGTTGATGCATCAACATTTTTAAGTTTCGATCTCAACACTTGTAGAATAATGAAAGAACAAAATCACACAAGAGAGCACATATTTATGTGGTTTAGTAAAATCTGCATACATCCACGGATGAGAGTAAAAAACAATTCACTATATCTAATAATTAGATTATAAAATCTCTCAACATCTCTATTTAGCACTGCTCCTCTCTCTCAAAGAAAAATCCTATACAGGGATGCCTCCTGTAGAAAATAAAATATCTCTTAACCTTAACAAGGAAGAGGCAATCTATTTATTACAATATAGAATGACTTCATTTTCCTAAAAAAACAAAATAGAAAATTACAAAAATATCCCTAAAAAATTTCGGGTTGGGGGTGTCGTCCGATCTTAGATTTTCATGAACAAACTCTTCATGCTAGAATGCAAGATATCTCATAATATCATTTAACTTCCATTTTCTTTTGTAAACTAAATTAACTAGAGTTTGCAAGGATATAATGGACCTTCGCTTTCCAATTGTTCTCGGACAAAATGATATGAAAAAATCCTCATGAAAGTAAAACCCAGATAGATTGATTTTCCAGATAGATCATTATTGAGACAATTTTTATTTTAGGGCATTTTTTATGACGAGGAATTGGACAATTCCATGCATCGGATAAGCCCAGGGTGTATAAATTCCATGTATTGGAAAATTGGATATATATTACTTTATCATTATCATTATTGTCTTTAGTATTTTTTTAGGGTGTATAAAATATAGATGGACTATTTTTTGAATTATTTCAATTGGGAAACGTAATAATAAATTTTTTGTTGTTTGAATAAAATATGAGTAAAGATTTATAAAAGATAAAAAAATAATGATGGTTATTTATAAGAAGTGATGACAGTTGATTTGACTGTGGACTTACATATTCTTTTGATTTGAATAACCTAGAATAACTTCAATCTAATAGGTGAATGAAATTCATATATCATTTTATACTAGTATAAATTCTAACATACAAATTCTCAATCATTCCAGTTATCCAAACATTCATAATGAGATTATTCTGACTAACTCTAATTTATTCTGGGCTTATTCTCAAACTAAACATGGACTTAGGATGAGCTGAGTGAGAGAATATATAGTTAATTAAGATAAAGTGTGATCAATTGTTCTAATTTTGAATTGAAAGCTTGTTGGAATGATGATCTACACATTTGTTCTGATTTTCATAAAATTGAATAAAAATAAAATTTTAAAGTTATCCCTTGAAATTGGGATCGCAAGAATTAAATAAGTATTTTAATGGTCCATTTATATCAAAACTGAGATCCCTGTTGTGGAAGCTCACTCTTGTCTCAAACATGGAATACAAGTACAACCTCCGTTAATCACTGGCAGAGGAAATCGAGATGATAATATGTACGACACAATTAACAACAAACATGTATACATCCATTTCCAATGTCAAGTATTATAAACAAATCCATGTGTTATCACTCCTCTTTTGTTGGTGTCTACAATTTCTAATGCACCTCTGTTTTAGGACTTCTCAATATCTGAGTCATCCAAAAGTTTTAACTTACAATTCTATTTGTTTTTTTTTTCTTTCAAGGGAAATAATTTAGTAATCCAAAAATATGAATAACAAATTTGACTCTACCCAAAAGTGAAAGGATGACATATTCCATTTTTAATTAGTTTAAAATGTGTTCTGTTAGAAAAATTGGTTAAAGTTATTTTTATCCCCGTTTTAAATGACTTTGATGTGAAATCCAATACTTCATATCATAAAAATATTTCAATTGCCTTGTGGTATGTTTTACTTACCAGTTCAAAAATTTTCATTATTTTTTTAGGTAAAAAAACGGTTTTCATTTAGAATTAGAATTTCTTCAAATACCTATAACTCTCTAATGTGATCTTCAGGTCGGCAAATATCAACAAGAATTCCTAATTGTCTCCCTGAAACTATGGAGATAGAGACACCCACTCACACAAATGACATTTGATGAGCTTTTGGGGTATGAAAGTCACACTAAGAATTGGAAATTGTAGCATTACTGAGTAGCTAGGCTTCATAATTTCTAAGATAGTAATTCAGAAGAAAAGAAGAACTAATACATAACGCGCATAAAATAATAACATGCTATTCACAAAGAATAAGGCTTGCTCTTGTTCATTTCTTGTAACTCTATATAGAAAGAATAATAAGCCAGGAATCGTCATATATAATACTGAAGAGAAATGTACAATTTTCTGAAGGAACTGCATCATGAACTGTGCTTGGATTAAAAAAATCACAGAGAATAATTAGTAATAGTTCCTCACAATATCAACAGAGTAATTACTTGTCCCCTGCACATCGAAAAAGTTTGAACAGGGAAAACTAGTGCATGGAATATAAATTTTCGACCAGACCTCTTCGGATTTGTTAAGGCACATTCCTAGATCAACTTTTGTGGATCAGGCACGAAGTTCTTAATATGCATGCTATGATATCCTTTCTAAAATGCAATGCCACTATTAAAAATAAATAACAATAACATTAACAATAAATAGCATAATACAGAATTATAAGTACCAAAAATAAAGAAAACAAAAGAATAGTAGTTTGTAAGTGTGCATATTTAAGTACAAAATTGTAATAGACATTTCTATTAGTAAGTGTGTTCTCTTTTGCAAACTACAATGGAAACTCCTTGGTTTACTAATGAAGGATTCTATTTCCAATTTGTGGAATATCATAATATCTGTAATCAGCAGATTTTTTCCCCATGTATGCTACCTATCATTATATTTTCTAGCACCAGTCATATCACCCAATGACGATCATGCTTATCTAAATTCAACTATTTTTATGTTTCCAATCATTATCAACTTTGAACAATGTTTTGATGACCACAAGGATGATAAAGTGGAATTGTATGCATACTACTTTTCTCTAAAGCCATTCATCATGACAGAATGAACATTCACACAATGCTAACTATGCAAACAATTATTTAGCATATAACCAGAAATCAGAAGCATTCAGTAAATTGGATCATGTTTTCTTGCAGGAACTGGCTCCGTGTGTAGCATTGCAGCTTCTTACTTTTCTTGGGAGAGTTTCAATATGACCTGAATACTCAAACCTCCCCTTCACTTAATGAATGTATTGAATCCAGGGAAAATCTGTCTGGAATGGTTTCTTTCTGGGGAAATGTGGGTGATCTAGAATTATTTTTGCGATGTTTTATCTATGATCCATGATATTTGAGTGATCCATCCACCTATCTTCGAATATGATGATAACTTTGACGATGAAGATGAAGAGATGAAGTTACCGAAGGGGTTGAAGATGAGAATCTATTTTTGATGAGGAGATTGAAGATGGGAGACTCCAACTATACTCATACCTTTGATGAAGAGATGGAGGAGATTGAGTTTAGTCCAATAAGCTGCATTTTCACCACCAAAATCACAAATATTAGATGCTTCATCCAAATCCTTGCACATCCAGCACTGCAGTCACAGATCCATTCTTTCCCTCCTTCCTTGATAAAAGGAAACTACAGGAAGAAAACTTACAAAATGTAGTGTTAACACAGCAGGTCCACTAACAAGAAGAAAAGACAATACAAACTCAAGTCATTGTTATTATCAATTAAAAAAAAATACAAATTGAATGAATGGGAACTAAGTTAAAACACAGAGTATAAACAAATTTGAATTTTAGTTAGGATTAGATAGAGATTAGAGAATGCATGATTCTCTTCTATAAATAGACTATTGATTATTTAGTTTATGAATATTTGAAGTTTAATATTCTTGTATTTTGTTAGGAGTACAAATTACACTTCGAAGTAGTAGATTATAAGCAACCAAATAGCACAAGAGATTCAGATATATACTCAGTGCATATGTCATGATTCCAATGGAATTTTGTGAGGAACTAAGACAAAGAAAACAAAGATTTTCAATTTTAAAGCATTGTTGTAGATGCCGTTCCAGTCAGCAACACAAACGCAGCTCATGTGTGCCATATTTCTGATGAAGTCAAATTAAACCTTTTCAAACTCTATTCTTACAGTTTCCTATCTCCCATTTTACTATTTTCTAGCTAAGGCGGAGTTGAAATAGTCACATCTCAATACCAACACGGATCATATTTCTACTGCCCTTGACCTCACAAAATACCAACACGGATCATATTTCTACCATCCCTTGAACTAAGTTGTCTACTTGTCTTTGTTTAATTAAAAAAAAAACATGATTTACTGCAATTCTATGAAAAAAAGATTTGTTGGATGGTAGAGTATAAATCCACAGAATTCTCAAAATCCTATATTTGTAAAACAAGTATCTTTTATGATGGGCTACATTGGGTCTGGAATATCAATGGACTTCTGGGTACCGAGCCTGATCTATTTCCAAGGTGGTAATGACTTTCTAGGCTTTTTTTAAAGAGTGAATAGATATAGCTTTTCCAGTTTTGGAAGTAACGATCTCCTCTCCATGACTGCAAAACCAAAATCTAAATCTTTGAAAATATTTATAATTTAAAATAAACACATAGCACAACCAAGTAATCAAAGTGCAAATTGACACAGTTCAGAGTAAATAGATGAAAGGATCTTGAAATGTTCTTATTCTTGAACTCAAAAAGAGCATACTACTCTCTTCTTGTCCTTTTTTTTTCTTTTACAAGACCACAAACACCAAATTTTCTTTTTATTGTTGTCACATTAAATTCCTTCATCTTGTAGAGTCTCCCTTTTGGCAGCAGTGTCTCAAATGCAATAGAATCCTGTCACATAATCATATAAAAAATTCGCTTTCAAGAATGATGGACGTTTCCCATATGATATATGAACATGATGGTAGCACCCACAATGGAAAAAAAAGGAAGACAAGTTGTCTTCCTAGGAATATTGTAAAAGCATGAAACACCCCAATCCGCAAACAAAAACACAGAGATCAGAAACCAATCATCTAAGCCCCCACAGTGTTTTTTTTGGTTGTGAAGATAATCTAAGCCCCCATATATATAGCACTATTCAACCAAAAAATCCCTCCGTTACTAATGGTCACACCCGGATGATGTGTTTAACTTCTCAAGTTTTCAATTACACCCTACAATATATTCTCTATGTAATAAGCTCTTCTTGAAAATTCTTTCATTAATCATTAGCCATAAACACCAGCACATCGTGTGGGATCTGGATAGACCTTCCTTGAGCATTCTTATATTCATTGCCATAAGCACCAGCACATCGTGTGGGATCTGGATAGACCTTCCTTGAGCATTCTTATATTCATTGCCATAAACACCAGCACATCGTGTGGGATCTGGATAGACCTTCCTTGAGCATTCTTATATTCATTCTTTTTTTTTTCTTATGGAAAAAGTACCACCTCTTGAAATGAGCAAAAATCAAACCCTTACCCAATAATGCTAACTTTCCCATGTTTCTTGTTAGAGGAGCAGCTAGTTATCAAAATGATCTACCATTTGAATCGTCTCCTCACATAGTCCATTCCAGATATTATCCATCTCGGGCCACTCGTTCATTTTCACTTGCGTTGGAATTTTGCCCATAAAAGTAAGCATTTAAAGATTTCACCCACAACATTCTATTCAATTTCTGGATCATCCCATCACCTTCTAGTGCTAATATAAAGATTAGCCATATAACAGTTTGGACCTTAAGAGGGGATTTCACCCATCATTGTTCTATTCAATTTCTGAATCGTCCCAATCTCATAATCACCTTCTAAGGCTAGGCTGCTGATCATACCCGAATAGAAGGATTTGCAGAAAGCCCTACCTCTTGCATCTTTTACAAATCACCAGGTCGTCCAGATTCATGTTAATTTAAACCTGATGAAGTCTCCTCAGCAAGTCACAGGCCCTTGTAACCACCTCATTCATGAATTTCTTTGTAAACTGCGGATCCCAAACCACCCATTCCCTCGTTGATTTTATAATCCTGTTGGACCTTATCTGCTTTATGAAGAGCTGCCATAAATAATCTGGGATAAGCAACCACCAAACTTCTCCCTGATACCCAGGATGTCTAACCAGAACCTGATGATGTGAAATTGACATGTGAATTCTGTTTTCATACAGAATGGGTCCATATATAAAAAATTTGAAGTGGACATGAGAAACATTTAACATGAGCAACACAAAATGTAATACAAATCATCAATTTTGAAACAAGTTAGGAGAATCAAAACAAAGTGTTTCAGATAGAAGCTATCCAAAATCAGTACCAAGGAGACCATCTATGCAAATTTTCACACACACACACACACACAGGCACATCATTCCAACAAGTAAAGAGGCACATAAGAACCACCCTAGTTATGGAAGTACCACTATTTATAAAATCATTGAAAGGAAAGAGAAAAATTTATGATTTAAATCCATCCCCTAATAATATCCTATTTCCCATTACAAAAAAAAAAATACAAATCCCAACCTCATGGGATTGTGTTGCACTGTATGAATGCAAAAGCGCAAGAAATGAGATGACATGGCCATAGAGAAGAAATAAAGCAAAGTAAACACAGTACCTTGGTTATCATTTTCGTAACTTAATTGTGTCATCAAAAGTCAGTACAAATTCATTCATCAATGTAAGTATAAATTCTCCAAAAATTCACCCACAGATAAAATCAAGTACCAAAGATAAAGCAACTCCACATATTGATAAAAGGGCGCAATACAGCTACCAATTGAGCAATAATTTCAACTCTAATCCACATCTTCCAAACACCTTGAACATAGCATTCATTTACATTTTTTTTTCTTTCTATTCAGCATATAAACATCTCAAACATAGATGCACAAAATGAAATGCATATCAATAGAGACAGAAAAAATAATCACAAAGACAATTCTATAAATTCAAATTGTATAAAATTCTCATCATATACAAACATATATACTCACAATCTCCAAAAGCCGGTCACGAGCACGCCATCAATGGACCAGAACAAGCTTCCCGAGCCAACGTGTCCTTCACCGCCCTATAAAACTCCAACCACGACGACGACCACCCCCACACTCACCCCACAAGCCCCCCAAACTCGGGCATGCCGCGGAGGAGGCCGCGGCGAGCTCAACCACCGAGGCAGGCCCCATAACCACCATCCGCGGAAAATCCAAAGCCAAATTATCCACCTTGTGTTCATAGATCCTCCCCCTTTGATCGAGCTTGTACCACGACGCGCCCCCGAACCGCCCCTCGGCCTCCCACGGCACCCGGGGCACCCCCCGGAGTTCCCACCGCACGAGGATCACCCGATCGGACGGCTGCCAGACCCTCGTGACCTCCACGTCGATCTCCCTGAACAACATCCGGCCGTGGAACCGCAACGCCCGGAAGATGAGCCGGTAGTTGTCGATCCCCCTGAACGTGTTGAGCGGGTCCACGAACGTGACGTCGTCCCTGAAGAGACGAGGGTGACGTCAGCCCTAGAAGTGAATCTGGATTTGGGGGTTTTGGCGGGGTTACCTGTAGATGGTGAAATCGAGGTCTCTGGAGAAGAGGTTGGGGAGGTCTTCGCGGAGGGAGCGGACGGCGTAGCCGAGGTTGAGGTGGAAGTCGTTGTCGTCGTCGCGGTTGCTGTGCCTGTTATCGTGATCCGCGGAGCACGGGGAGGGGAAGGGGGTGGTGGAGGAGGAGGAGATGAGGGAGGGGGAGAGTGGGTGCGAGGCAGGATAAGAGTGGGGAGTGCACGCGCGGAGCTTGTGATGGGAAGGGTTTGAGAGGGTGAGGCGGGCGGAGGAGGGTGGGAGATTGGGGAGGAGGGAAGCCATTGATGACGTTCGATTGGGTCTTGCTTTACATGACCGGCTCTCTGTGTGTTTGTGTGTGAGAGAGAGAACGAGTGGTATTGCATGGAACAACGAAGCTTTCTCAAGGAGACGAAAATTGGAGGTGGCGGTTATTGTATGGTCAGATTGTTTTTCAAAATAAAAAAATTTAAAACGTGGAAATCAAATACCCGTAGTCGTGACACTAGACACTCGTGTGATGCAGAGGATTTTGGGTGTTTGTGTTTTTGTTGAAGTTTCTTGTTATGAATAATAAGAATCCATAAACTTCATTTTTTCTTGTCAATTTTTTTTATATAGAATGTTCCTTCTTCCGGTGAGGAAGTCAAATTACACTTTTTTTAAAATATAAATACGATGAAGTTTGCTTGGAAACAATATTTCCTTGTATTCATATCTCCTCTATTATCCTTATCCCATCTCTACATAATATTATCATGACTGTTACTTCTTGTTGTCTGGCCAGGCTCTGGTAGCCAAATAGCATTAAGCCTGTCAATTATCCGAAAAAAAACTGAATTCGACCCGAATCCATATATGAAAAATCAGAAATATCTGATATTCGAAGATCCGGAGTGCGGATATGGATATTAGTCTATCCGATCCAAAAAATATCCGTATCCGACATATATTATAAAAAAATATATATTTGAATTATATATTACCTATATTGTTATTTTATATGATTATATTATAATATTATTAAAGTTTCAATATATAATATCTGAAAAAGAGAATAAATCTTAAAAATCTCAATTTTAATATTGACATCTCTTTAAAATATCACTTGATTAGCTAAATTAATATAAATATTCAAACATGTCAATTATCTAAAAAATATTCGTATCCGATTCGTATCCGAAGGGATCCGAATCTGAAAGTTAGGATATGAATATGGGCATATATGATCTGTATCCGTTCGATTGACAGGCTTAGATAGCATGACACCCTTCCTTTTTAGGAGGCGCGGTATTCAAGCCTGGCTACTTGTAATGGAATGCCCACCTTTGTTACAAGAAAAAAAGAAAGAAAATGTTACTTCTTGGGTCTCTTTTGGTTATAGTGTCATATTTTTTTTTATGAATTTATTTTATCAAGAATAAATTTATCAGTAATCTAAATACCATCAGACTGTTTGATTCGTTAATGTATTTCTGTAAAGAATCATTTCGTACTTAGTTCAAAAAATGATAAAGAATTTGATTTAAATGTTTAAAATGCTCTTACTATTATATATAACTTACGAAATTTATTTGTTTATCCATATCACGATAATAAAAAAAGGAGTAATTTTTTATGAATATTTAAATATAAACTCATGTATAAAAATAAAAACTGAATTCAAAAACATAAATCAATACGCTATCCACAATTAAGATTTTCATATCACATATATAAATTATAACGGAGTTTCTTAATTATAATATCAAAATGACTATATAAACCTAATATATGGCATAGGTAAAAAGAAAAATAAAAATAAAAGAGGAGGTTATTTATTTAGAAGGGATGTAGACGCTAATTTGATTAATTTGTAAAACGTAGAATAGTCATTTAATTTAATGTTCTTGGTGAAATGTGATTTTACAACAAAAAAAGGATGGGAATTTGATTCCACTCTATTTTCTCACATGTCTTGATTTTAATTTATGTAGAGTCCACAATTATCATCAAGATTATCACTAATTAAACATTAGATTTTGCACACTTTTCTCATAATCTCACGGAGAATTAAATTTCATCCCAGAACGACACGAACCACGCGAGGCTTGTTCTATTGAGATGTAGAACCATGAACTAGTACATAATTGTTAGGGAGTAAAGTAAAACTATGACTAGATGAATTCATAATAAAGGAGTCTAATGTTTTTTAAGATCGACACATGTATCGATTGGATGGATTGTGTTTAAGACTGTTAATGGAACTGAGTGCAATCATTTTTTTTATAGATGAAGTATTTGTATGAAGGCACATTATAAAAATTGGGAAGTTCTAATTTTTTTTTTTTTTTGGGTAAGGAACTGCGAAGGTCTCAATTGCCTACATAGTACTCACTACTAGTATTGAGGGTTCTTGAGCTCAAGGTCCATGAACATTCTCAAAAGTGTTGCTCTAGGGTCTTACACCTCATTTAAGGGGTATTTCCTATTGCTCTAGGATCTTACGCCTTGTTAAAAAAAATCTTAGAATTTTATACAATAAACATTTTATTTTTGTAAGATTACGATTAATCGTGCAATTGAATTTGAAACTGTTTTTTTATTTTTTATATACAGATTCATAACATATATTCAGATAACTGACATTCTTACGTTCAGGTCCACATCACGAACGCGTTCTTCCTCGGGGACGCAAACATCGTGCTCAAGTCAGTGAACGGAAAAGTCTCCGGGCTCAACATAGTGGACAACATGTTCTCCGGGAGCAACAAAGGCGTGCCGATCGTGCACCTCGACGAGTCAGGCGGGGCATTTAGGGACGTCGATCAGGTGGTGATTGACCGGAACAACATAAACGGGATGGCATTAAAAGCGTCGGTGGCGCGGTCGGTAACGCGGGCGCAGGGGAGCCAGTGGGTGTTCGATTTTTCACCTATGCTGGTGTTCCCGAACCGTATACGACGTGCAACACTCGCTGTACCTAGAGGGGTCCGCGTTCACAATGCACGCAATCACGGACGTGTTGAACAATACAGTGGTCGTGCGGAGCGCGAACCCGGTGGATGCGGTGGTGTCGATGGTCGTCGATCAGAATTCGATGCCCGCGAAGCAGAGTCCTTACCTGGGCAAGAATAGGAGTTAGGTGTTTGTTGATTTGTAAGGATTATGTTTGTGGTTTATTTGAGAGGATTTCTTATTTCAGTCCAATTTTTAGTCTAATCCCTTTATTTATTTCAGTGTATGTCATTTATATAATTTTTATTTATTTATTTTATGTATTTTTTTAAAAAAAGATGATATTAGATATAATCTCAAATGCACCTTCAAATACAGTGTGGTGACGTGAAGATTAAAAGTGAGACTAAATGGTCTGATATATTTTTATTTCTATAAGAGGCTATTCATTGTTTGTTAAATTATTTTACAATTGCGGTATTCATGAAATATAAAGAGGTGTAAATTGGGGATTGTATTAAATATTTGTTTAACCATTTAAAAAAATCATTAGTTATTTCTAACAAGCAAGAACAAACAGATTCATATAAAAAAAACATAATGCAAGCCCAAAAGTGTTTTGTTGCACTGCTTCTTAATCGCAGGTAATAGAACCTAACATTATCCTTATGAATATTTAATTTTTGCATAAGGGGTGTAAATGATTTACATTAGTAAATGTATATGATTGATTGTACATGAAATACATGATAAAACAAATTCAACAGGTGTTAACATCAATGTCCATATTGTGCCATTTTGGAAGGTGAAAACAATTGCTCAAGTGCTTCATAGAGTTTTCACTCTCAAGAAGTTCTAAACTTTTGGTATTCAAAATTTCTTCTGCGAAGGCTCCACATCGTCGCAAAGACATCTTGCATAAATCCAATTCATCTTGAACATTAGGTTTCAGGTGTGTTTGAAATCACAGTTTAAAAAACAACTTTTAGTTTTTAGTTATTTTATACACGGTTTTTAAGAATGTAATATGATGAATGTTTTATGAAACATAAATTTTGAAGTACAGTCCTTTAACAATGGTGATGCATATAAGCTGACATGTTTGGTAATAGCTTTTAGCTTTTAACTTTATAAAAAACTAAAATCCTCAAAAAAAAATTGTTGAATGCACCTGAGTCTGGATCATTTCCGATTATGGAAATGGCGAGTTCCTCTCAAAGTGAAAGACTTCTTCAGGCTTACCTCCCAGAACTGTATTCTTACGAAATCCTACATGGCTAAATGGAGGCCACTGGAGGAGACTTCTTGTGTTCTACAACACGGATTTTAAAAACAATACATTTAGTTAATGAAGTATGTACTTTCTGTAAATATAAAAAACATATACTCTAATGAATTAAATCAATTTAGTATGAAACACGTAACAGTGACTCAGTAAATGTATGAGGCTAATGAGATATAAGACTGTAGTACACACATAAATAAAGAAAAGTTGATCTCTAGTTTGTTTTGTAACTTCTCATCATTTATTGTAAGTCCAAATCATTCATAATGAGATCTTGGACTGGAATCTCCCCATGCATTATAACACCAGTTGCTGTCACACATACATCCACTAGCTTTTATTGGAATCAAAGAACAAAAAGAGAAAATAAAAAGGACTGAAGGAGAAAGAAAGAAACCAAAGCAGAACAGATCCAAAACTCTTGAGAGATGCCAGTGCACAATACAAGCAGAGACACTACAAAATCAGAAATATCCGATATTCGAAGATCCGGAGTGCGTATATGGATATTAGTCTATCCGATCCGAAAAATATCCGTATCCAACATATATTATAAAAATATATATATTTGAATTATATATTACCTATATTGTTATCTTATATGATTAAATACAATGATACTATATTATAATATTGTTAAAATAATATCTGAAAAAGAGAATAAATCTTAAAAATCTCAATTTTAATATTGACATCTCTTTAAAATATCACTTGATTATCTAAATTAATATAAATATTCAAACATGTCAATTATCTGAAAAATATCCGTATCCGATCCATATCCGAAGGGATCCGAATCCGAAAGTTAGGATATGAATATGGGCATATATAATCTGTATCCGTCCGATTGACAGGCTTAGATAGCATGACACCCTTCCTTTTTGTGAGGCGCGGTATTCAAGCCTGGCTACTTGTAATGGAATGCCCACCTTTGTTACAAGAAAAAAAGAAAGAAAATGTTACTTCTTGGGTTTCTTTTGGTTATAGTGTCGTATTTTATTTTATGAATTTATTTTATCAAGAATAAGTTTATCAGTAATCTAAATACCATCAGACTGTTTGGTTCGTTAATGTATTTCTGTAAAGAATCATTTCTGTACTTAGTTCAAAAAATGATAAAGAATGTGATTTAAATGTTTAAAATGCTATTACTATTATATATAACTTACGAAATTTATTTGTTTATCCATATCACGATAATAAAAAAAGGAGTAATTTTTTATGAATATTTAAATATAAACTCATGTATAAAAATAAAAACTGAATTCAAAAACATAAATCAATATGCTATCCACAGTTAAGATTTTCATATCACATATATAAATTATAACGGAGTTTCTTAATTATAATATCAAAATGACTATATAAACCTAATATATGGCGATAGGTAAAAAGAAAAATAAAAATAAAAAGAGGAGGTTATTTATTTTAGAAGGGATGTAGACGCAAATTTGATTAATCTGTAAAACGTAGAATAGTCATTTAATTTAATGTTCTTGGTGAAATGTGATTTTACAACACAAAAAAAAAAAAGATGGGAATTTGATTCCACTCTATTTTCTCACATGTCTTGATTTTAATTTATGTAGAGTCCACAATTATCATCAAGATTATCACTAACCAAACATTAGATTTTGCACACTTTTCTCATAATCTCACAGAGAATTAAATTTCATCCCAGAACGACACGAACCACGCGAGGCTTGTTCTATTGAGATGTAGAACCATGAACTAGTACATAATTGTTAGGGAGTAAAGTCAAACTATGGCTAGATGAATCCATAATAAAGGAGTCTAATGTTTTTTAAGATCGACACATGTATCGATTGGATGGATTGTGTTTAAGACTGTTAATGGAACTGAGTGCAATCATTTTTTTTATAGCTGAAAGTATTTGTATGAAGGCACATTATAAAAACTGGGAAGATCTAATTTTTTTTTTTGGGTAAGGAACTGGGAAGGTCTCAATTGCCTACATAGTACTTACTACTAGTATTGAGGGTTCTTGAGCCCAAGGCCCATGAACATTCTCAAAAGGGTTGTAACCACTTTAGTTTTTTTCCCTCAAAAACTAGAATCAAAACAAGACCCCCAATAAAAAAAAAATTCCCTAAGAAAGGAATGTGTCAAATACACCTTGAGACAATTATACCCCTATAAAACAAAAAAATTTGTGTTTGAAAATAATGGTGAGAGATGTGTGTATGAAATAATAGATATGACGATTTTTGAAATGTGAATGAGAGTAATAGGTGAGATAAATTTTTTTAAGTGATATTAGAATTTATCTATTGAAATAGATAAACACTGATAGAAAATTTCAACACCCCTAACAATAGTTATAGAGATTTATCCGAGCCTATGTAGGGATAATTTTGAGGGCTCATTTTTACAAATTTTTTTTTCCGATTCCTTTATATTCCCACTTATTCTGGGTTTATAATTCACCCCAAAAAGGGGTAAGGATTTGCATTCATGATATTATATTTTGAAATGATTTTCAAATATGTGTTTATCACACATTGCAAAATAAATTAAAAAAAAACTATTAGAAGATCAACAGTTAAAAAAAAAAGTGGTACGGTGCTTGCTAACACATTATTTGATAACGTATCCAAATAGCGATTCGAATGAAAGGTGTTAAAAAAAAAAAAACTAGATTCAAATATGTACTTTAACAATTTTGCATAATCTATAAATAAAAAACTATCCATATCAAATCTGTTTTTTTATTTATAACGGAGGGACTTCCCTTGGCTGACCTACGGTTGAACTGTGAAAGCTACCTCCGCTTGCTTGTCTCGATCCCATGGTAAATTCTTTTAAATAATCGCCAACAAACAAATATCTAATTTATTGCATATGTATATCCTTATGTTGCCTATTTTTGTTCTTTTATCTGTTTCACAATCAATGGTTAATATCTTTAAATTACCTCACTTTTATATAACACCAACTTAGTTGCAAATCTATTTATATTACTAATCAAAAATGTTTTCAACTTTGTAATACTTTCATTTCCGAATTTATCCTTAAAATTTTTATGATCCTATCTATCTATATTACTAATCAAAAGTGTTTTCAACTTCGTAATACTTTCATTTCCGAATTTATCATTAATTTTTTATGATCATTATTTTTTTATTAAGGGTAAGAATGAAAAAAGAAGGATAAAGATAAATTTTTATCAAATCTAATGAATACCGGTGATCATGCCATATCATCATTTTTTATTAGTATTATTTTTTTAGATTTGATTGAGATAACTATAGAATATACATAAATTTTAAATAACATAACATCATATCCACCAAATCTCATTCAATTATGATAATAATGGATTATTTTTTAATTGTAACTTACTTATTATAATTTTATAATATATTTTTATATATTTTCATAATATTTTTTTAATGATTTTACATTATATCTTAAAATATATTTTTATTTATAATTAATTATAGAATACTCAAAATATTAAGAATATATGATATATCAATTTTTTTATAGCACACAACAAAAACAAATATATATGTAATCCTTGATTATAGAGATAATAATTGATCTTCATCTATCTATTTATATTATTAACCAAAAGTGTTTTGAATTGTATTACATAATTTTACATATTTACCCCTAATAAATTTTTAAATTTTTACGGATGATTTATTTAACCATTATTAAAATTTTTATTATATCATTTATTATATATAACATGATATATTATATCATATATAAATGGATTAAAAAATTTAAAGGTGTTGATTGTGGGCATTTATTATTCAAAATATTTTTTTATTTACACGCGTGGGAAAAACTAGTTAATGTCTATCCTTTTGTGTTCCATATGATTGCAAATTAATGTCTATCCTTTTGTGTTCTATATAGATGCAAATTAATGTCTATCCTTTTGTGTTCTATATAGATGCAAATTAATGTCTATCCTTTTGTGTTCCATATTTGGTGTTGTTTATCTGTTTCACTCATCAGCTGGCCTGTATATAACCCCAACCCCCCCTCAAGTTCTCCACCCACCAAACCCATCACCAACCTTTCAAAACACCATTTCAAGATGAGACCAATGAAGGCCCTCCATTGTCTACTACTGCTGCTATGCATCCACGCTGCCACCGCGTCTCGCCCCGCTCGTCTGACCGTCCGTGAGCACCTCTCAAGGTTCCGGGAGACTGCAGCCACCCGTTCCTTGAGCTCCACACCTGATGGGATCCAGGCCTGACTAGATCCCATTTCCTTATACATACATACATAATAATGTTATATTGTTGATGATGTCATACTTGAATTGAATACAATACCGATTGGATCTCATCTTGTGTGATGTACAGAGAAGTAGAATTTTGAATCCGATCGAATATGGGGCGGATCCGACTGGGGCGGGAGACAGCAGCGACGCGTTCATGCAGGCGGTGGCGGATGCCTACAGCATGCAAAGGGGGCTGGAGTTGCTGCCCGGGATCAGTGACTTGGGTGGGGTGGTCATAGACTTGCAGGGTGGGAACTACAACATCAGCAAACCTATTGTTTTCCCTTCTGGTAGTGGAAACCTTGTTGTGAGTCCCTTCTCTATATCCTTGATCTTTATTTCATACTCTTCAATAAAGTTTTATTGATTCATTTTTGTTTATGATTTTCATAAAATGCATGCATTTTGATCTGTTTTTTTAAGTATCATTAAGAACACCTGCAATGTGAGGTTTTGAAATTTTTTTTTCATGTTTGATATGAAGATGCATGTTTGTAGTGATTATAAAAATATTATGGATTTGAATATATCCTAGTGCGGTCACGTATTTTAATAGTTATTCACTAATACAAATAAAATAATATTATAAGTGTCTAAAGTATTTGAAATTAATCTCAACAAGAAGTCATATTGAACTCTACAAGCATGACCATACATCTCATAATAATTAATAACTTTTTTTCTTAATTGTGATCTATATTTCTTGATTCAACAACTCATTGTATATATATATTATTTTTACTTCAAAGCACATAATGTCTATTCCTTTATCAACAACTCATTTTTGATGTTACCATATACCCTCATCTCCATCCATATAAACAATGTTAAAGAGAATTTAGTGGGGTATTCATAATAATCTAAAACAGTAAAAATAATCATGACAATCAGTAGCGGCAGTAGCAATATAAAAACATTCCCATTGATGGGGTCTTTAGATTAATCTATAGAACCCCAGTGTGTTGAAAATGATTAGTGGTTAATATTTGATCTTGAAAAGCTACTCTGTCATTGATTTATCAGATTTAATTTCTTATAATCGTATCTAGATGATGTATCAATGTATCATCCAAAATAATATTTTGTTTTTGTTATTGTTTTATGATTTCTTATATAATGTATAGATCAAGTTTATATGTACATCCATTTTATATTATTTTCTTGGGCTAATAAACCATGCAACCAATGGTTACGTTTGTTTGTTTGTTTCTAATAACATACAACACTTTGGTAGGTTAACTTGTCACATTGTGTGCTTAGGCATGTCACTGGATCAGATCGGAATCTGATCCCGATTTTAGATCCAAAATATTCAGATCCAAGCCTTGGTTGGTAACAATAGACTGAGATGCCCTTTTAGAAAAGGGTTTAAGTAGCTTTTGAGTTTGAAGGAAGTTGTTTTTTCCAAACCCATTTCCAAATAGAAAAACTGGACCAAAAATTGGAGACGGTTTTCTGTGAAAAAAACGCCCAAACTTGAGTTTACACGGAAGCTAGCAAAATCAATTTTAAACATAGCTTTTACCTAAAATCAATTTTGCAATCCTGAAATCAAACACGTTTAAAACTGCGGATTACTTTTGGTTGCACGATTAGAAACATTAGACTGAGGCTGTGTTTGGTTGGACGATTGTATAATTAATTTTATGTAAAAATTGGGTTTAAAATTGATTTTGTAAAAAGTCATATCTCCAAAGTTTATCATGTTTTGGACATTTTTTCATAGAAAAATGTATGCCGCTTTTAGCTTCAGTTTTTCTCTCTGTTTAAAAACGGGTTCAGATAAAATAACTTCCTGCAAATCCAGAAGCTATTCAAACCCATTTCCAAAAAGTATTAACTGTCAAATCATGTTACATGAATCCCTTCTCAATGTGTCCTCCCCCCTTTCAGATGCAAGGCGGCACCCTCCGCGCTTCCCCCACCTTCCCCCCCGACGGCTACCTCATCGACCTCCAATCACCAACATCCACCCCCAACAAGTACCACTTCGAAGACATCACCTTCCGCGACCTCCTCTTCGACTCCTCCTACGTCTCCGGCGGCCTCCACGTCCTCGACTCCGTCCGCACCCGCGTCGACAACTGCTTCTTCATCCACTTCTCCACCCGCGGCATCCTCGTCGAGTCCGGACACGAGACCTTCGTCTCCGACACCTTCCTCGGCCAGCACGTCACGGCCGGGGGAGACCCACTCGAGCGCAACTTCACGGGCACGGCGATAGAGCTCGCGAGCAACGACAACGTCTTGACCGACATCGCCATCTTCTCGGCCGCCACGGGCGTGGTCTTGCGCGGACAGGCGAATATCTTGACGGGCGTGCATTGCTACAACAAGGCCACGTTTTGGGGGGGCGTTGGGGTGCTCGTCAGCCTCCCCGGGCTTGGACAGACTCGGATTGATAATTGTTATATGGATTATACCGGGATCGTGCTTGAGGATCCTGTTCAGGTAAACTTGTTAACTGATCGGATACGAATTTGATACATTGATATTAATTTGAATGACGGAGAATTAATATTGAGAGTTTGGATATAAGAGTGTGATAACTAATTTAATTTTTGAGGAAACTGTTATTTTATTTAGGATAATTGAATTTGAATATAATGCAAACATATATGATTTTAAATAACAGAAAAACATATGCAATTTTATAGTTTATACGGTTTTGGATATTTCACGGTAGATATTTGTACTCGCATTCTTGATATTCAACCATAGGGTAATTTTTTTTGTTTTTCATATGTGGATTCAGAATCAAATTCATATAGAATACTTTATTCGTATCCTATTATGATTATGATATTTGAATTTGAAAGTTATAAAAATATTTATCAAGATAATCAACAAAATTAAATATGAACTCTAATTTGTATGATCAAGTGACATATTAGATAGATAAGTCATTGTCACTTTCAACGATCATATAAAAAGAATACGATAATTTTTTAAAATTTTAAGGTTACTGTTGAAATTTTGTAATACAAACATATAAATTTTGCACGTCCCCTCATTAGCGGGATAGATAAGTTGCACCCGACCATAAAGGATGTCCCGGGTTCAACCCCGGACTCCCCTCATTTAAGGGGTATTTCTTATTGCTATAGGGTCTTACGCCTTGTTAAAAAAAATCTTAGAATATTATACAATAAACATTTTATTTTTGTAAGATTACGATTAATCGTGCAATTGAATTTGAAACTGTTTTTTTATTTTTTATATACAGATTCATAACATATATTTAGATAACTGACATTCTTATGTTCAGGTCCACATCACGAACGCGTTCTTCCTCGGGGACGCGAACATCGTGCTCAAGTCAGTGAACGGAAAGGTCTCCGGGCTCAACATAGTGGACAACATGTTCTCCGGGAGCAACAACGGAGTGCCAATCGTGCACCTCGACGAGTCAGGCGGGGCATTTAGGGACATCGATCAGGTGGTGATTGACCGGAACAACGTAAACGGGATGGCATTAAAAGCGTCGGTGGCGCGGTTGGTAACACGGGCGCAGGGGAGCCAGTGGGTGTTCGATTTTTCACCTGTGCTGGTGTTCCCGAACCGCATATACGACGTGCAATACTCGCTGCACCTAGAGGGGTCCGCGTTCACAATGCACGCGATCACGGACGTGTTGAACAATACAGTGGTCGTGCGGAGTGCGAACCCGGTGGATGCGGTGGTGTCAATGGTCGTCGATCAGAATTCGATGCCCGGGGAGCAGAGTCCTTACCTGGGCAAGAATAGGAGTTAGGTGTTTGTTGATTTGTAAGGATTATGTTTGTAGTAAAAAAATTCCCCAAGAAGGGAATGTGTCAACTATACCTTGAGACAATTATACCCCTATAAAAAAAATTTGTGTTTGAAAATAATGGTGAGAGATGTGTGTATGAAATAATAGATATGACGATTTTTGAAATGTGAATGAGAGTAATATGTGAGATAAATTTTTTTAAATGATAAAAGAATTTATCTATTGACATAGATAAACACTGATAGAAAATTCCAACACCCCCTAACAATAGTCATAGAGATTTATCCTAGCTTATGTAGGCATAATTTTGAGGGCTCATTTTTACCATTTTTTTTTCCGATTCCTTTATATTCCCACTTATTCTGGGTTTATAATTCACCCCAAAAAGGGGTAAGGATTTGCATTCATGATATTATATTTTGAAATGATTTTCAAATATGTGTTTATCACACATTGCAAATAAATTAAAAAAAACTATTAGAAGATCAACAGTTAAAAAAAAAAGTGGTACGGTGCTTGCTAACACATTATTTGATAACGTATCCAAATAGCGATTCGAATGGAAAGGTGTCTAAAAAAAAAAAAAACTAGATTCAAATATGTACTTTAACAATTTTGAATTATCTATAAAAAAAAACTATCCATATCAAATCTGATTTTTTTTATTTATATCGGAGTGACTTTCCGTGGCTGACCTACGGTCGAACTGTGAAAGCTACCTCCGCTTGCTTCTCTCGATTCCATGAAAAATTCTTTCAAATAATCACCAACAAACAAATATCAAATTTGTTGCATATGTATATCCTTATGTTGCCTATTTTTGTTCTTTTATCTGTTTCACAATCAATGGTTAATATCTTTAAATTACCTCACTTTTATATAACACCAACTTAGTTGCAAATCTATTTATATTACTAATCAAAAGTGTTTTCAACTTTGTAATACTTTCATTTTCGAATTTACCCTTAAAATTTTTATGATCCTATCTATCTATATTACTAATCAAAAGTATTTTCAACTTCGTAATACTTTCATTTCCGAATTTATCATTAATTTTTTATGATCATTATTTTTTTATTAAGGGTAAGAATGAAAAAAGAAGGATAAAGATAAATTTTTATCAAATCTAATGAATAGTGATGATCATGCCATATCATCATTTTTTGTTAGTATTATTTTTTTAGATTTGATTAAGATAATTATAGAATATACATAAATTTTAAATAACATAACATCATATCCACCAAATCTCAATCAATTATGATTATAATTTTATAATATATTTTTATATATTTTCAAAATATTGTTTTACTGATTTTACATTATATCTTAAAATATATTTTTATTTATAATTAATTATAGAATACTCAAAATATTAAGAATATATGATATATCAATTTTTTTATAGCACACAACAAAAACAAATATATATGTAATACTTGATTATAGAGATAATAATTGATTTTTATCTATCTATTTATATTATTAACCAAAGTGTTTTGAATTGTATTACATAATTTTACATATTTACCCCTAATAAATTTTTAAATTTTTATGGATGATTTATTTAACCATTATTAAAAATTTTATTATATCATTTATTATATATAACATGATATATTATATCATATATAAATGGATTAAAAAATTTAAAGGTGTTGATTGTGGGCATTTATTTTTTAAAATATTTTTTTATTTACACGCACATCGTGCGTGGGAAAAACTAATTAATGTCTATCTTTTTGTGTTCCATATGGATGCACATTAATGTCTATCCTTTTGTGTTCCATATAGATGCAAATTAATGTCTATCCTTTTGTGTTCCATATTTGGTGTTGTTTATCTGTTTCACTCATCAGCTGGCCTGTATATAACCCCAACCCCCCCTCAAGTTCTCCACCCACCAAACCCATCACCAACCTTTCAAAACACCATTTCAAGATGAGACCCATGAAGGCCCTCCATTGTTTACTACTGCTGCTATGCATCCACCCTGCCACCGCGTCTCGCCCCGCTCGTCTGACCGTCCGTGAGCACCTCTCAAGGTTCCGGGAGACTGCAGCCGCCCGTTCCTTGAGCTCCACACCTGATGGGATCCAGGCCTGACTAGATCCCATTTCCTTATACATACATACATAATAATGTTATATTGTTGATGATGTCATACTTGAATTGAATACAATACCGATTGGATCTCATCTTGTGTGATGTACAGAGAAGTAGAATTTTGAATCCGATCGAATATGGGGCGGATCCGACTGGGGCGGGAGACAGCAGCGACGCGTTCATGCAGGCGGTGGCGGATGCCTACAGCATGCAAAGGGGGCTGGAGTTGCTGCCCGGGATCAGTGACTTGGGTGGGGTGGTCATAGACTTGCAGGGTGGGAACTACAACATCAGCAAACCTATTGTTTTCCCTTCTGGTAGTGGAAACCTTGTTGTGAGTCCCTTCTCTATATCCTTGATCTTTATTTCATACTCTTCAATAAAGTTTTATTGATTCATTTTTGTTTATGATTTTCATAAAATGCATGCATTTTGATCTGTTTTTTTAAGTATCATTAAGAACACCTGCAATGTGAGGTTTTGAAATTTTTTTTTCATGTTTGATATGAAGATGCATGTTTGTAGTGATTATAAAAATATTGTGGATTTGAATATATCCTAGTGCGGTCACGTATTTTAATAGTTATTCACTAATACAAATAAAATAATATTATAAGTGTCTAAAGTATTTGAAATTAATCTCAACAAGAAGTCATATTGAACTCTACAAGCAAGACCATACATCTCATAATAATTAATAACTTTTTTTCTTAATTGTGATCTATATTTCTTGAATCAACAACTCATTGTATATATATATATTATTTTTACTTCAAAGCACATAATGTCTATTCCTTTATCAACAACTCATTTTTGATGTTACCATATACCCTCATCTCCATCCATATAAACAATGTTAAAGAGAATTTAGTGGGGTATTCATAATAATCTAAAACAGTAAAAATAATCATGACAATCAGTAGCGGCAGTAGCAATATAAAAACATTCCCATTGATGGGGTCTTTAGATTAATCTATAGAACCCCAGTGTGTTGAAAATGATTAGTGGTTAATATTTGATCTTGAAAAGCTACTCTGTCATTGATTTATCAGATTTAATTTCTTATAATCGTATCTAGATGATGTATCAATGTATCATCCAAAATAATATTTTGTTTTTGTTATTGTTTTATGATTTCTTATATAATGTATAGATCAAGTTTATATGTACATCCATTTTATATTATTTTCTTGGGCTAATAAACCATGCAACCAATGGTTACGTTTGTTTGTTTGTTTCTAATAACATACAACACTTTGGTAGGTTAATTTATCACATTGTGTGCTTAGACATGTCACTGGATCAGATCGGAATCTGATCCCGATTTTAGATCCAAAATATTCAGATCCAAGCCTTGGTTGGTAACAATAGACTGAGATGCCCCTTTTAGAAAAGGGTTTAAGTAGCTTTTGAGTTTGAAGGAAGTTGTTTTTTCCAAACCCATTTCCAAATAGAAAAACTGGACCAAAAATTGGAGACAGATTTCTGTGAAAAAAACGCCCAAACTTGAGTTTACACGGAAGCTAGCAAAATCAATTTTAAACATAGCTTTTACCTAAAATCAATTTTGCAACCCTGAAATCAAACACGTTTAAAACTGCGGTTACTTTTGGTTGCACGATTAGAAACATTAGACTGAGGCTGTGTTTGGTTGGACGATTGTATAATTAATTTTATGTAAAAATTGGGTTTAAAATTGATTTTGTAAAAAGTCATATCTCCAAAGTTTATCATGTTTTGGACATTTTTTCATTGAAAAATGTATGCCGCTTTTAGCTTCAGTTTTTTCTCTGTTTAAAAATGGGTTTAGATAAAATAACTTCCTGCAAATCCAGAAGCTATTCAAACCCGTTTCCAAAAAGTATTAACGGTCAAATCATGTTACAAGAATCCCTTCTCAATGTCTCCTCCTCCCTTTCAGATGCAAGGCGGCACCCTCCGCGCCTCCCCCACCTTCCCCCCCGACGGCTACCTCATCGACCTCCAATCACCAACATCCACCCCCAACAACCACCACTTCGAAGACATCACCTTCCGCGACCTCCTCTTCGACTCCTCCTACGTCTCCGGCGGCCTCCACGTCCTCGACTCCGTCCGCACCCGCGTCGACAACTGCTTCTTCATCCACTTCTCCACCCGCGGCATCCTCGTCGAGTCCGGAGACGAGACCTTCGTCTCCGACACCTTCCTCGGCCAGCACGTCACGGCCGGAGGAGACCCACTCGAGCGCAATTTCACGGGCACGGCGATAGAGCTCGTGAGCAACAACAACGTCTTGACCGACATCGCCATCTTCTCGGCCGCCACGGGCGTGGTCTTGCGCGGACAGGCGAATATCTTGACGGGCGTGCATTGCTACAACAAGGCCACGTTTTGGGGGGGCGTTGGGGTGCTCGTCAGTCTCCCTGGGCTTGGACAGACTCGGATTGATAATTGTTATATGGATTATACTGGGATCGTGCTTGAGGATCCTGTTCAGGTAAGCTTGTTAACTGATCAGATGCGAATTTGATATGTTGATATTAATTTGAATGACGGAGAATTAAAATTGAGTGTTTGGATATAAAGAGTGTGATAATTAATTTAATTTTTGAGGAAACTGTTATTTTATTTGGGATAATTGCATTTGAATAGAATGCAAACATATATGATTTTAAATAAGGGAAAAACGTATACAATTTTATAGTTTATACGGTTTTAGATATTTTACGGTAGATATTTGTACTCGCATTCTTGATATTCAACCATAGGGTAATTTTTTTGAAGATTCTTTATTCGCATACTTTATTCGCATTCTATTCTGATTCATTATGATATTTGAATTGGAAACTTATACAAATATTTGAAGATAATCAATAAGTTTTAAATATGAACTCTAATTTGTATGATCAAATGACAAGATAGATAAGTTACTGTCACTTTCAAAGATCATATAAATTAAAGAGATTACGGTAATTTTTTAAAATTTCAAGGTTACTGTTGATTATGCAGGGTAATTGAAGAAATTGTGTAATACAAACATATAATTTTTCACGTCCCCTCATACCCGTCCATAGAGGATGTCCCAGATTCAACCCCGGACTCCCCTCATGTGGGGTGTATTTTCTGTAGCTCTAGGGCCTTCCGCCTTGTTATGTATCTGCCCTTATAGACTTTTTTACAAAAAAAAAATATAAATCTTAGAATATTATACAATAAGCATTTTATTTTTGTAAGATTAGGATTAATCATGCAATTGAATTTGAAATTGTTTTTGATTTTTAGGTATAGATTTAGAACATATTATTTTTAGATAACTGACATTCTTATGTGTAGGTCCACATCACGAACGTGTTCTTCCTCGGGGACGCGAACATTGTGCTCAAGTCAGTGAACGGAAAGGTCTCCGGGCTCAACATAGTGGACAACATGTTCTCCGGGAGCAACAACGGCGTGCCGATCGTGCACCTCGACGAGTCAGGCGGGGCATTTAGGGACGTCGATCAGGTGGTGATTGACCGGAACAACGTAAACGGGATGGCATTAAAAGCGTCGGTGGCGCGGTCGGTAACGCGGGCGCAGGGGAGCCAGTGGGTGTTCGATTTTTCACCTGTGCTGGTGTTCCCGAACCGCATATACGACGTGCAATACTCGCTGTACCTAGAGGGGTCCGTGTTCACAATGCACGCGATCACGGACGTGTTGAACAATACAGTGGTCGTGCGGAGCGCGAACCCGGTGGATGCGGTGGTGTCGATGGTCGTCGATCAGAATTCGATGCCCGGGGAGCAGAGTCCTTTCCTGGGCAAGAATAGGAGTTAGGTGTTTGTTGATTTGTAAGGATTATGTTTGTGGTTTATTTGAGAGGATTTCTTATTTCAGTCCAATTTTTAGTCTAATCCCTTTATTTATTTCAGTGTATGTCATTTATATAATTTTTATTTATTTATTTATTTTATGTATTTTAAAAAAAGAGATGATATTAGATATAATCTCAAATGCACCTTCAAATAAAATGTGGTGACGTGAAGATTAAAAGTGAGACTAAATGGTCTGATATATTTTTATTTCTATAAGAGGCTATTCATTGTTTGTTAGGTATTCATGAAATATAAAAAGTACATATTTCATTAACTAAAATGTAATGTTTTCAAAATCCGTGTTGTAGAACACAAGAAGTCTCCTCCAGTGGCCTCCATTCAGCCATGTGAGATTTCATAAGAATACAGTTCTGGGAGGCAAGCCTGAAGAAGTCTTTCACTTTGAGAGGAGCTCGCCATTTCCATAATCGGAAATGATCCAGACCAGAGAGGGGAATATATGGTAAGGAAGTCATCCCCCATTGATAAAACATGAATGCTCATAACAGAGTCAGGTGCATTCAGTAAATTTTTTTTTGAGGATTTTAGCTTTTTAAAAAGTTAAAATGTAAAAGCTATTATCAAACATGTCAGCTTATATGCATTACCATTGTTAAAGGACTGTGCTTCAAAATTTATGTTTCATAAAACATTCATCATATTACATTCTCAAAAACCGTGTATAAAATAACTAAAAGCTAAAAGCTATTTTTTAAACTATGATTTCAAACGCACCTGAAACCTAATGTTCAAGATGAATTGGATTTATGCAAGTTGTCTTTGCGACGATGTGGAGCCTTCCCAGAAGAAATTTTGAATACCAAAAGTTTAGAACTTCTTGACAGTGAAAACTCTATGAAGCACTTGAGCAATTGCTTTCACCTTCCAAAATGGCACAATATGGACATTGATGTTAACACATGTTTTGATTTTGTTTTATCATGTATTTCATGTACAATCAATTATATACATTTACTAATGTAAATCATTTACACCCCTTATGCAAAAATTAAATATTCATAAAGATAATGTTAGGTTCTATTACCTGCGATTAAGAAGCAGAGCAATGAAACACTTTTGGGCTTGCATCATGTTTTTTTTATATGAATCTGTTTGTTCTTGCTAATGACTTTTTAAATGGTTAAACAAATATTTAATACAATCCCCAATTTACACCTTTGTAAATATAAAAAAATATATATTTTAATGAATTAAATCAATTTAGTTATGAAACGCGTAACAGTGACTCGGTAAGTATGAGGCTAATGAGATATATGACCGTAGTACACACATAAATAAAGAAAAGTTGATCTCCAGTTTGTTTGTAACTTCTCATCATTTATTGTAAGAGTCCAAGTCATTCATAATGAGATCTTGGACTGGCATCTCCCCATGCATTATAACACCAGTTGCGTGTCACACATACATCCACTAGCTTTTATTAGAATCAAAGAACAAAAAGAGAAAATAAAAAGGACTGAAGGAGAAAGAAAGAAACCAAAGCGGAACAGATCCAAAGCTCTTGAGAGATGCCAGTGCACAATACAAGCAGAGACACTACAAAGTTGGTGCCTTATCATGTTAGCATATCCCATCAACTCCCCTTCTCCACCTCTTGAGTCACACAACCTTTCCTCCTTTTTATCCTTCATTGTCTTCTTGAATGATTCTCCTTTTAAACTTTAAAAGGACTGGCCAGTTCGACTAGTTGAATTGTCGAAAGTTCTGTCTTCCGGTCCAGTTAACCCTTAAAACATGATAATAAAATGAATCATCTTGAAAAATAAAAATTATCAACCAACTAATCAAATTGGGGTTTTTTTTTTTTTTTTTGAGAAATTGTTGATGAACTGTTTAAACTGGCGGATTCTTAATTAAAAAGTTTATTTGAGCTAGTCCAAACAATGTGTTTTTAAAAAAAAAAACAAAGAAAGTGAGTTTTTTTTTTTAGAAAATCATATTTTTCAAATGGCCCTTAAATAGCATCAAAAGTTGTGTGGATTTTCTTTTTAAAAGTCATTCATATTATTTATGTTATTGTTGATTATCAATTTTTAATAAATTTATTTATTTTGTTATGACAACATCATTATTCAAATCCTCTTAACTCAACCCTTCAACTCATAATACTTAATAGTTCAAATATTTTTTTTTGGATCAATGAACCATTCTATTTTAAAAAATTCCTCCTACTTTAAACCTAGTAACATCATTCACCTTCTTTTATAGCACTCTTTCTTTTGTACCACTACCTCGATCTCTCTCACCACAAAACAACCCAATCATTCCACTCACCATGACCGAATCCTTTTACAATCTCAAAAGTATATGCATATTTTTTCTTGTATTTCTAATAATCAGTAACTAATAATATATTTATCACATCTCAGTGCAGTCATCAATTCTCTGATTAACCCAATCATTAAATCATTATTCAATCATTAATCTGTTATTCATTTTTCCAGTCCAATAAACAGCTTCCTTTTTTTTAAAAAACCACCAGCTCCTATCCCCCTTCTTTAAACCACACATCCTCATGTGCCTCTCCCTCCACATCCCTCTCTCTCTCTCCACCACCCCCATGGAAGAAACCTATCACTCCAACCATCACCACGACCAAACCCTCCCACCACCCGCGCCGCCTCCCTCGCAAAGCCCCTCCGCCGCCTCTGCCGCCACCGCTTCCCTAGACTACGACATGATGGTGATCCTAGCAGCCATGCTGTGCGCGCTGGTCTGCGCGCTCGGCCTCAACACCATGCTTCACTGCGTGGTGCGCTGCACCCGCCGCTCCATCTCCGACCCCGCGCGCTGGGTCGCCTCACGCCGCCTTGACGCGGGGCTCACCAGGGAGGACCTCGCCGCCCTCCCCATGACAACCTACGCTGCAGCTAAGGCGGCGGTAATGACGGCGGGTGGGGGGTGCGCGATATGCCTGGCGGACTTCGAGGAGGGGAATGAGGAGAAGGTGAGGGTGCTGCCCAGGTGCGGTCATGGATTCCACGTCGGATGCGTCGACAGGTGGTTGCGTGCGCACTCTTCGTGTCCCACTTGTCGCCGTCGGATTGGCCCTCTCGACATCGCCACCGCTTGTTAACTTTTTTTTTTTTTTTGCATTTTTACATATATATATACCTTTGATATATTTCAATTATGTCAAAATACGACTCATATTAAAAATCATTGTGTAAAAATACCCCCATAATTCTTAAAGTGAGTACAACGATGATGCCCGTGCAATCATTTTTCATTTTAGTGTGATGAAGAAACTTTGTTTTTACATCGGAAATGTCCTAAATATCCCCATTTGAAGCATATTCTTGTCTTCAACCTTCAACCAAGACAATCATATCTTCTACCTCCATGTTTTTGTACAAAGATCTATAACAAGGGTATTTTGACAAAATCTATATATATATATATATTTTGGGAGCTCTAGTAATATGAGTGAGTGTAGATTTTTTTTGTTTTTCTCGTATCCATTTTGGAGACTTCATTTTTGGTTGATCTATGAGAATTTTTTTTATGAGAATATGAGATCTATGAGATGATGGTGGAAATAAAAAAAATTTGGTATAACAAAACTAAAACAAGTTGTGTTTTATTGTATCTGTGTATGTACTAGCCAGAAGTGAGCTTTGGACGTCCTCTAATGAGGAGTACGTGGGTCTCCATGTTTTGCTTGGTGGAGTCCAGATGTTGTAAGCTTTAAACGTACTTTTTTTTTTAGAAATAATTTTTAGAAATAAATTAAGGTGGAATATCTATCTATCCTATTAAAAAAAAATTCAAGGGATATAAGTTGATCATAATAAGTTGCCTTTTTATTTATTATTGGGGACATATGCTTGATGTTCCATGCATTTTGTGGCATTGGATGGAAGCCCATAATAAAATTTCAGAGATTAATATTCATTGATGAGCCTATATATTCGATTATCAATTGCATCAACTGAGAGAGTGGCTTTGGATTTAACTATATTGTGAAAGGCACATCCACAAGAAGAAACAGGTGACTGATTAACTATAACTTTGGATATTTTTTGTTAGATTTATATGCTGTTGCTTTCTACTTGTTATATTTCATGTGTTTTAGCTGTTTTTCCCCCTTGGTTTTCATCTGCTTAGGCTATTTCCAAAAGCAATGCTAACAGGCGTACAATACAATAATGGTGACTACATAACCAATATTTCTTCTCTGTTCCTATTGGCTTTCCATGATTTTAACACCATGTATAGAAGTTGATGAATTGTACAACAACCAAAATGGCTCAAATTGTATTCACTTCAAAGTTCTTTCATGCTAATTAAGACCTTCAAAAATACAAATAAATGAAAATTACATCACTCTACTTTAATATAAATGTGTTGATGGAGGAACAACAATGATACTCTTGAGTCTTGGTCGTTTTTGAATCTCAGTCTCTTCTCTCGAATCTTGATATTCATCAAATCGATCACTTTCATGTGGTAGAGTCGTCGATGAACTTTCAGATTCATTTTCCGAATTGGAGATCCTACTATGCCTTTTTCGGGTTGTTGAAACAGTCGATTTATTTGGCATGCAATGAAGAGGCTTTAAGTCTTTCTAATTCAGGATCTGGGATAAATCTATATGGTAGCTTCCTCTCATCCATTTTCCTGAATGTGATCGAAATCCTGCAAAATAAAATAGTTATAGTAACATACCTAACAATAGAAAATATAATTTTTTTGTTCAATATATCTATTATACCTTTTTGCGTGCACACCAGGTACGCAGTGTTGGGCAACATCAGCTCCATTTCCCTTTAGAACAAGGACAGACCTGTGATATAACAGTAAATCAATTGTTTAGTAACATAGAAAAAAATTATAGATTGAATAACTATATATGGATATCATAATCACAAGCAATTAGTTGATATTGGAAAGATGAACTTACCCTACAGACAATGCTATGGAGACAGGACCAGAAAACTCTCCAGGCCCAATGATTTTAAGCTTCGATCCGAACAATATATTTGACTCAATTAAGAATGATATAGTGCAGAATGGTCGAACAAAGTCATGGTGATCAATGTGGGGAGGGATGCAGTCGCCTTTCTCATAGATGTTGACAATGCAACTGTTCGGGACGCAAGATGGAGGGAGGACACTCCAATGAACCAACCTTCTTATGATCGCTTTGAACAATCGAGGAATCCGATCAACCTCTTCATCGCGAATGATCCCTGGTGGATTTCCTTTTTTATCCTGTGTAAATTGAAACATGTTATGTAAAAACTACTATGTAAATAACAAAGATTAAGAAAAGTTACATGAGAAAAACAGGGGGATTAAGATCATATCATACCACTGAGTAGTTGTAACAACAACCGAATTGTAATGTGACACGACCTTTGCCTCGCATCCACTTTTTAGGTTCAGAGTATGTGCGATCTGCAGGTCATATAGAAGATAGAAATTCAGATTAAAATTTCTAGTAGTATACTTATTTGATTCTAAAGATAAGAAGAGAATTGACATTATTATATGATTACAAGTAGGATCATATAAACATTTTCATGAAAAGCACTTGCTCTTCAAATGTTAAAAGCTACATTCAACATGGCGGAATCACTATAATGTCAAATACATAGGATAAAAAAATCATATTTAACAAACATTATTATAGATTGAACTATATAACAAAATCATATACATATCTTGAAGGCAAAACTTGAAAATGATATACCCAACCTTAAAAATCATCCTATGTATTTTGTTTGAGGTCATAAATGTATATGTCCTCTAAATCAGTGCATGTAACTTGGAGGTAATTTTAAGGGTTGGATGTATCAAAGCTCGTAAAACTTTGATTGTTTTAAAATACACCATGAATGGAAGAATCAATTCATTTGTCATGTGCTTATTATACGATATAAAGAACAATAAACATAAATGTTGAATAAGAAGGAAATGCATATACCTCTTAAATGACCTCTTTGGCCCATGCACTGAAGATGATAAATGTAATCCACAATCTTCTGTTGTTCAAAGGAATTAAACACTCTTTCATGAAGCTCTAATCCCTCAAGAACATTAGTAGATCTCCCATAAACCTTCTCCACATGCACATATTCTTTATTTCTGATCACCTCAGATAGCCTGAGCAGCTCATCCTGCTCTCTAGGGATGCTCAAGAAAGAATCATAGTTCATGTCATTTGTGGTGTTTATTGTATATGCATCCAATGAACTCTTCTTGTGTACTGTCCTGTGACTCGTATATTCCAAACTACCAAAAGCTGGAGATGAAGTTCGACCCATTATCCTACAAATATAGATCAACAGAATATCTAATTATTAAAAAGAGTGAATTGAAGAAGAAAAGGAAAGAAAAATTCACATAAACAAAACTTAAATAATGTTGTAAAGATCAATAATAATTAATGAAGGTAGAGAAGCACATGATTAAGGAAAAAGTAATAATAGGCCTCATTGTTGTAATTCATCTTTGATATTAATCACTAATAACCCATTTTATCTTGTAGTTCAAATAATTATTAAAAAAAATCATCAAAATCAAATGTGTAAACACTCGATAGAAAAACAAATATCAATTCAACATCAACCCCTCTGTCCAGAATATCCCAACTTGAATTACCTGAATTTACAGCAACCTCTCTGCTCTACTCTCTCTCTAGATTATGTAATGAAGTCTAAAACAATCTGAATATATTTATAGAGGAAAAACACAAATGGAATTTTGTTTTTTTGTGTGTGTGTGTGTGGGGGGGGGGGGGGGGGGGGTGTTGTTTATTTTAAATTAAAAAATAACACTAATTAATAGAAAAAATGCTAAACAACTAATTTCCATGATTTCTTTATTTGCCCATTTGATCTTCTATCAATGGTCAGGATTTGTCATTATCAACATAGACCCGTTTTTTAATCCGAAAATAACGTTGATTAACCGGAAAGAATGCATATTAAATTATGCTATTTATTTGTATAGGTGGGATGTTGTAATTACATATGGTGATGAGATTTGTAATTCAGGAGGGAAACTCGTGAATAAATCACATATAGAATAAATCATTATTAACACATCAATCATACTCTATAGATTCAATTTCAAACTCTATTGAAATACGTAATTCATAAGTAAATTCATCATTCAACAGCAATAAGGTTTTCAAACTTTTCTATTACTTTTTATGTATATACTTTTAAATATTATAAAAAATTGGTTTTTTTGCATGTATACCTTTCAAAAACATACTATAACATAAAGCAGTTAAAGGTAATTCAAGTACAATATTTATTCTAAATTTCTATTAAAGCAGTTAAAGTATTAATGAAATGATTAAATTGACCTTTTCTATATTATATATTTACCTTACCAAATAAATATTTATAAAAATAAAAATATTTTAACATGAAATGATAAATTTCATTTAAAATCTAAAAACATAAAAGTTAAACAAACTATTTTCTGGCAAAGACATAATAATTATTAATACTTATATTAGAAAAAATGAAATAAAATTTGAGAACAATTAATCATATATATTACAAAATGAAAAATTTTAAAAAAAATCTAGATCTAGATTGTAAGAAAAGGAAAGAAATGGTAAGGTTAAATGGCCCACTATTGATTTGAAAAGAATAAGAGATTAATTAGATTATTATTTATATCATGTCAAATATCATGTTAAGGTTATATTTGTCATTTTTACTTTTTGGTTAAGAATTAACTATAGTTAAGTTTCATTTTGATAAAAAAAAAAATGGGCACATTTTTTTCATTAAATTTTTTTTTAATGATATAAAATAAATATGTTATTTGTGGTGGTATAAAAATAACTAATACATTTTTTTTTATGGTATACATGTAAAAAGCCGTAATAATTTTGTAAGAAAAGGAAAGAAATGGTAAGGTTAAATGGCCCACCATTGATTTGAAAAGAATAAGAGATTAATTAGATTATTATTTATATTATGTCAAATATCATGTTATGGTTATATTTGTCATTTTTACTTTTTGGTTAAGAATTAACTATGGTTAAGTTTCATTTTGATAAAAAAAAAATGGGCACATTTTTTTCATTAAATTTTTTTTTAATGATATAAAATAAATATGTTATTTGTGGTGGTATAAAAATAACTAATAAATTTTTTTATGGTATACATGTAAAAAAGCCGTAATAATTTTCATCTCAAATCTGAAGATTTGCTCACATAGATTGTAACAATATAATCAACTACGAAATTCTAAATTAATTGCTTCTACTAGATACTTTTAGCCTTCACTTTTATAACAATAATAATAATAATAAACATAAAAGCTGTCTCTTCAATATAAAAATAATTAAAACAAATTGTAAAAGCTTCATTGAAATAAAAAGAGATCATAGTACCTGAAGAACAAGATTCACAAACCTTAATTAATCCAAAACCTCTCTCGCTCGAATAACCCAAACAATGAACAGCCCCTCTCTCTATATATGTATGTATTTATATGTAATAACAGATCACAAAAGGAAAGAATGTAGTGAAGACTAATAATTAAAAAAATTCAATGTATTTATAGAGGAAAAAAATGTCCAATAGTGGAAGTTTTTATTGAGTTGTTTAATCTGTTGACACATCAGTTGAATTCCTAATTTTGCGGTGATGACCTGCCTTTTTTATGAGTTCTTTAAAGTTGAAAATTTGACAACGGTCTGATGATCATCTAACGGTGGATAGGTGTTGTGTGTCAATGAAAATCCGTCTCAAGTTACATTTATGTAAATGTGACTGTTCTTGTGTAAATGTAACTAACATGAGACAAACTATCGGACTATATTAGACAGTAATTGACTCACGAGATTATATACATGAACTCATCTGTTACATTTATAAAATGTAACTAATATAAATAAATTATAGAAAATGAATAGTTACATTGTAAAAAATGTAATAGTAATGTCATACAAGTATTATTTATGTTTAGAAAAATATAACTGACTCACAATATAACATGCATGATGTAATAAAACTGACAATCATAAATATAGTTACATTCATAAGTGTAATTGACGATCAATACATAAAAAAGTTTCATGTTTTAGTTTTAAAAATCTAATAGACATTCAAAATGAAAATCATAAAAGATTAAATTTAAATTCAGATATTACTTGCATTCCAACAAGATTAAAACATGGAAAAAAAAATAATATCAAACAAAACCAATTGCAAATCCAAAATTTAACAAATGTAAAACCTAATCCGACAGATAGTGAAACGAAATCCAAAATCGAAAAAAAATGAATCAGTTACTATAAATTCCTCCGAAGTAGAAATTCGCTCCTAGGTGTTTTTTATACAAAAATTCAGTTCTAAATAAAAAGATCAATCAATAATGAATGAATAAGAACTCAATTGAACATTCCAAATAAAGAAAGACAAGAATTAATACTCCTCCGTGACTGCACGGATGAAGATGTGAAATTGTAATCATCACCACGTTTTGGAGAGTAGTTACCAATTAAAGCTAAAAATATATAATATGTAATGTTCATTTGCCACCTCATGAAACATGTGATTGGGATATTTTAGATGGGGCTTAAAACACATTATTGTTTATTTAATTATTTGTACAGGTGGGACTCGGTTGTTGTGATTATATATAAATGAATGTGCAAATGTATATCTTCTAATAAAAAAAACTAGAGAGCACAATGAACAAGACTACACACAATGCCCGACATCATTTTCTCTCTAGCTCGTAACGCAAGTGTCAATATTTATATAAGAATTAGTTGAGCATGAACAATTTTTAAAGCTTGATTGTAAATGAACTGAGCTCGAGCAGAGCCATGAGCCTATACGAGTTCGTTTCGAATATGATTGCTTTTTTAATATAATTGTTTATTTTTGGTACTTATCTGTTTTCCATATGTTTTAATTGCTAAACGAGTTTTTTTTAACTAAACGAGATTTTTTTCAGCTAAACGAGCTTGAGCTTTGGTTCAAGCTTGCACTTGAGCTTTTTTTCACAAACAAACCGAGCCAAACTTTAATCAAGTTTTTTACAAGTCAAATGAGTCGAACTTGAATACAAAATTAAGCTCGGACCTGAGCCGAGCCGAGTCTGAACCGAGTCCAAGTTGAACTTAATTATAAATGAGCCGAGCTTAAACACATAAAAGCTTGGTTCGCTCGGCCCATTTATCACCCCTACAAGTAACTTTATGGTTCCCATTTCAAATAATATTGAAATTTATATATAGTTCAAAAGCATATTCATTCAACCATGAAAGGATCTCACAATTTTTGAAATATATTATAAATAGGTTTTCAAAATTTCTAAAATATGAGACGTCAAAACTGATCTTTAACAACAAAATCAAGATATCGGGCTGTCACATATTTAATTGTTTGTAGTATATATACTTGGATCAAAAGAAGCATAATAGATTGATCTTTTTTACATCCACTGTCTTGAAAAATCACATCTGAAAAATAAAAAAAATTGATGTCGTACCAACCTTGTAATTACAGCAACAACAAAATTGTAGTTACACAATCTTTGCCTTGCATCCATTTTCTAGCTCCCTAGTATGTGCTCACTGCATGTCAATATAGAAGACAATATTTCATAGTAACTTACATTAAATTTGTTCTAGAATATAAATGACAATTACACGTATGATCATGTAATATTTTTAAAAAGTACTTGCTCCTCAATTACTAATATATGCGTTTAGAATTCAGTCTCAAAAGCTACATGGAATTGGAGTAACATCACCCATATACGATAATAAATATAAATTGACCAAACATTATTGTAGATAGAATTTAGAACACAAAACCAAAATTTTTACGGTATAACATTGAGGTTTGTAAGGATAATCATGATTCATGAATATAAAAAAAATTAAATACATTTTCAGTCATTTTTAATATATTGTTATGCAATTTGTGTACAATTTTCTCATCTATACTTATAAATGTTATTGAAATCCCTTAAAAATACATTAAAAAAAGAAGAAAATGGCTTCTTTTTCTTTTAAAATAATTCTGAGATTGAAAAATAAAAATTAATGTATTGCTAAATTCATAATAAATTATTTGAAAATCTCAATCTCAAGCAATTAATTAAAATTGGAGCTGTGGAATTACCGTAGTTGCTGTTTATATTAAATTATATTTAGAACTTGGTATTCTCCAATATCTCATATGTTTATTATTAACCTGACAACTCATCCACAATAAATCACGAAGTCTCAACACCAATTTTTTTTATAACACCACCAAAGTTAAGAACCTTTATAGGTATATTAACCCGAAAACCCAAAACAAGTTGATGACATGAGGCACACTAATGGCATGACAGAGTTCACTAGCTACTGATTAGATGCATGAAAAATCATTCATCACATGGCATGTATGTTCTTAATTATAATTTACAAGAAATGATGTTTGGCTTCACTAATTTATGGTTTTACTATTATTATTGTTCAAAGGCCTCTTGTGAGAGACTGTAGCAAATTTAGGCTAACCAACATATGCTATTAAGGATGGCAGAGGACAGATAAATGGGAAATCCTCCCTAACCTGGTCCTATAGAGACAGATTTAGTCTTAGGGTGCGTTTGGTTGCGCGATTGCAAAATTGATTCTGCAGGAATCTGCGATTGCAAACCTGATTCTGCAGGAAGCTCACTTTCTCAGCTTTTTGAAATCGCAGCTTTTGGACACTATTTGTCTGCAATCGCTGGGTTTAAAACTGCGATTACAAAACTGTTTGGTTGCGCGATTGCAAACGCAGCTTCCTGTAATCGCAATCGCAGCGCAATCGCGCAACCAAACGCACCCTTAGTCCCCGTTTGGATAGCGGAAATGAGTTATTCTGGATAGATAACTATGTCATTATAGATAACAAATCTACATGAATAAGATATTTTCTGTTTGGTTGTGTTTTTTTTTATTCTCGTTGGAAAACGTAAGAATAAATGTTGAGTTGTATGGTTGATAAAAAATAAAATATAAATAAAGTGTGAAAAAGTTAATTTGACATGTGGGCCATTTGATGTATAAAAGGTGTTGATAGGTGATTTGTTGTGATAAGGTGTAAAAAATTGATTTGACATGTGAGCCCATGATAATAGATAAAGTGAGTATAACTTATCCTAGGGGTTACTTAGAATTGTTATACTCTCTTATACTCGTTTAAACTGGCTTAGTAATACCAAGTTATACTCTGCAAATAAACAGTCATTTTCCCTATCCATTCTTATACCACCCTTATACCACTGTTATTTGGGCTTAACCTGTTACCCAAACGGGGGCTTAAATTTCAAACTCAAACTCCACCTGTTCCAACCCGATAAAGATATGGGACGGGTTTGGATTCAAATAAAAAACCCGTCACACCCTGTCTACCATGTGAAAATCATTTATATCCTTCAACATTAATATAATACATAAATAAAACCAACCTATCATATTTTCTTAATGTACAGTTGATAAAATACCTAAACATATACTAAGTAATATTATATAACATACCGAATAAAGATAAATGATTTAGTCTATAAGCTTAAAAAGATTTTAAAATGTTTAAAATATTTGGATTCTTAAACGAGTTTCCTTGTAAATGGGATTGGATGGGACGAATTAGAGTTTTTTAAAAAAACTCGTTAGGATGGGTTTGGGATGGAATAATCACACCCATCACAGATTTGAGACAGGTTTAGGACAAAATTTTATTAACAAGTTTGAGATTGAGATTAATCAAACTCGTCCCAACCTGCCTGTTGCCATCCCTATATGATATGTAAACAACTATTGCAGCTTTCTAAAACCCATAGAGAGCCTCATACAAATCAGTATGTTTTGTAGTCTCGTATACAATCTCATACATTGTGATAGCATAGTGTATACTACGTTATCATAGTATATAGGGCTGCATTTTTTATTAAAAAGTATAAACTAGTAAATTTTAGTGTATATGTCAATTTGTCTACACTTCGTATGCACTTCAAACAAATGAGTGTATATTTTAAACAAAATAGTATAGATTGTAGATGGAGTTACACAAGAGACTGGATAAATCATTTTCCTTGTCTATAGCAAGAGAGTTAAAAAGTTATATTGACGCAATGTGAAATTGTAAATAAAGAAAATATTAGACAAAAAAACCCTAAGGACTAAAATAACCTCGTGTAATTTTTATCGACAATGGTAATCCAGAAGTAGCGGGCATTGGGAATGCTATTGATGGACTTATGGCCTATTTAGGTAGCGACATAAGTTATTCTATGATATATTATTGTTTCAATATTGATAATGAATAAATCATTTTTTGTTTGATTGATGAACAAAATAATAAAATTTTTGTTGTTTGATTGACCATGATATGAATAATATGTTAATAAATAATCATAAAAAGTAAAATGCATATAAAATTTATTAATACATAAGAATACTTAAATTATTTTAAAATAATCTAATTATCTCCATATTTTCACATAATTATCCCGTATGATTTATGAATATGCACGTGCCTTGTCGAATATGACACTTGTTGAATATTTACCGGGTTTATTGGATTCGTTACTTGCTTGTTCAACATCATTGGGGATTTAGGTTTTACTAATTAATGGGAAAAAAAAAGAATTCTGAGAAAGTTTCCTCTTATAGTGAGGATGAACCCTTTGTCAAAAGTATTTTATGTTTTTTTTTGTGTGTTTTTATGTGTGCACTATTAAAAAAAGAGTTAGCAAAAAATTTGTTTAAGTTGATGTCATTAGAAAAAAAAAGTTTTCCTTTCATTGGAAACATTTTCATTGTCTACAAAAAGAATTTAAGATGAATATTGTTTTAATGGTCAGTTATGTAAAAAAATGATATTAAATTTCAGAAAAATCATTTTGTGAATTTGAAGGTCCATTATAAGAGTTCAAATAATTTGATAGTTTATTTTATGCCTATGTAACTATATTATTTTATCCAAAAGTTTGTTAAGATTTGTTAAGACAAAATAATGAAATAATTAGATTAGTAAGGACACACGATATTAGATTGGCTTTAAATTTCATCTATACAAAGTATGAACAGCTTCAATTTAAAGGGTTGTAAAATTATTAAATTTTTATTTTGCAAAGTTTTGAAACTCAACCTCACTATTTTTATTTTATTTAGAACATTAAAACCCAAACAATAGAGGAAGGGTACGTAACTCATTCTTTGAAGACTATACTTCTCTTATTCATTGTTTGGTTCTCTCAATACATCCAAACTGATTCCATGAAAACCTTCGTGATTGCATATTTTAAGGAATATAGATTTCGTGGAAGTGGATGCAATGGAAAAATAAAACAAGGAACCGGAGGAATAAAGAGGAATATAGATTTCGGTGCTGTTTGGCAAAGATGGAAAGCGGATTTTAAGTACCGATTAATAAGTGCAGAAAGAGGTTATGATGATACTCTTTAAGAGTTCAAGAAAAAAAACATTTGGTTCAGCGAAAAATAAGCAGTATTTTAGATAAGTGTGTTTGGTTAACCAGTTGACATATGTGCTTATTGGAAGTGTATTTTGATTCATTTTATAAGTGTTAAATGTTATTTTGATGTTTGGTTGAAAACCTGAAAACAAGATTATTAAAGTTTTTTTTTCTACGTGAAAAATAAATAATTTTATGTTAAATATGTCGTGATCTCTGATAATTATAAACTTCCATGTAGGGGCGAAGACGGGGGGGGCTGGGGTCCGGGCCCCCAAGCAAAATTCAAATTATTTTTGGTGGGCCACTCCCACATATCACCAATCAATTTAAATGATCAAAAAACCAAAAATAAACTAAACACTCCCCTTACATTTCCACGTTAACCAGCCCAGGCCACCCCAACCAAAGCCCAAAATAATTTAGGTGGACCACTCCCCCCACATGGTCCATCAATGATCAAAATAAATGTCCCAAAAATAAAAAATAGAAACAAAGAATTAAGAAAACCCTCCCACTCCCTCCTTATATTCCCAGCGTCACATCCCGCAATGGCGAAAATATCAAATTCGTGCGTCCTCCGAAACCTCATGTTAGTCTCTTCTCACATATTGTATTTATTTTTATTTATTCTGTTTGTTTTTGTTTATTTATATATTGTATTTACATAGTGTATTTATTATATAATTGATTCTTCATTCTTTATTGAATTTATTATTTGTTTATTTTGTTTAATTTTTGTTTATTATCATATGATTGATTCGTTAATTTGGAATTTGTATCTCTTTGTTGTTATTTATTATATTAAATTTTTTAATATTTGAATTAATTTTGTTCTATATAATTTTTTTTGAATTTATGTTTTACAATTGAAAAATAGGTCAAAGCATGAGCAAGATGAAAAGGAATGATTCTTTTTTTGAATTTGTTATATGCTTTTTTGAATTTATTTTGTTTAAGGGAAATGGCTCCAACTCCAAAGCCAATATTAATCCTTCTTCTAATGTTGATCCACCTCCGATCATTAAAAATCCTTCATCGAAACGTTCAAGAACTGAAAATGTAATTGATACTCCTTTTCAATTATAAAACGTGATCCAGGATTGCGTTTACAAATTTGGGAATATCCGATAAATCAACAAGATATTATTCATCGAGATTACATTAAGGCAAGACCTTATCAACATAAGCTTTCAGAATATCCAGCATCGGGTGAACATAATCGCAAGTTTCAGTATTCTTGGTTTGAAAAGTTTTCTTCATGGTCTTAGCATGGCTCTTGATCCGAGAGATAGTTATAAGTCATTTAATATTGATGATAAATGCACCCTCGCTAAAACATTTTATCATCAAGATTTCATGGAGCAAGAGATTGTTTTGTTAAGATATCAACTACAACATTATGAGCTTGATGTACCTGCTGACACAAGACTATAGAATTTCTGAACTATGTCGAGATTAAAGGAAACAGAAAAGTCAAATATTTTTTATCTGATTGACAGATTGATTCGTCTTGTTTAACTCTTCCAGTCTACATAGTAACTACTGAACGATCATTTTCAGCAATGAAGCTTGTTCAAACAAGATTTCGTAATAAGATGGAAGATGAATTTCTTGCAAATTGCTTAATTTTATATATTGAAAGAGAAATAGCTGAAAATTTGGCAATGATATGATTATGGATGAATTCTATGCTGTGAAAAATCGTCGGGCACAATTGAAGTAGAAGCTATATATGTTTTTAATTTATTTTTGTTGGTATTAAATAAACATATGTGCATTGATTTTATGAATTGCTTGACTTTTAATATATTTTTGTCTTAAATTATCACACTATATATTTATATTTTTTTTAAAAAAAATTAGTTGAAGTCCCTTATTTGCGGCCCCCCCTTGCTCTAATTCCTAGCTTCGCCCCTGCTTCCATGTATCTCTTCAGATTGCAAAGAGTACAAAATTTCCAAATGCCATTGTTGAAGAACAGGGAGAGCAAAAAAATAAATTTCATCATATGTAAGAGGTTAACTGTTGCATAATCTACTACAAATATGCACCCATTAACACAGTTTCTCTAAGAAGAGGAGTCCATATAGACAAGAAAAAGCCTAATAAATTAGTTGGTCTGACATAGGGATTAATTGAGGAATGATCTGGGAATTTCAATGCTCCCAAACATGGGGTATTATGTTACAATCTTGACTGCTCCACAGAGGTCCTAGTAAAGATAGGGTATTATATTTTGGATTGGCGGTTGGTTATCCTCGACCCCTCCCATCCTACGCATATCCACCCACATGAAAGAATTACGGTGGTCCTGCATACAAGTGAAATACACAAGTCATTTCTGAAACACAGAATACTACATTAATGTATTATATAAAGGTCACAAATTACACAATAATCAATGCCCTATCTTCTTCCCCACTAAATTTAATTTGAAATAATATGATAATCCTATTATAAAGATCACACACAAACCAATACACCAAACATATCGGCCACAAATTCAGGATTCATGATTACAAAGAAATAGAGGAACCAAAAACGAAAAGGTGGCAAGTAGTAGCTATAGGAAGACAGCCAATGGGTCCACCATGGATATCTTTTATCATGTAAACAAAGACAACTAGCCATGCATTACATGAACAACAACACAGTTCAAGTAATATGGAATTAGAAATCACAACCCCAATGAACCACTTCCCACACACAAACAATTGATTCAAGTTTATAGTCTGAACATTAGGATGTGTCAATCTATATACTCCTTGAAATTTAAAGATGATTTTAGACCACTCCTAAGTTGTTGGAATTTTTCAAGGCACTCAATGGCAGATCTAATGCTAATATCCGATGCCTCCCTTTCTGGATATCAATTTTTTTCACTGACACTTCACACAAAGATAATGAATATTTTTTCAAACTTCAATTCATAGTTAAACCTTTGTTTCTGCTCCATATCTGTAGGAGTCTAGAAATCCTATAACATTTTTCCATAATTCCATCCTATGGAATCTAGAAATCCTATGGTTGTTTTGGCATGTAATTGTTATTCTTTTTTTTTTTTCTTATATGAAGTCATTTTCTTATATCAAATGCTATGCATACCTATAAATGTAATAAGCAATGCATCACTATGATTACCAATCAAATAAAATACATGAAACATCCCCAAAACGGCTAACCCAAACCCCAATCATCAAAATTCTATAATTAAATCCATGAATTCACATACCAGATATAAAACCAACCGACCAGGGAGAAATCATGTTCTACTACATTATACATGAAGTCCTTTGTAAGGTAACATACACACGATCCACATCCGTATTACTCAAAAACAAAGCATCACAAGAGTTCAAGAATGATGTGCATCCATATACATAAACATAAACCCTTTTTTCTATTAAATACACATAATGTAATATATAATTTGATTGAGAAGATTGCTTAGGGCACCTAAACTACAACAACACCTATCAATGATAAATCAAGTCCTTACATAGAGCCTCAGAGGGCTTAGGGCATATTAGGCCCCTGTCATTCATCCCTAAAGCGTAGGTCACCTCAATTTTGGAAATTTCCTTAACTTATTTGTAAATGTACCATTAAAGTAAATAAATAAATGACTTGTGCATCAACATTTATTAGATTTGTTATTGATTACTAGTGGACTATTCCATAATACAGAGCATATTGTCTACCATAAAGCAAAATTTGAACCGTTGCATATGATTAAAAAGAAAACTCCTCACAAATTATATTAATTTGCCATAAATCAATAGGATATTCACTTGAGATCTGAAATTCTAAATACATGGATCTTGATGTAAGTCAATACTCCTCTAGTCAATGATGTAAAATTCTCAAATCATCTGATCTTAAATTGAAATGAATGATCTTGATTAGTTAGAAATATGTTTTTTTGGGCCCTGTTCTGGTTTTCGTATTGGCTTATGAAAAATATGTAGATCTCCAACTTGAACATTGAATGTCACATGGATTCTTATTTTTTCATGTAAATGTAAATCATTAATACACGCTTGTTTGGTTCCTCTTCACCCAAAAAAAAAAGGAATGTTTTTATGGTCAACAATAACCCAGATTTACTATTGTGAATAACCATTTCATTGAATATATTAGTTATTCTGATGTTTCCTGAAGGCATTAATACACTGAATATAAAACAAATATATACATATTTCAAAGCATATCAACAACAAAACCCAGAGACAATGGGATTTCACATTCCTTTAAAAATGAAACCCTAGCATACAAACAGTATGTATTACCTAGATAGTTGGATGTGGAGTAACTCCGAAGAGGAGGCACGAGCTCGGACTGTCGGGAGACAGAGACGGAGACGGAGATGGAGATGTTGTTCCGTGATGGTGGTGGAGGTCCGGCGATCAGGGGTGGCCAGAACAGAGAGGATCCGTGGTCTTCACGTCGCGGCGCAGAGAGAGGGGTTAAGGAATATCGTTTAGGGTTTGCATTTTGGGGTTGTTTGGCGCTAAGAGACAGACGAGGTCTGGGGATTCGATCGATTAGGGTTTGGGAGAGCCGATCCCTTTTTTTATTCTTCGAAGGAATCAACGAAGAGAGAGGATTGAGGAGAGAGAGAGAGAGAGCTGGCCGATTTTGACCTTATATACCACGTGTAATTTGGGTTAAGTTCCAGGGGTACAGGGGTCATTTCACATCGGCGTAAAAATAGCGATTGGCAACTGCGGATTAATAAGTGTCGGGATTCAGCTAAAAAAAATCAAGGGTATTTATCTGAATAAGGAAAGATAAGCTCTTATAAATGGTTGTCATTCTGTCAACCAAACGCATTTTATACTGAATAAGTGCTACTAACCCGGTTTCAGCTGAATAAGCTCTTATATTTGGATGAACCAAATAGCAGCTTCATGAAATACCAATTCTACCCACTCCCATATTTTATGAACCAATAATGGAGGAAGGGTAACTCACTTTCTTTGAAGACTACACTTTTCTGATTCATTGTTTGTTCTCCAAGTACATTCAAACCAATTCCATGAAAACCATCACGATTGCATATTTTAATTAGCAAGTGGCTAACACAATGGTATTGATGTAAGCGAGCTCATATGCAATGGAAAAATAAAACAAGGAACCGGAGGAGTAAGGAGGAATGGAGACTTCAATATACTCATCCCTGGGTTGCTTTCCACCTTATGTACTCTCATGGTTATTCGGCCCTGAGGCATAGACTATAGTTTTTTGTTCTTTTTGGGACAACGAACATAACAAGACGGGTTGGCAACAGTTCTGTCTTTAAACCCTGTGCTTGTGTTACCGCTCCTTGATCGATAAAGGGAGAGAACATAGGGAGAGAATCCCAGTTGTCCTACTCAGTTTATGTCTTTATCATCTCTCTGTGAAAGGAATGGGAGCGGGCGAACTCAAAAAGGAATCCCGATACCCGCAAAGGGACTGGGTTTAGCATCGGAGTGCGACACTAATTCTATCCACTCCCATATTTTATGAAACAATAATGGAGGAAGAGTAACTCACTTTCTTTGAAGTCTATACTTTTCTGATTCATTGTTTGGTTCTCCCAGTACATCAAAATTGATTCCATGAAAATTATTGCGATTGCAGATTTTAATGAAGCAGCTGACGCGATGATTTTCATGGAAGCGAGTTTAGGTGCAATGGAAAGATAAAACAAAGAACCAGATGAGTATCTTTGAAGACTATGCTTTTCTGATTCATTATTTGGTTTACCCAGTACATCCAAACTGATTCCATGAAAACCATCATGATTGCAGATTTTAAGGAAGCGGCTAACACGACGGTTTTCATGGAAGCGAGTATGGATACAATGGAAAAATAAAACAAGGAAACGGAGGAATAAGGAGGAATAAAGACTTCAATATACCAATTCTTCCCACTCCCATATTTTATGAAACAATAATGGAGGAAGTAACTCACTTTCTTTGAAGCCTATTCTTTTCTAATTCATTATTTGATTCTCCCAGTACATCCAAACTAATCCCAAGAAAACTATCGCGATTGCATATTTTAAGGAAGCGGATAACGCGATGGTTAACATGGAAGCGAGTTCAGATGCAATGGAAAAATAAAACAAAAAACCGGATGAATATCTTTGAAGACTATACTTTTCTGATTCATTATTTGGTTCTCCCAAAACATCCAAACCGATTCCATGAAAACCTTCGCGATTGCAGATTTTAAAAAAGCGACCAACATGACGGTTTTCATGCATGGAAGCGACTGTGGATGCAATGAAAAAATAAAACGAGGAACCAGAGGAATAAAGAGGAATAAGACTTCAATATACCAACTCTAACCACTCCCATGCACACGTCCATAACTAAGAGCATCTTAAAAAATCTCCCCAATGTTTTCTTACATTGTGGGGGACAAAAAGGCTCCCGTATGGAGCTTTTTTTTATCACTCCAAAAGCCTCATCATTCTTACCTTATATTCATTCCAAATGACCAATTTATCCCAGCATTGTGGATTGGCTCACCATCTTCATACAAATGATTCAAAGTATAGAGTGTCAACCAAAAAGGATTTAGATGAAAACAGAAAAACATAACCAATTAAGATAAGATATAAATACCATGTCACCACAAAACACAATTGAATGTAAAGTCTAGTTCAACTAGAATTAAAAAAATCATGTCATAACTTCAAATGGTTGCATAATTAATCATTTCAATCAAATTTAAAAAATTGATAATAATTAAAAGAATTTAATATTGTTATGAGGTATGAGGAACTATGGATTTTGAGCAGATGTCGGCTGATCTAGTGCACCAGATATGTGGTTAGGATTTTAAAAACATTTTATCAAACAATTTTTGGAAATGAAAACCCTCACAACAAACTACAATCCCAAAATCAACAAACCCTAGAACAAATCAATATCAAGCCTCAAAGAGACCCTCACAACATACCACAACCCACAAAGTCTCCAAAGATTTACACAGAGAGAGAGAGAGACGGACGACGGACAGACAATGAAATGGAAGGTTTTGATTTTTTATTTTTTTTAGGGTTTTTAGGGTAGAGAGGAAGATGTGATATATTTGGGAGAGATGATTTTAAAAATAGGGAAAGAAAGAGTTGGTTGGAAAAAAAAAATGAGTTTTGTTGAAAAGAATAAAAAGTCTTTTTGCATTGTAGTTTTCCCTACAAGACTCCATACATAGGGAAAAATATGGTAGGGAGGGGTGTGAGAAGGCTTTTGGAGGTGAATTTTACAGTTTTTGACTCCCTATATAGAGAAAAATATGATGTAAGGAGTCTTTTGAAGATGTTTAAGAAACACAAATCCTCCACCTTAGCTGTCCTCGATTCTACTAGTGTCAGACAAGGCGGAAGGCGGTGGATTTGTGGTTAGATGAGGCGGCGATGGTCGCTGGGGATTTCGACATATTTATCTTCTTTAGATAAAATGAGAGAAAGAATTTAGATTATTTAAAAGGGCTAATGGAAAAGGAAAATATTTTTTATCATTTAAAACAAGGTGTAAGGCTATATTTATCATTTAAAAATATTTTCACAAATAATTTATAGGCATTAATTGATCAAAATGATCCATTTTAAAATTTAATTTTAACACACAGAAAAATAAAATATAAAATAATAAAACAAAAATATCAACAAAAGATTCCACACTCATTCCTAGCTAAACCCTAAAAACAAATATTAATGGAACATCTCATATTAAAAAGAGTAGGGAAGAAAAGAAAAAAAAATCATCCATAAACATAGTCCACGAGTAAATTTTTAATAAAATCTTAATAAATATCCTCAATGAACAAATATATAAATCAATGGACAAAACATTAAAATTAAAATCTATCTATTACAAAAAATAAAAATAACATGTTCATGGGAAAAAAAACATTTCAAGAAAGCCTCATTGTTGTACAATTTTGATAATTGATCTTAATTACATAAATGATAACCCTTTTTTATTTTTAATTCAAAAATAAAATAAAAAGCTGATTATAAAATATAAACCCTAGACAGAAAAACAAATCAAACCTGCTGCAAATAAAAGAAATAGGCTTTTTTCTCAAAAGAAAAACCCAATTCAAGTTATTCCCACTACTCAACTTAATCTTTCTCACTACCCAAAATTACCAAAATATCATTATTTATTTAATTTTTTTGTCTTCCTTTCCCACTACCTATTTCAACAGCGCCCAGTCGAAATCTTCTTCACTGGGAAGACAGAGGCCCGTCGAACTGTATAAACAAATGTCGACATGGACTCAATCAAAATCTACTTCACATGGACGACAAAAGTCCGTCGATCTGTTCGAGTAAGTGTTGACATGAACGTTTCGATTTCTTTAAAACAACACATATCTTCTAAAAATTAATAATTTTATACAGTCATTTAAGCCTTACAAAGAAACAAAAATTTCATTTAAAACATTTAAGTTCTTCTGGAAATCATTCACTATTTTATCATGTAAATAAAATGTGTAAAAATGGAAAAACAAACAATCATATAAATGAAATAAACATTAAACATTCCATATACACAAGTGAAGTATCAAGAAATATTTTATATACTTTCGACATGAGATTCCACTTGTTTAGAAAAGAAAATAATGTTTCTTGTTTATATGAAATGTTTACTGTTTATTGGGTTCAACTAACTCTTTGTTTGATATTTTTGTTTCTAATACTTAAATAAATATATATGTGAATGATTTTTAAAAGATTTAAATAACCTAAATGACATTTTTGTTTTTTTAAGGACCTGAATGATTGTATAAGTGATTGATTCTTAGAAGAAAGTTGTTGTTTTGAAGGGTTCGACACATTACACTTACTCAAACAGATCGACGGATCTATGTCGTCCTAGTGAAATATACTTCGATTGGGTCCCTGACAACACTTGTTTAGACAGTTTGATAATCTTTGTCGTCCCAGTGAAGATGACTTCGACTGGACGCTATCGAACTGGGTAGTGAGAAAAGGGAGACAAAAAAAAAATAATGGCATTTTAGTAATTTTGGGTAGTGGGAAAGATTAAGTTGTCCTTGCCCTTCTAATAAAAGAATAAGATAAGATTCACTAACTTGAATTAAATGTAACCTCTCTCTCTCTATCCAGAATTAGCCATCTTTAGAATTACCAATATCACATGGAATAATTAATTAAAAATCTAATAAATTAGCACTGTCATCAAGATCTATAAGTTAGACATACTTTAAGGATTCAATTTGAAACTACTTTGAAATCCTTACATATATATATAGTTAAGATGTAAATTCATCATTCAACATGAAAAGGTTTTCAAAATTTTCTAAAATTTGTGATAATATTAACAGGTTTTCAAATATTTTAAATATGCCATCTCATAAATAATGTAGAAGATTTTTCATTATTTAGCAATAAAAAACTCTTAAACAAAAAAATTAAAACAAAATGAAAAGCTTAAAAGAAAGATTATAATGTCTAAAGAACAAAGATTCACTTACCTTAATTAGTGGCAACATTCTCTTCTACAATAATACAACAATGAACACAGCAGCCCCTCTCTAAAACGAAATGCAAAAAAAAAGAAAAGAAAAGAATGCAATGATGACTAAAAAACAATATGCATTTATTTATGAGTCATGATACCTAGGCCCCAAAATATAAGCCCCACTCACAAGCCCCATGAGGTGTCATTATCTCATTGGTTGGCTTGTTGACTTTTTAAAAAGGGTAAAATGACAAAATACAAATATGTCATTTATTAAAAATCTCTCACATTAAACCAAATCCCCCTTTTTTTCTAATCAGTTACTAATTTTTCATATTTACACCAAAATTTATGTATTTCAAAATTTGAATTTTGAAATCCTTATCAGTAACTCAATTTTCAATTTCAATTACACTCATATCTTACCTAAATTACACCAAAACTTATCTAAATTATTTTTTTTTAAATCCTTCAAACGGTTACTGTTACATTCACGAATGTAACAAAAATAACACAGATTTAAAAAATTAATTGACTATTACATTTTTTTGTCAAAAAATTTAACTGTTATATTTATGAATATAACAAATATAAATCAATACATGCATGCGGTTGACTATTGCATTTACAAATGTAACAAAAATAACACATTAAAAAAATGACTATTTACATTGTCAACAATGTAACAGTTTTATCAAATAACTACTCATTAAAAAATGTAATAATATCAAATGTTACATTTCGATATTAAGACAAAAACAAATCAAACTGTGAAAATGATATTCAATACATGAAAAAAATTCATGTTCAAACATTTAAAACAAAAGATAAAATACAATTCGATTACGAATCTAATAATATCAAACATGATCCGAGAGACATTGAGGTGAGATCAAAAAAAAAAAACGATTTCGTGCCTTTCAAAACCTCAAAAATAAAATTTCATATATGCTCCATGTGTTCTTCATAAACAAAATCAGTTTAAAAAATCAAGCATTGATTAATATTGCTGGATTTGCTGCATGAAGAATCAATTAATGATTAATAGATACAGGATTTTCAAAATTAAATGATATTTCACAATCATAGGGATTTATGTTGAGGTAGTTATCAAGTAATTGACATAATAAATAATTCTTTATTGCTACGTGGGGTCTGATTTGGGGCATATAAAGTTGGCGTTGTGTGTCATTATTGTTTATTTATAGAGGGGATAATCAAATTATTATTATTATTATTTTATTATGTTAGACTCTATCTTTAACTTCCTCATTTTACGGTGAAGGCTTAACTGTTTTGAGGATCACTTTTAGAAGTTCAAGAGAATTACAGCGGTCCGATGGTTATCTAACGGTCAGGATTTGTCCTTATCAAAACAGGTTTATGAATCCGAAAGTAATGTTAATTAACAGAAAAAAGGATAAACAGCGAAATTAGACACACTTTTGTGGAATATTTTAGTTTATGTTATTATCTTTACAGGTAGGTTGTTGTAACTGATTATATAATAATGATGAGATCTGTATTATCCAAGCTTTTCAATTATATTAAAAATATTTTGAAAAATAAAAAAATTATCTAGTGTAGATACAAATGTCAATGTATCCATGCAGAAAATTTTCAAATTTAACGTATATTTGTCTTGGTCTCGGTGAGAAATGAGAATGAAATTTTTGTAAAATTTGTGTGTGTATATAATCATTCAACATTCGTTTCTCAAATATAAAAAATTATTTGGGATGCAGATAGATATCTATCTGTATCAATGTATCCACTATTAAAAAAAAGTGTGTTGACATATATTAAATATTTCTATATTTTAATTTTATATATTGTTTAAATTCAATTATCGTGTATGTTAATCATAATCCTCAAAATTTAAACAACACCTACATTTTTTTTGGTACAAATAAAATGTTAGACTTGTCATGTTTCCGACTCCAATTACAAATCACACATTTTTTTAAAAAAAAATTCAAAATAATATTCATAATCTAATGAGATATATACTTTTATTTAAAAATAAAATATATACTCTAATGTACTCATTTACAGAATTTATAAAAAAATATCTAACAGGATATATATCTCGTTGTAATAAGAAATATGTAAAATATATGCATGTCACTTCATACAATTATTATTTTTTTAATTAGTTATGTATATATTTATAAAAATCAAAATGTTTGTGGACGGTAAACAATACTGTAAAAGGATTGAGTCGTAACATTTTAAAAAATAAATAAAAAATATGCATTAAATTATATGAGTATATATATTTATGAAAGTGTAAAACCAAGTGTGTATACAATTTACTAAAATTTAAACATCTTGCATACTAAAAAAAATAATGTGGGAAATATAATAATTGTCCGTAATAAATCACTATATGACCAGGTATTTCAATCAGATTGGATACAGATCAAATGCATTATTATCCATATTTGCATTCAAATTGTACATGTGAATATTATTATTTGCATTCAGATTTTTTTAAAACCAGAGTGAACATAGGTACTTTTTGAAAAATTTATATATATCTTAAATATACATTAGTTAGGGTGACTAGGTGACACATTATGTATGACATGATAGAATTATAAAAATATATAAAATAAAGATGTTAAGACGTTTCATCTCCCAAGAATTATAAAGATTATACTGTATAATATGTTATATGATTCCATATACTCCATTATATTTAACTACCGCAAACCTTACTTCAAATATTCCTGAGTGTATTTTAGGGCCACGAAACACCAAGTCAATAAGTCATGGTAAGATAGTCTTAACATGTTCTAACATATTTTTCTAAAAAAAATAAAAAATAAATAAATAAAAGAGTAGTAGTCCTAACTTCTATTAATTAATTTTTTTTCTAAAATGAACGAAATTGGTTGGGCATTTTGAAAATAAATCCTCACAAAAAATAAATGTGCATGATCGGTCCCTGGATTTTGAAAATCAAACAATTCCCGATTCGGTTTCTCCACACACAGACACTCTCTCTCCCCCTCACTCGACTAAAACGAAACTCTCTCTCTCTCTCTCTCAAAATCGGTATTTTTTTAGTTGATTATGGTGAACAAGCGAGGGAAGAAGAATAAGATCGTCAATGGGTCCCCGTCTCCCTTACCGGAGACCCAAACCGATGGAGCTGCTGCCGAGGTCGACGAATTCAGCAATCGAGAAGGTACCGAAGAGAAATTTGTGTTTTGGGGTTGGCTTTCATTGGATTGCTTTCCTGTTCAACAAAATTGGGGGTTTAGGTTTCATCAATTAAAAAAGAAAAAAAAGAATTTTTTTTTTAAATGCTTAGCCTGTGTTCAATCTTTTGTTAAAAAAAAAATTCGCCCTAAAAGATCTTCATTGACCTTAAAAAAAAAAATCTTCCTTAATTTTTTTTGTGTACCTGCAGATTTGCAGAAGAAGATATTTTATTAGCTTTTCTTTAGTCAAATTTTGATTAGCTTTTGGACATACGATTGTTGACTGTTTGAATGATTCATTAAGGTTGATATCGAATGCACATTTTTAAAGTTGAAATTTTGATTGTTTCCAAATCTCGAATTCAACTCCCTTTGAGAGATTCTTTGTTAAACCTACCACCTGCTGTACATTTTTTTATAAAAAAAAATTTATTTTACGAGTGAACTACAGTGGTTTTAAAGCCTTATTTGCGAAGAATGCCCTCTTCACTTGTTCCTGTTAGAGCATTAAGGTTTGTAGTTTTTGAAGTTTTCTTTCCGTTTATTTGCTATTTATATACATCATGAAAAAAAAAGGAGAATTTGTAAGTTCCGCTTCATCAGAGAATGTTTATTTTCTTTGAATCAATGGCGTAATGCTTAGCAATTAGCTTAAGCAAAAGCTATTATGTTCATGTACTGACTTTGGGCAATATCTTCAGTAAAAATGACATATTTATTATGACATGACTGGTGATTTCTATGGAGGTTCTCCACTACTAAATCTTTTTAATTAGCTTTGGGGAGTCCTTAGAGAACTGATCTTTGTTCACCTCTATAGTTGTTAGATTTAATTCATTCAAGCTTTGCATTTTCTAGGAGCCGTTTCTTTTTTCATTACTTTTTTTTGAAAGATAATGGTAGGCTTTCACCTTCATATTAACATACGAAGAAGAATGCCCAAAAGCTGTTTCTTGTGCATTTTGTTTCTTCTTTTTGAGAATTTTTCATATTAACTATCCACCTTCATTTTCTAGGATCCTTGTGCATTTTGTTTATTCTTTTTGAGAATTTTTCATATGTGCAAAATCGCTTGTCTTGAGTGCTTAGTATTGACCATGAGTGATGATGGGTTACCTGAGTCGAGATTCTACGTCACTTGTAATCAATTCAATCTCTTCGAAGTTCTAACCATTGTTATCTCTTTATATTTCTTTCTAGGATCAGGTGGATAGTGGACAATGTCTAAAAAATGCCTGTTATTTACTGCAATATGGAAAAAATCTGCTTATTGTTCATGTGGTGTGCCTCAAAAGGTGCATTACAGGGTCCTGTATTGTCACCATTATAAGCTGTAACACATTTACTGATTGCATCTTAGTTTATGAAGTATGCTTGTCTGGGATTGTCTGAAACAGCCTTGGGGCAAGATCATTGTGGTCTGTTTGTGAACTAAGTTGATTTGACTTTTGGTAGTTCTAAATCCCTCAATTGTATCATGGGAAGTTTTCTTTGTGTTTCCGTTTGGTCCTTTGCGAGCTTAATGAGTTATCTTAGAGATCCATACTATATTAAATATGCTATCTCACCTCCTTGTCTAGATGATTTGCAAGTACATGGAACTTAAAGAGTTGCTTTTTGTTTGTATGTGCTAAACTGCGTGACTGATAGGTCCTACCCCACAATTTATAGGCTAAATATTATTGATCCTTTCCTATTGGCCCCATGACTTTGACACAATTTATCTAGGTAAAACCACATCAAACTAAATATTAGTTGTGCTCTGGCTCCGTAGATCCCTTTTTTTTTTCTTTTGTTGGGGGGGGAATTGCTATTTTATTGTCTATTATGGTGGAAAGAAAAGGAGTGACTGAGTATGAAGCCATGCAGTGTTGGTGTCAATAGGTGATTGTTATCTGAAAAACTGCAGCTCAGGGGTCAGTTCGTATGTTGGTTAACATTAGCAATTTTACATCATTCCTGCTTTTTGACCAATACGGACATTGACATTGATTGATCTTTATGGGTCATCTGTCCTGGACAGCTCAAAAGAGAGCCTTTTAACTTCTTCTGTATTGGCTGAGCTGGTTTGTTTAGGATTTTCAGAAAAATATGATCCTGGTATTTCTCCTTCCATTGAATGTTCTTGGTTAGAGTAGATTGAAAAGAAGATGATGAAACAAAGCAGGTACTTATGACAGGTTGCATTGATTAGATGATTCTCTTGGTGCAGCTAGAATGTAGTTGTGCTGAGCTTCTAGTTTAAACCTGAGTGACTATCAACTGCTTCTGATTCTTTCTCTGTTCAAAAGAACCATGTCATTGCCAAACTCACAGTCCAAAGAAATGCTTTCTGCTAAGAGAATAAATGCTGCAGTTTGTATTATATCACAATGCAATAAGACAAGAACATTCAGAAAAGTTCGGAGTACTTTGTGACATACTGGTGAGTTCTTTATGCTAGCAGTTTTTTTCTTTCATATTCACAAAATGGGCTGGGTCTCGAGATGGAGGTTGTGGATATTAGTTATGGTTGGGATGTTTTGGATGGCTTGGGAATTGGGATGTTGTATTTTGATTGGATACGCTTTAGAATCTTCTTTTACCTATTGAGTTTATCATTTATTGGAGAAAATTGGGACATGAATGGCTGAATGCATAAATCCTGTTCTGAAGAGATCTCTGCCCGATTGAGTCTTTCCGTGTGACACTGACTCTATAATTAAGTTTTGAACAGACATATGTGAACAATTGCTTATTTTATTTCTGAGCTTTTATGTTATATATGAAAACTGGGCTACTGTGATATATGAACTTACGTGGGCTACTCTGATTGTTTGTTTTATTTTTGAGCTCTTAAGTAATCATATCAGCTGAATTTTTGTTCAATATATAATTTGATATCATGTCTTAGACTTCCACCGAAAACCCAAATCTAATTGAGCTATCTACTAGACAAATTGAGAGCCTGATATAGTTAGACAGGATCTGTTAAATTGAGGTTTCAATGTAGAGATTCCTTTTGGTTGCCTAGAATTCTGGTTTGTATGCTGGTCACGATGGTGTTGAAATGTAGACAGGTGGTGGACCACCCCCAAAGGAAGAATTATACATTATTTTTCTGTTAAAATGTCCAGGTAGATCACAGCTGACCAAGGATTATTGTAGCATAATATGTACATTTATTTTCTGGTAAACAAGCTATCTATGTCCACTTATGTAATATCCAGCTACTCTTTCAGAAATATGCACCACTCTATTTATTAAAATCTTTGTTTATGTTCTCATTATAGATATTTGTCCCATGCTATCGGTTTATTATCTTATACACTATTAAAGATTTTTATCCAAATTTTCATCTAATTCTCCTTTTTTATCATCGACGATTATATTTAAAGCATTTATCCATCAAAAGGTTTTGTAGTGATTAAATTAATGCAGTCTTTCTTGTTCAAATATGATACAGATGTAGAGCTCATGAAAGGGAGAAAAATCCCTGTATCTGTGGTTGGAATCTATATTTGTCAGTTGCACTGTGCATTTATGTCTGTGTCTTGGAATGAGCATATTCTGGAACTAGAAACATTTAAAAGGAATCAGTGTAGAAGAACATAAGATTATTATCTAATATGTGTAAGGATCATTGAAATTTGATTGTTAATATATTCCATCGGTATTTCTTTTCACAATCTTAATGCTTTGCACATTATATCTGCTTGATGGTGCAGTTGAACGGAGAATTCTTGCTCTTCGAGCTACTCTTGATTCAGAAATTGAGCGTTTGCTGACAGAACTTCGCTTGCTTCGCTGGTGCATTAATGAAGAACAGCTAAAGACTCCTGTACTACAGTATTTCAAGGACAATCTGCCAAACATGAGACTGATAAACAATGAAGATGGTGAATATGAACCTGTATGGAAAATTGCAGATGGTACTTCAGACCATGATGGTGAAAGTAATATGCCTGGGCAATTGACATGTATGAAGCAGACTGATTCTGCAGTTCAAATGACCGGTGGTCTTCAATTTTCAGTTAGTGCAAGTTCGTATTTCTTTTTATTTTTTTTTTTGGTAAAGATGCATATTTATTTGGCTTACTTCTCATGATCAAGTTCCACTCAAATGGGCTCAATCTGTTTATTGGCAGTTAAAGCGAACATATTAGGGGCTACGGGCTTGTATTTCAGTGATCTTGTATGTTCTACTAGATATTCTATTTGAAACTTTCAGCTTTTGAACCCAGTATGCTTATGGATTCTTTTGTTTGCATTTTCCGTCTTGTAGGCTAATGAACAATCAGAAACCCTTATGCCCATGATGCAAAGTTCCTTAAAAACTCCTGGGGTATGTAAATCTTAACTTCCCCTCTTGTTTGGATATGACAATGTATATGGGTTTCATCTTTTAAAAGGTATCCATGAATCAGAATGCTGTCACAAGCAGTTAAAAACTTTAGGAGTAACTGTTACCTCTCACATATAACTCGCAACTTAGTGTTGATATAATATGACAGCTTTATTTGCTAGACCTGTTGAGGCGTTTCTGTATGTTTCTTCACTTTTCATGTAACCATGTGGTTTGATATTCAATTGTATTTTAGGTGACTGGCCAGAGGCTATCTATTGGTATGACCCCCAAAACTCTCAGATTACCAAAGCACGGAGAAATGCTTCTATCTGTGCATGGATCGCCTCTGGGAGTTTACAAAGAAGAGATTTTGGAGTCTATAAACGGTACTAAAATCACATCATTCTGTCGCTTTCTCATTTTTCTCTTTCTAATGCTCTTAAATGGTGCCTTTTTTAGAGTTTGAAGAGGGCTGATCATCTTGTTCTCCAGTTCAATTGCGCTCGGAAAAGAATTGTTTTCAGGTATCTTTAATGGTAGTTGCTACTACCTTTAATTTACATGATGTTGACAGATTCTGACCTACTAATCCATCTATGCATCTGATCAAATTGAGCAATTGCTGGCCTACAAAAAGCTTTACAGTTTGATTCTGGTGTGGGCTTTACATTTTTATTTTTGTAAATCAGAATTGATTTCATTCTCACTGTAGTAATCCATTTGAGCCAGAATGTCATTTTTGAAAACCATGGAATAAACGAGCCGAGCCGAGCTCATCTAGTGTTCTTCTTCATTTTAGGGTTTTTAGGGATGGAAAATAAAATTCTTGTTAAAAGGAGTATTAATTTAATATTTTGGGTACACCTAAGTTTTAATAATACTTGCTGTCCAAACTGCCTTTGGTGCAGTGGTCAGGACACACTCCCCACCGGGGAGGCGCAGGTTCGACTAAACGAACCACCAGAGCCTTGCTGGCAGCAAGAATTTTTTTTACATTTTAGTGATATTATTCAATTCATAAAAATAAAAAACAGTGGTAACAGCCCAGTTGGGTTTGTGTCATGGGCCAGTAGGCCCAAGTTTAGTCCTGTATCAGGTACTTATAGCCCTTCAAGGCCTTTGTACAAAAAAAAAAAAACTGGCAAAGCACAACTGAAAGCTATTATTCCCAACATTTATGTGTGTGGTGAGTTGTTGCCCTTTTTATTAAAAAAAAAATATTTGGTGATGAAAACATATTAACTAGTAGGTAGATCACTCTTTTAAGGAAAACCAGGTTACTTGGAATGGTTAGGGATCATGGAAGATACAAATCACATGTTGTTTTTCAGATAGGGCATTGATACTCAGTCATTTTTGTTGTCATTCCAACAATCTTACAATCGTTATTATTATTATTTTTTAGACGACGACGACGACGACGACGACGATAGATCCCTGTTGTTTTTCAAACAGGGCATTGATGGAGACACTCGGTCATTTTTGTAGTATTTCCTCAGTCCTACAATCATACTTTAGTATATTTTATTTTATTTTGAAAGTATGAATTTCATTAGATAAAGATAGTTAAAAATAATTGAAAACACATGCGGACTGTTCCTAAGATTTTCAAAAATTTCATTAATGGTTATATTTAAGTTTATACATTATTTTATCTGAAGGATTGCACGTGGATCATAGATGTGGATAATTAATCTAGAGCGCCAGAGCCTTGTGAGGGACTGGATCGAAAAAGGATAAAAAAGTTTTTACAGTCACATGTATTTTTTTGAATTTTTTTTTATATTTTATGTAAATGATATTATTCAATTCATAAGAATAAAAGTGCATACCTCATCTAATGATTTAAAAAAAAAATGAAGAGCAGTCTTTTTTTTTTAACTCTAAAATAGGCCTTTGGTCCATATTAAATTTGAACCCATATTAGTCACTTTTATTATTGTAAAATGATACATCATGTACTTTCAAGTAAATATTCATATGAAAAAACATGTTATTAATAAAAATGAAGTATATATTTTTATACACCAGTATATACACTCCGCTTCACTAGTGAAGTAGAGTGTATAGGCAGTTGGATAATCTGGTCTTTGGATTGTAAACAGGGCTGTAAAATAGATTGAATGTATCAATGCCTTAAATAAACCAATACATTTTTTCTAAAAAATGAAAAAAATTACTTTTTCACTCACTACACTACTGGAGCATTGATATAGACTCGAATAAATTGTTGATTCTTCGCTAAGAATGCTAAAACGATAGGTTTCAATGAATTTGTTAATTCCTCGCAAAGAATATCATAACGATAGATTTCTATGAATCTGTTATTCCACCAAAGATAATAAAATCAACAGGAAAATAAAAAGAATAAACTCAAAATATCATAATCTAAATTATTTTTGTGATTACATAATTTATTTATAGAGAAGAGAATCCCAACAAATTAGGATGTCTTCAAATATCTCGAATCACTAAAATTATGTCCATATAAATTTCGATTTGTTCCTCCTGGAATTCTCACTTTATGAAATGTGGGAATTTTGGTACATGATATCTACCAAGCAACCCCAATTGAAAAAGGGCCACCTGATCTGATACAATTAACACAATTTTATTAACGACTGTATTACAGCCACTACAAACACCAGACATATATAACCTGAATTTCTATACCAAGTACAAATCAGACTATTGCCTTTCACCCCAAAACAGAAAACAACCACCCAATCTTAGAACACCATCCAAAAGTTAGCACAGATGCTCCATAGCCACTCTTTTCAGCAGATGATATATATTGTCACTAAGCAGATTGTTTGGAGCCAAGCATATTGGACAACAATGTGACCATGCTCATTAACATTAATACCATATAGACATACAATCCACTCATCACTAGTATATAATGAAGCATGTGTGCATCAGTCTTCTTCTTCTTCTTCTTCATCTTCCAGCAACAATGTTCCCAGACCTCTTGAGTGCTGCCTCTTTAGACCCTCTTGTATCTTTTCTCTGATAGCAGTTCCCTGGAAACATCCCCAGAAAAGCAAAATATTTAAAAATACGTAAGGTTGTTGTTAAATAAATCAAAGATAAAATGGTCTGAATAAAATTGGAGAGAATGGGATATATAAGAAACCAGCTCACCATCAAATGACAACCTTCCTCAAACTTTTCAAGAAAACCAGCAACCCAGCGATCCGCATTCTCAACCCATTCATCATGAAGCACGCCTGCAGTTTTTGCTACAGTTTGTAGCTGAACAAGAAGCAGCAGAAGTGTGTAAAAAAAAAGACCACTCATCCTTCTTAAATCAAAATGATACATAGCATTCAACATGAAGAAAAGAAAAATAAAATAAAACAAACTGATGATATATATGCATGAGGTGTTCATATTGTGTGTTTTATATATTCAATATATGAATTAAAGACAGTAGTAGTGCAAGTTATCAGCCAAATGCATGTCCCAATTACTTGAGACGATACTAGTCAAAGTGAAACTGGAGGTGTTTGATGTTTTGCAGTGGGTACAGGATCCACCCAATTCTCGATGGTTTTTTTTATATGTTTTGGAGAAATAATTCACAACAGTATTGAGTCTTTCCCGCACTACCAGTCTAAAATGATCAACAATACAACATAATCCTGAATGTCCATCCAACCTTTTAAACGTGATCAACTTTCAATAGTTAAATCACTGGTACAACTTCTAGCTAAGCACAATAATCTGGGGACACAGATGATGGCTTTAATTGTCCCTTGCAGTCCATCGAACTTGCTGAGGTGAAAATGAGGTTATTTAGTAATTTATCCACACCTTTTATATAAAAAATAGTTATGAAGAAAAAAAAATGAAGCCGATCTAGAAAGATGCAATAACCAACCCTTCTGTACGTAATCCTCGATGGGGTTGATCCAGAGCTACGATGAATAAGAAATTTTCCCTGGTCTCCATGGGGGATAATATGTTATAATCAATCGTTCTACAAACCATCACCATATCAATTCTGAATCAACATTACCACAAATTCCAGTCCAAAAGAGATGTAATATCCCCATAATTGTACTATTATCACTGGGAAAAGGTGCAGCAAAGATTCAACAGTCAACAAGGAATTCCACATGTATCCTTTCAATTAATTTTTCCTTTTTAAGAGTATCCTTCATTGTGTCATTACATAATTCAGATAAAAGGTGTGAAACAAAATCTAGAAAAAGTAGTAATATTTCATGCTTCCATCTCTGCTCCCCAATATGTTTCTCCATGTAGCGTGCAAGCACATTTCCTGTTCTAATTGTCTAAAGAAACTCTCTCTCTCTTGGTGAATGGGAAATCTCCTACAAGTAGAAGGTCAAGCTGGACACTAATAAAAAAAGGTTTGATCTAATTCCATCCACCTGATCCACTGGAAACCATTAAAGAATGACAGTTTAGCCACAAAATCCAAAATAAGTAGACGAGGATATTACAAGGGCATCAACAGAAGACACGACAGTTTAGCAGAAATGTGACAGTATCTCTGACTCTTTTTATAAAAAAAAATTCTTCAGTTTGCCAGTTTTAAATACTAACATACATGTTAACAGAGGCCATGAAAAAGCAGATATATAGCACATCCACCGTTCTGGGAGAGACATGCCAGTGTAAATTGTAGCAACACTGAGAGTCTATGATTAAGTAAATCTCATGCAAAATAGTGGGCTCAATAATACGTATTCAGTTCATCCATATAAATGAACGTACCTTTTCTCCCACTTTTTCCTGATGTTCTTTAACTTTCTCACGCAACTTTTTCAAACCCATATTCACCCTCAGCCTCTTCTCCTGATATACGAATATCATATGGGTAATATCAGTGCCCTAGGCAATAAGAAACAAAATATGGGGTTATACAGCTTCTCATAAGAGATCATACCTTCACATAGCTGACACCAAGATCCTCCCTTGAATACCCACGGGCCAGGTTACGCATCACATACTGGTTATAATCCTTGAGCATCCTCATTATAAGGTCCGATGTGGAGATTCCATCCGTTCGTTTAGTTTCCTTAAACTTTCCAATGGATTTAACCTACAAATGAAGTTTTCAAAATCAACATAACTCAGACAAGGATTACCATTGGAATATGCATATCCCTAAGATGACTGATAGGACTCACAAATTCATAGACGTCCTTGCCAGCTCCACTTGCATCAGCATATCTAGATAAGTCCAATGCAAAAGAGAGAGAGAGAAGAAATCATATTCAATTACATTGAAAAAAATTCACTTGCTAATTACAAGGAGGACCAAATGTTAAAAAATATTGATAAAAACAACTAAGCCATTTGTCATCTACTGCACTATATTCTCACAACACAAAATAATAGGTAAAAGCAATGTAACAAAGGGACTCTCTGTCCGGAATTTAAAGCCTTGTACAGCACTGCATAAACACGTTGAACCACCTTTAATCATTTCCTTAAGCATCACAATATAAATCATTTTAAAGGAGTTTTTTTATATGAAACTTTGTGACTACACCGAGATGTATCACACCTGGTACCCATATCTGAATATGTATTTTGAAGTCTAATATTGATTTATATTTTTCTATGGGTTACTCATGGTACTGGGTGTAAGGTTTTTTGCATTTTCTTTCTTTCTTTTTTCTTGGATGCTCTTCAATCTGAGAAGGCATTGTCTTATTTGTATTTTTCTTGTTTGGAGGTCCCTCGTCTCATTTAGTTCGGGCTTTTTTTTTTTTTGAATAAGATTGCTCCTATCATTTCCCTATAAAAATATATATTTATTTTTCAAGTTTCTATACTAAAATAAAAAAATTAAAAAAATAAATAAATAAATTATGGCAACCACAAGCATTCTTGCAAGCATATTTGGGTTGAGTGACCTTACGGGAGGGAGTCATGAGCAACGTAATCAATCTTGTGTTTGTCAATGAATTCTTTTGTGATAACCCATGGAGCATTTGGAATAACTTCATCGACCCACCTGGATAAAAGAAATACAATAATGTAGAATAGTACTTGTCGAGCTTCAAAACCACAGCAGATTAAAGAAAGGACAGAAAATAAGGACAACCAAACATATTCAAAAGTTCTAAGAATCCCCACCAACATGAACCACATTAATTGATATAAAAAAGATATTCATAATATTATTATTAAATCATTAGTTAAGAAGCTGATATAAAACTTATGAAATAGAAAAACCAAAAATGTCTATACCAAACAATTGACCAACAAGCCTTGTACCATCTATTAGGGTTGGCTTAATAAATAGGAGAATAATCATATGATTTGAGATTACTTCTACAACCATCTCTGTTTGACTCAACCCCTCATGAATTACCTGCTGAAAGATGATAACTAGGGAAAAAATGGGTGGCAGAAGAAAGGAAATCATGTCCAAACATTAGGCGAAGTAAGACATTATATAGTGGACAGATAAACACATCCAGTTAATGTCAATCAATCATACATCAAGTTACAAATTGAGATAATTAACAGCCTCTGATGCATAAATACTTTGAGCCGTTGTCCATGATGGTTGACTCACATTTGGAAAGGAACATCATATTTTTATTGGGCATCGAAGTGACAACTAAAAATATCATGCAATTTACATAGTACTTTCATCCATATTTTGTGTTTATACATCTACCCACAAGGTTAAACAAACTCAGGGTAATATCATTATCCATAAAACAAAATAACACCATATCCTTGTGTAGTTATGTGCTGACACTGTAAGAAGATAATATTATATTCTGTAGATATAATTTATTGTGTCTGTACAAAAGTTTTGTCCCAAGTCCTGAACCCATGTTCATGTTTGTAACAAAGGCGGGGGAATCATAGCAATGCAGTAATTATTCAATATATGCATAGCATTGCCCTTTCTTGAGATTCAAAATGAATAGTGAAGATGATTTTCAGATTATCCAGCTTCCTTGTCATCAGAAGGTTAACTTCATAAGTTTGGCTTTCATAAATTTACTTTAAAAAGATGTAATCATGAGGAAGTTTTAATCCTTGTTGCATATATAAATATGCCCCCCATAAAATTCAAAACCTACATGTCAATGGCTAATATGAATAATATGTATACCTACAATGACGAAGAGATTCATAGCGCTCATCTTCAGTCATAACAGTTTTGCCTTTATACATGTGGGTGATTTCATCATTGCAGCACCCAACAAGCAGATATGAATTTGGAAACCTGGATCAAGTATGGATTAAGTAAATAAACAAAAGAAGGTTAAATCAAATGCATAACAATATCAATGTACTCAAGAGTGACAAATCGAAACCATCACTTCAAGATAATAAGACTTGCTCGAGTTACAAAACGTAGATACGTGCCATAGGGAGGAAACCTATAATAATCGTTACAAAACAAAAATAGAATGCCATCAAGAAAATTTTGTTGGTCGAACAAGGGGAAAAAGATGGAGCAAAGCCATGCTACCACTGAAACAGAAGGAAAAAACTAAGATGGACCAAACTATGGTCTATCTGGCCCAGCATATTAAATAAGCCACATGCCTACATTCGAGATGGCATGAAGCATATAATGAATGTTATTCACCCAACCATTTTTTAAAAACAATATCAATCATCTAAAGAAGGAAATGAAATTATAACATCCGCAAGGCCAACAATTTAAAGGATGAACCATGGATCTTGTCTTTCTTCTTCTCTTTTAGAGAGATGGATAGATAGATAGAGAGAGAGAGAGAGAGAGAGAGATTGATTGATATGAGCAATTGTATTAATGAAAGTTGCCCCGAACAAGAGGGAGACTAGAGATCTCCGAACAATCCTTCCCAAAATGTTAGAACCCCCGACGATTAAAACCCTTTATTTTATGACCTAAATCGCTTGTTGCCCATGATGGTAGAAGGTGTATCCACTCCCAATAGCATGATGACCCAAATTATAAGAAGAGAAGAGATGGCAACCCAAGATTTCTCGATGTAGAACATCTTAACATGAAATATGAAATCATTGCGCGTGATTCATATGCTCCAACATATCACATGGGGAACAAGCCAATAATTGCTCCTATATTGTAAGGAGATCCCTCATCTCCTTTGTTCGGGAGCTTCTTTCTTTAATAAGATTGTTCCTATATTATCCTTTAAAAAAACACATACCCCACAGGTGATATAAAGACAGATATCTTGATAAACAAAAATTCAAGAAATAAAAATTGTCTTTCTTTCTCTTTATTTTTATTTTTTAAAAGGGGTGGAAATTTGAACTGAGTTACAACTACTTACACCCTGCCAACTTTGGATAATAATGGAAAAATCCCAAACCATTCACTATGATCTAATTCTAAACACACCACAAAACTCTATATGCAAAAAAAAAGTTTCCCCATCACACGAAATTGCACACATTTGCCTAGTAAGATGATTATAGAGTTCAAAATTCCAACTTCTGCAAAACCCAACCCTTTACAATAGCTTCCCTTCCCGCTACCGTTTAGATCATCCTGAACGGTTCCAATCTAAATTATCATTAGAAAAATACCCATTGCAAATGGGTACGATCAGAGACTAAATTTTCCATTCCATACTTCAACACTACAATTCATGCGATTTCTATTTTTTTAACCAATCCCATCAAATTCAACAAATAATCCAGAATTTCTCACTACCATCAAGTAACCTACGTAAATAAAGTGACCAACTTTAGAAATTCAAAACAATAAACCACCACTAAAACCTCAAAAAGAACATATAAATCAAAAGAAACACTTAAAAAAAACCACTTTCAACTATATTTCCATCATTCCTCACAAAAAGAACACACATCAAAATCAGGTGATCTGGAAAATTACAGGGTCCACAGGATCAAAGACAAAGCAAAACCTGGTCCTAATCGAATTCAAGTGCGAAATTGACATACAGAGAGAGAGGGAATCATAAAAAGTACAGCTTTTTGGCCTGCTCGAGCGATCTCGCGTGCCCGAAGTGGAACAGATCGTAAATCCCGTCGGCGTAGACGCGAATCGGGCGGTCGCTGCCGTTCTCTGGTCCCTTCGTCATCGCATCCGAAGTCGAATTCATTCGATCTCTCTCAACGTCTCTAAAATTTAGGGGTTTTTTTATAATATAAAAAAATTTAAACGCGTAAGAGGAAATTCAGCACAAAGAGAGGTCGCTCTCACTCTTGTTTTCCGTTTCTTGTTTCGGGGATGGAAAACGAGACATTTGGGGGAATTTACGAAAAGACTTGGATCTTGGAGGGGGGGAATTTAACAGAACTAGGGCTGCAACTCGGGCGGGTTGGGTTCGGGTTGGGCCGAATTCCAAACGACCCAACCCTAACCCGACCCAACCCGATTCAACCCGAATTGGACCAACCCGAACCCAACCCGAAATTAAATAAACCAACCCGACCCAACCCGACTTAACCCGAATTGACCAACCCGACCCCAACCCAATTTTCAACCCGGACCAATCGACCCAACCCGAATTTCTAACATATTGTAAATTATATCAACCCCACTTGGCTAGGTTTACCTAAAATTTGGACTACCCATATTAGAAGTACAAAATAAACGGCCATGTAATTTACGGGTTCGGGTTGGGTCGGGTTGGGTCGGAGGCCAACCCGAACCCAACCCGATGACCCAACCCGATTTGGCCAACCCGAACCCGATTTGATCAACCCAACCCATGTAAAAACGGGTTAACCCGACCCAAGTTGCAGCCCTATTTGGAACGGAAATTTCTTGGGGATGATGCTTTTGTCATTCATGCAGTGCTGACTTGTTAGTATATATATATTTTTCATGTTCAGTTTTATATTTGATTAAAAAATACGAAATAAATTTGAAATATACTTGAACTGACAAGAGGGGGAAGAGATGACAGTGACTAAAGTACTTAGAAATCAATCATTAAACTATGGTGCAATCTATTCTCTCTTACCAATTTATTGGAGTAGAATATGAATACATTTAAAAAAAAAAAAAACTATGGTACAATCTTGTAAATGATTCACGCACGCATTTCAGTGGGGTACATGAAAGAAGTTATTTTTAAGGATTTGTTAATTGCATTGCAAGAAATAGTTGGTTTTATTGAATCTATTATAACTTTGGAAAGTGCAAATCGCACGAGAGATTGTGGTGCATGTGTAATCCTATCTAACAAGATATATACGAAAAATATATCACTCTATTTTAAATTAAATAAATTTATTTTTAATCAATATATTTTTTTTAATGATATACATACCTCACTTATGAAACTATATACCTCGCTAGATTGTTAATGAGATATATATATATAAATGCATTTGAGATGGTAAAAAAGATTTATAAACAACGCGTTGTTGGTTGGTGACTTGCAAAATATCAAGTTCGTAGTTGATGCACCAAGGGTTTTTTTATCCACGCTTTTAACCATGTTTATTCAAATATATTTTGTTTGTATTTTGTTTTTCTAAAAATATATTAAAACCATTCATAATTATAAGTCTACACCATTTCAATTTACCTTTTAAAATGTATTACGGATTTTTATTTAGCTTCAAGCATTCTCTATTTGGAAGTCAAAAAAATTTCAAAGTCAATCAAAATGTATTAATAAGATTTATGTTAGTGAAAGATTTTTAACTATTTAATAAAAACACCGATGGAATTTTTATCATTACATAATCATATGAAAACTTTCATTGATTGAATGGGTGTCATTATTGATAACTGTTCATTGACAGTCGCGTAACCATATGTGCATCTCGTATTTTAATTAAAGGTTTTAAATTTTTTAGTCTTTAAAAACTATATGATTCAGGTGATCTTTCCATTATTTTCTTCATATGTCGATTTAAGTCTCTAAATTTAAATAATATATTTTTTTATTAATCCCTTAGAAGGGACCTATCCTTTAAATTATTTGATTTTCTTTTTAAAAAATATATCTTTTAAATATATGAAAACTTAAATCAAAATACAGAGAAGTTAAAACTCGAATTAAATAATATAGTTTAAGAAAAACCCTTTAATTAAAGTCAGGTATCTAATGTCAAATCCAGAAACAGAATAAGTTGTTGATGACGTGTTATAATATAGTTTAAGAAAAACCCTTTAATTAAAGTCAGGTATCTAATGTCAAATCCAGAAACAGAATAAGTTGTTGATGACGTGTTAGCCACGTTTGTTTCATATTTGATTTGTGGATTGATTCAAGCCATCATTTTATTAGAATGGACGGCCAAAACTTGTTAAAAACAAACAGATCTAGTACAAATCCCCCAATTCCCTTTTCTTGTGTGAAAGCAACATGGTAGAAGAACAACTAGAAGAAAAAAAGAAAGGGGGGAGAACTGGGGGGACAGTGGGGGGCAGAAAAGCGGCAGAGGGGGAGATGAGACGAGGAGAGAGAACGAGAGGGGGCAGCGTGGCGATGGATGGAGAGGGTGGGAGAGAAAAAAACAGAGCAAGAGAGGGGTGGGCAAGAGCCCCCCAATGTGGCCACCACCGCCACCGCCCTCACTCCCCCCTCCCTTTTTTCCTCCATCATGCACTCCCACCCATATATATATTGGGAAAGGGATTGCAACCCATTGGGGTTTATTTAACCACCCCCCCTCCTTAGCTCACCTAAGGCTTATTTCAAGACCATTCCGAGAGAAAAGACTGTTTAATTTCAAGTCATCAGAGCTATGCAAATAATAATATAGTCAGAATCTTAAAAAAAAAAATCAGTGCAATGAAACCTTGAGAAAGGATACAGGCTTCACCACGTAACAATGACTGGATTACACAAATTATGTATCCCTTACCTTTGGGCCAGTCCTTGTATCAAATCAGAGGAATGCTTGGTTTTGATTGAATATTTGGTCAAATAAAAAAAAATCAGCACCTCCCAAATCTAGGCATAGTAATTCAAGGTTGACTTCTTCTTGGCTTGAACTTGAATGATCCCTTCATTGAAATCTTCGTGTGTCACCTGGTGCAATCACATTAACAAATTTGTGAGCCTTATATTAATGATGATATAAGATTGTCAATATAAGTGAATGTATAACCATGGACCGCATGCAAAAGAGCGAAATGACTCCCTCACTAGAATATGGAATATAAATCATTTATCAAAGCAGTTCGACGAACAATTATCAAGTGTTCACCTTTTGGAAGGAATACTGGCAATTAAAAGATGTGATCCATAAAGTGCTCCTAATGGGGAATTAAATGTAACTTAAACCGTGGAACGTGATGGCATGGTTGGAAGTAGTTAAATCATTCATGTCTTGCTATTATAATAGTGATTATTTAATATAGTCAGTCTTCTCAAATAAAATGTACCCCTAAAATTAAGCAACAAAAAATGAAACCACCTAAATTTTACTAATATTGTTCATGTTGAGAGTTTTACATCATTATAGAATCGAACCATGATATATAGATGTATTAGTCAGAATATAGGAGACTTTCCATAACTAATTGAAAACAGGGCGATAAACCTAAATTGGGATATTCATAGGAGAGTGTACAAATATAAAAATCTCTGGGCAGGGAAATGGAGGGAGGGGGGAAAAGAGAGACCTCAGTTGCATCTCGACGGAGGGCCAGCATACCAGCTTCCACACAGACAGCTTTTAGCTGTGCCCCATTGAAATCGTCTGTTGAACGGGCCAGCTCTTCAAAATTTACATCAGGATGTACATTCATTTTTCTTGAATGTATCTGTTCCAAAAAGGAAGAATGCAGTAGCTGGTTTATTTGCCGAACAACGTAAAACAATTTTGGAAAATTAAGAAGGTGGTCAGGGAAACACCTGCATGATCCGTGCTCTTGCATCTTCAGTAGGATGTGGAAATTCAATTTTACGATCAAGACGGCCCGACCGCATAAGAGCAGGATCCAGAATATCAGCTCGATTGGTGGCAGCTATGACCTGGAGAACAAGAAGAATATGCTTTCTTACTAATAAATTAGTAATGTTACACTAAATTTGATACTGGAATGAGATGATTAAATTAAAAAAATCATTTCTCCATAACATGTTTATGATATTCCAACAACTCATATGACGGTCAATGAGGATCATAATTATGCAAATCCAGCATGGGCTCAATTGATTATTAGATGAGCACAAAGGACTTCTGTTGTATTGTCCATGTCATGATCAGTCTATGAAGCGCCTGTAATTCTCACACTGTATTTGTTAAGAATTATATATGGGGTACCAGTACTATAGGTAAAGAAACATTCTCATATGCCTTGGGATATGAGATAATGCATATGTTAAGATGTTTATGAACCATATATGTTTCTTTAATCATAATAAGGCAATACATCTCATAAATTAAGGGAAATGCAGTAGAATATTTGTACACCATAGTATATTACAAATACAGACTATGCTTGAAGTTACGATCAAGGAAGAGTTTCAACTTTTAGTCCAGGAGGTTGGACAATGCACTTTGAAAAAGAAAATGCCTTCTCACAAATATACAAGTTCAAGGAAAAATGTTGCATAATAAATCTAGAGTATGAGACTAAAGAAACCAATCCCATAGATGACTGAGAAGGTTAAATATTGGCAAACCCAGCAACAACTCTATAACAAGGACATTTCATATCTAGGTTATCAAAATGGACAATCCATGTCCACGTTCAGCACAGCTACATGTACACACGTTCTTTTTTCACTAACTCAGATATTCACGAATGCATTGAAATCCTGCGCACTAACTCTAGATAACCATGGAAAACAATCTGACGCTGGATGATTTTTCACCAAATTTTGGAGTCATTTTTCTTCGATTTATAACGGGGCTAAAGACTTGTGAGCAGCTATGTTACACAATTTTTAGGCAGAAACTCTCAGTTGCCATATTTTTGTTGTACCCTAAGATCTAGGTCTCACATTGAGCAGTGGCATACTTGCAAAATACTTGTATAACAGCAGATAAGATTTTTTGATCGTACATCTAAAAGCTCACACATGATGTAATGTATAACATTAAAAGGTCATATGTGGGTTGAGTGCTTGGATCTGTCCTTCAGATGTGCTACAAGAGATTTGGAAGGAAGAAATAATCATATCTCAGACAGGCAGAGATCAGCATGAAAGGGCTTATTTTGCCAAAAGACAAATCTAACCACTAATTGATTAGCCAACGGAATCATTCTAGTGTAAGCAAGAGAAGACAGAAATGAAATAACTAAACAAACTGGCAAAACAGAACATTATCCACAATAGTTGCCATAAAATTTGTTCCTAAAAACTTAAGCCTTGAGGGGAGTGCATCAGATAGAGGGGTGGAAGAGGCAACATCCTTTAAGAATATTCTACTAGTGCTTCGAATTTTTCTCTTTGCATATAGGTCTAATATATTTTCCCTTTTTCAGCTTGTTTGGCTGTTGAAGAAAACAATAATTTCACAGGAAAAGTGACGGTTTTTAGACAAGTAGACAAACGTTAAATAACATTAACAAAACCAAATGGAACATCTGCGGAAAAAAATTAATTTTATGCATAAACTTTCAGATTGGGTAACTATGATTTTGAAAGTGGAAACTATCTTCTATTTGGTTAAAGCTGACACTTAACAGGAATTTTGATAAGGGGCCACTCTTTTTGAGATGCTCTTTTTCTTCTCTTGTATTTTTTTTCTTCTTTTTTAAATCCTTCTTTGGAGATCCCTCATCTCCTTTGTTCAGGGGAATCTTTTTTTAACAAGAATTTTCCCAAATCTTCTTCAATTAAAATCTTCAGTTTTCTTTCAAGAAAGAAGAAAAAAAAGAATTGTCAACTTCTTGTACACATGCTTTGTTGAAATTTGACACACTAAAACATATGCATATGATGGGAAAATATCCTAAAATGTGTGCATCCTCATTAAGGGAAAAGGGAGATTTTTAGCGTAGTACACCTTGGAAAAATTTTATGATTGTTTTCTTTACAATAAAAAGGTCTTTCTATTTTCTTAAAGTGAAACTTCAAATGAATGAATCTGAGATATCATGCACATAATGAGAATAAGGTGTCTAAAACAAATCATTCATATGCGTATCTCATATCAGATAGAAAATTATACAAAAGTCCCACGATATTCCAAATTCAAAGCAGAACTCCGATATAGATGATTTTACGAATTAAAGGGGCCAATCAATTCACCTCATGTAACTGGGAATAGACTAGTAATGGAAGGCAACATAAGAGTCAACCAGGGAGTTTCTTTTGTTAAAACCAACTAAGGCAACCATACATACTTTAGAATGAATTGATCCCAATCCCATTCCACACACATAAATAACTTTAAAGGACGGGATAATTGATTTGATAAACAAGGTAGGGAATACTGGCCTTTATCCTGTCATCACTGCTGAATCCATCAAGCTGATTAAGTAATTCCAGCATTGTCCGTTGCACTTCCCTGTCTCCACTGACTTCACTGAAGAAAAACACAGGAAACAGCATGTACCATGAGTACCAGGAAGAACTATAGTATATACATGTATATGTCAACCTCTCAACAAGAAAGCCAAATACATACCTATCAAATCTCTTTGTCCCAATTGCATCAATTTCATCTATGAAAATTATGCAAGGCGATTTTTCCTTTGCTAGTTGAAATGCATCACGAACGAGTTTTGCTCCATCACCAATAAACATCTGACAGAACCAAGAGTAACTATTATTATTGTGAATTCTCATTTTATCAATATAGAAACAATTACTTTAGAAGAAAACATTGTGTCCATTGAATTAGCCATTGGTTAGGTGATCATAATATCCCTTATAATAAATAAACAACTATCAGATGATAAATTTTAATTACATTAATTTCGTATCAAAAAAGTTACATCACCCAAATATAGCTCCTCCCACCCTTAAAACAGTAAAAAAAATATCTAATTAATATACGTTAAATAGGCCATTCAAATTCATGGAATCTACTAACAGTTACTAATCATTGGTATCAAATAGGAGCTAAGACATGATGATTATATTTATTCATATTAACATGCGGTGATCAGTCATGATGAACAGATTAACTGTAGGGACCAAACTTCTACAATGCTTGATTTAAATCATGCAAGGGGATTTCCAACAGGTGGGGAATGAGTAATTTACAAAAAGATCTACAAATTTTAAAATTTTCTGAATTTGAACAATACAAAATAAGTCATGAACATTGTATCTAACATAAATACCCATACGATAAACAACTATTAGATGATAAATTTAATTACATTAATTTTGTATCAAAAAGTTACATCACCCAAATATAGCTCCTCCACACCCTCAAAACAGTAAAAAAAATTGAATTAATATATGGCAAACAGACCATTCAAATTCATGGAATGATTGGAATCTACCAACAGTTACTAATCATTGGTATCAATTAGGAGTTAAGACATGATGAATATATTTACTCATATTAACATGCGGTGACTAGTCATGATGAACAGATTAACTGTAGGAACTGAAAACCTCTATAATGCTTGATTTGTATCATGGAAGGGGATTTCCAACAGGTGGGGAATGAGTAAGTTACAAAAATATTTACAAAATGTCAAAATTTTCTGAATTTGAACAATGCAAAATAAGTCATGAACATTGTATCAAACATAAATACCCATACAATCTGAGAAGTCCCAAATTATGGACCATTCAGTTTGTTATTATATTCAGCGTGGAATTTAAATTTCAAGGAATAGATGGAACAACTAATGACCTGGACAAGCTGCGGACCGGCTAGCTTCAGAAAAGTAGCATTTGTTTGTGCTGCACAAGCACGAGCCATCAATGTTTTTCCTGTTCCTGGTGGCCCATATAAGAGAACACCTTTAGGTGGCCGAACACCTAGTTTCTGAAACCTGTCTTTGTGGGTCATGGGCAACACGATAGCTTCTACAAGCTCTTGAATCTATCCAAAGTCACAAGAAGAAAAATACAAAAATTAACATTAATAAAAATAAAACTGAGAATTAAATACCCCAAAAGGAATGCTAGTCAACAGCTGCAAATGTACTCTGTCATACGTGATATTGGACTAAACATTTGCAACATTTTATGCATTGTTATTAGTTTATAAATCCAAATGTTGCTCAAATATTTCCAAAACTGGGTAACAAACAAGAAACATCTCAAAGTAACATCAAATAATAATTTCAAAAGATTTTTATTTTTATTTTATCTAAGTTTTGTTTTTTATTATTTTGAGAAAAGAACAATGAACTTGAAAGTTTTTTTCTGAAGAAAATGGTAGACTAGCTACCAATATATATCAAATTGACACCCGTCCAAACCAAAGTACATCAACAAAACAAGTAAAACACACCTCCCAATGTAGGCAGTAGCCAGGAAGGCTACGTCCCACCCAGATCCCTTTCAAACCTCAATCCTTGATTAACTTGAAAGATGACTATATATAAATTACATTTTGAAACTTCAAAAAAAAATCCAAGGGCATGAGAGATATAAAGTGTCCTAGTCTCATTCACATGGGGTAGGCATTCACCTGCTTCTCCAGGCCACCAATATCATTGTAATCTTCCGTAGGTTTTTCATCAACCTCCATTGCTTTTACACGAGAATCATATTCTGATGGAAGAGTATCCAATATCAAGTAACTGTCCTTGTTTACTCCAACTAGATCTCCAGGCTTTAATATATCAGGGTCAACCAAACCAACGACAGGAAGAAAAATTGTCTGCATTTCAAAGAATAAAAGCATAAGTTTCAAGGATTCTCATATTATACAAAATTAACATGCACACAACTTGACAAAGCACTAGAGCAAATGTAACCATAAAATTGCTCATCCAATTTATTTTTTTTTTTATTTTATGAATCAGAAGAATGATGCATCACAATCTGAAAGTATATTTTCTATCAGATGCCAAGCCATAGATGGTTAGATAGAAAAATTTTATAGATAAGAGAGATGTACAACTTTTTTGGAGATCTTCATTCATTTTCTCTGACAGATTTCTAGTGAGTATAAGATAATTTGGATAGAAATTCCCCTAGATGGACCAGATTTACATAACATCTTGAGGACAGCAGGCTAGTTTCTTTCCAATATCTATTTATGGAATGGATATGTGCTCGGGCATTCTGAATAAAACATTGACCTGAAATTCCAAACAGGAAGACTATACAACTTACATTAAAGCATGCATGAAGGTGTTCTCTTTTTGTTCAAATGAAAAAAATAATAAATTACATGCACTTCTCTTAGATTAGCATTAAAGACTTTAAATCATTCGCATTAAATACAAAAATAAACATATAGAATAACAGTCATGCGGGTCAATGTGAATCATTTGTGGGCACAACTCAATGTCATGATCAGAAGCCCAAATGCTACCCAACAACTGCTGAAAATTAAGTAGAATTCTAAGCTTACGATCAAACACTTCATAGCACACTTAGATGGCACAGAATTATCAAGATCGAGCGTTCTCATTGAATCGAAAAATGTTTATGAGATTCTCCAATTTTGCAATAAAAAAAACATCACCAATCATATAAGATCTAAAACATACGAACTGTTTGTTCAAGAATCAGATATAATCGTATTCCCATTTTTGCATTATATGTACGACGACAGAGATATTTATAAAATTAAACCAGAACAGCAAGTTATTCGGCACAACCACATATCCTTACCTGGCGGGTAGATGTCTTCAACACAACACACTTTCCCTTCCTTTGGGAGTCCAAATCCACATTGGCACCATCCTCCTCAGCCTCATCCTCCGGTTTCATTTCCAAAATCTGGAACCAAACCCAAGAAAACAAACCACTGAATAAGGCAAAAGAACACACAAAAGGAAACGAAACTTTGGACAAATAAAAAATAAAGAAGAAATCTTAAATCAACAGCTAATTTGAACATCACTCTACAAAATAGACGTTCAGAGGCATTGCAAAAAATGGTACTAATTCGCAATAATTGCTAAGAATTCATACTAATACATACCAACTGGTACTCATTGGTAATAATTCATACTAATCCATACCAATCATACCGATTGGAACAAATTCTTATTGATTCATACTAACTAATGTTAATTAATAATAGGTTCAAATTGGTTCAAATGCATATCAGTTCGTACTAATTGCCACTAAATCATACTAATTGGTCGAACATTCATGATTCAAACTAATTTGTATTAATTTGTGTTAATTGATACAAACAATTTTTTTCACAATTACAGAATTGGCTTCATCTCTTCTAAATAAAAAACATAAAAATCAAGTTCTACAAACAGTACAACAGAAATCAAGGAACAGAGACACATTCAATCCTTTCCACTACCTCAACAATGTTGCCGACCAAGTACGGGAGCTGCTTGTTGAGCTTGATTTTCTCCTGGTTCTCCCTGATCTTCTCCTTCAGCGCGTCCACCTCCAGCGTCGTCCGATGGTGCTCGTCCTGTCCGGATCGGAACGAAACACACGCACGTGAGGATCGTAAAACCCTAGAAATCGAGAGATCAAGAGATGGCATGGAAACCCTAGAATCACTGACCTTGAGGACGCGGACCTCGTTGTCGAGGAGGCGGGATGCCCTGACGATGTCATCGGTGGTCATCGACGAAAGCTGCCCTTCTTCGAAACTGTTTCCGCTCTCCACCGCCATCGCCAACGACGCCATGAGAGAGAGAAAGAGAGAGGTTTGTGTTTGCTTGAGGAGGAGGAGATGCTACATAGAGAGGGAGAAGTCGGTCCTGACATGTGTTGGCCCTTATTCAACTAAAGCCTTTAAATCATTCGATGAATACTAATTTTCACAGGTATGGTTCACATATTCTTCTATGCAGAGATGAATAAATTTAAAAAAAAAAAATACGTGTACCTGCTGGGTTCGATCTGCAATGGAGGTCGACAATGAGAGGAAGAAATGGAAAATTAAATTAACTTTGATTCTAGGGTTCGACCGATTGGTCTGCGATGGAGGTCGAGAATGAGAGGAAGAAAAGGAAAATAAATAAATTAACTTATATTTTAGGGTTTCAGTCAAATGAATGGTCTAGATCTAATCAAATGTGATATCAATGGTTTGAATTGATTGGTATTCTTTTCCAATCATAGCAATCCATCGGTTGCCTGGTTTCTATTAAAAACATTCTCGCATCGAACGGTCAATAATCGATGTCTTCAATAAATAGACTGGTACATTGTAAATGATTATCTCGTTAAGGGATTGTTTGGATATTGTACAAATAGTTTTCATTTGAATAGAGGCAAACGCAATATCTTGTTTGGTTATGATAGTAAACTGTAACAAATAAAATCTCAGAGTTCTTATTTGTCACATTAAATAGGACAATCAAAATCTCAATCAACCAATGTGTTTTCGTTTGTAACGGATTTTATTTTCTCATCCCTCAAGTGTATGTAAAACTATTTTATATTTTTACCCTCTAACAAATTTATTAAAGTTTATATTATCCAAAACAAATATTTCATCTCCTAATCTTATCTTAAAAATTAAAATAGAAAATTATATTTTATAAATTTATATAACTTAGAATAATATAATTGTGTGGATTATAAATATTAATGTGGCATGAAAATATAAATGTTATTATATTAAAATATATCAAAAAATCTTAACTAACTATCATAGATATTATCAAACAAAATTGTTATTTATAAAATATAAAAAACCTTGTGAGATTATTTGTTAGTTGAAATCTGATTATTTTTTATTTATATTCTATTATATTATAACTATTTTTTTAACCACATTGACTTATATATAAATTAAAAAAACTAATATATGCAATATTTAAATTTAAATTTTTGATATATAATATTTTTTTTATAAATTTTTTGGGTTTTAAAAAAATAATATATTTGATAATCATATAGAAAAATATTTTATCTATTTATAATATTATTATCTTTTAATATAATAAATTGGCGCATATATAAATAGTTTCACATATGTGAGACAAACAACTATTAACAAGAACATGTGTATAAATGATAGCATAACATGAAAACAGATAAACATGTGCAAACAATGTACAAAATTTTCCTGCACGTGCAATGTAAAATTTGTATGTGTAATAAAACACGTACAAATAATCACTGCATCCAAACATGCCCTAAGTCAAAAGGGTCTATGCTTTTGCGTGCCCAATTTAATTGATTGGCATGGCTCATTTTGCTTATATTAGTTGTTATGTATATGCAAATGCACATGAATAAATTTAATTAGTAATTTTAAAAACATTGATTCAAAGTAATTTAGTAAAATTAATTTAATTTTACTAAGCGAGATAGCAAGAAGGTGTAAGCGGATCATTGGCTTGGTTAGATACCTCTTCTAACTAAGCGATAGTGCGTCGGATTAGTTATCTTCTATTTTTTTTCTTTCTATTTTCTTTATATCTTCTCATCTGTATCAGAATTATATTTCAAAATCAGAAATGAAATCGAGATAACTATTTCTACCTTTTTCAAAAAAAATATTAATTTAATTTTTAAATGAGTTATATTATAAAAAAAAATTAAATTTCCATAGAAGATTAACATACAACATCATACTTATAAGTCCAAATGTAATAATCCCAATTTGTATTAATAAATCCATGTTAGTTAAAAAAATTTATATGATGATACATACTAATCATTTTCGTTTATCTAATAAAATGAAAGAAAAAAAATCAAAAAACAAAACTCACATATAAATTAGAAGCCCTACATGTTAAATAGAATCATTTTTTTATTGTTCCATGTTTTATAAATATTTTGCCTATATTGTTTTAAATTTTTAATCAAATCAGTATTATACTTATAATTCTTACATCCTGTACATTTAAGTCCACGTGTATTTGATACATGTATAAAACTAATGGAATGATATAATTACTAAAAAGACATAAAATATTCAAAATAATTCATTTATAGATCGTAGAACGAATTCCTTTGTTCCCATAGACCATAGTAACAAAGGTGAATTTTTTTTTTTCCTTTAGGAAAGGAAATGAATAACAAAGCATGTCAATATGTGAATAGCATCATGCTTGTATTGCATGTTTGATTTTAAAAAAAATTACACACACACACGCGCAAGTATAAAAAACCATATTTTTTAGTTCATCAATCATCAACTTCTATGTAAGAATGTCAAAATTAATTAAACTTTCGATGCTTCCCATATCCTCAATTTTAAAAAAAAAAAAACTTAATAAAATCTGCTCTCAATTTTGGCTTCTGCTTTAATTTTATAATTTAAGGTGGTTGCCTACCGCTTTTTTAACAACTTTTTTACAAAATAATAATAATAAAAATCAAATTTTAAAAAACATGGCCTACTTGATCCCCCAAAGAAATAAAACACAAATAATTTTGACAAAGCAACAAAGATACAAAAGCAAGATCTCTGTGTATTTGAGAGATACTGAAACTCATGGAAATGCCTCCATAAGGAAATATGAGAAACCTTGAAAAACAGAGTTTGAATGAGATCCAAATCACATCATCAATAAATCGGTACAAACCTAAGAACTTCCAAAGCTTTTCATCCACTATCTGCTTTACGCTTTTCATTTTCAGTTAACAAATCTTGTAACTTTTCCTCTAAAACGTGAATTTATTCTGTTATTGTCTTCAACTTAAAAAGTTTCTCATTTTTACAAGAGGAATAAATGTTAATTAAGAATCATGTGCTTGCCCAATAAAAAAAGTATAGCAGAAAGAATACTTATTAGTTTTGTCATTCTTATTATGTTTGATAGAGATGATCGAGAACAACAAATAATATTATTCGTCTGAATTTAAGATGGTATGAAAGTTGTAACTAATCAATAGAATGTGTTCTCCCTATATGGGGGGGATTAGAAGAGCCTAATTCATTTAATTAAACAAAACTTGAAGTTAATGCACATAAACCCAAATTTACAATACTGGAGAACCAATTAAGGTGGTTAAAGAATTTTGAACTATAAAAAAACATCGACAATAGCAATGGATCCAATAACATGACCAAAAGAAAAATAAGTCCTAAAATTAGAATTACAACAACCAAAACATGTTCAAGAGAAATAATGCTTTCATCTGAACAATTTCAACAGAACAATCATGTTCTATTTCAACTATATAAAAGCAATGAAAATATAATGTATGAGAGAGAGAGAGGGGGGAATCCAACCATACATGACTGGTCATCACGTCCTTCATCATCATCGGAACAATTTCAACAGAACAATTATGTTCTTTTTCTTATGATGATGATTTCAATCAATCACTAAAAGAAAAAAAAAGGTAAATGGGGATTTACATTAAACACTAACCCAGTTAACAAGGTAATTGTTGTACATATTATACATATAACAATTAATCTTTATTGGAGATTCCTATTCATTAACAAAATAAATAACAATTTATCGTAAATTCATTTATAAAGGTTTTTTCAATACTTTCCACCCCATGTTCTAAAGAACAATGTAAAATAGAAAACATAACCGTTGTTCAGTTTGAGTAGCAAAACCTATTAAGTTATTATACTTTTACATATATCTGAAATTTACTTTAATCAACCGATGAAACAAGGAATAAATCTGAGTTTACTAATCCATAGTAAGCATTGAAATGAGATAAAAAAAAATATTATATTTTGAATATTATTTTATTTTATAAGCATCCTCTTATCATTTTGCGAGTGATCCATTAAGGACAGGTCCGGGTTTTGTAGAAATATTTTCTACCCAACCTTTATTTTGCTTAGTTATTTTTATTTTTATTTTTTTCCTTTCACCCCCATTCAGACATTTTATTTTGTACTTTTTTTAACGACAAATTCTCATAAAAAATATCATACATAGTAAATACAATAGTTATTTAAAATATTATGATTATGATTAATCATGTTAAAAATAAATATGAAAAATATATAATACAAAGATATATAATTTTATAATGTGTTGGATTGAATATTTTTAGGGTAAGATACATTAATATTTGTATCCGATAATGTTGGATTTTCATTTTCAAATTTTATTTCTCCAGTACGGATTCAAGTGCATACAAATATTTTTTTAGATAATTAATACTTCCACAAGAATCAATGATCTGTTCATTCAGCTTCAATATTACTTACAAAAGTGAGTTAAATTTCACCATTCACGCATTCACTGGTCGCAACCCACACTAACATTGAGATTTTTTAAAAAATTTATACTTAGATTAATGGATGTACATCATTTTAATCATAAAAAGAAAAAAAAAAGTATATACTCGCATTAATTGAATGCATATATTTTTACATTTTTCATAATAAAATATATTAAGTGATCTCATCGTCACAGCACGCACTCTTCAGTTATGTAAGAGACAACCATTCTTTGGTGATGTCGTCCGAGACAAGTGCTCAAGCTCGGTATCGAATTCCAGATAACCACGTCCCTTTCAACCATTCCTTCGAAGATATGACGCAGCGCCAATTCTCCTGCATTTGGTTTAAAATACAATACAATGTGAAGCTCGCTGAGATAGATATTAACATAAGAAAGATATAGCTGTATGAGGAAATCAAATCCTCAAATTTATTCGCCCCACAACCATATGTAACAAAGTTGCTTCGACAAGAGACTAAACATCGCGTTTTACTTTTACATTAACTGCCCAGAACCAACCAGGATTCTAAGTGGCACAACATTTTCAAAAAAAAGAACAACCACAAAATTCAAAAACTGTATTCATCAGAACTCTTCATATGAAGAAAGTTACACCATGGCATTCTAAATCAACTGCCATAACATAAAGAAGCACGTGAAGTAAAAGAGACTCAACCAAGCCACCCCTGAAGCAAGGATAGCCTTGCAATGCCTCAACCAAGGAGACTCACGACCTGCACGGCCGCACCAATTTTTGCCCATGATAGTGGATAGCAACTCTTCCTCCCGTAGAAGAACAATGATCCATGCTCTAACAAGAAACGTGATCATCACCCAAGTGTTGTGTTAAACAAATGTTTTAGAGAAGTCTGGCTTGAAGTGGATTCAAAGGTTATCATGATTTGGATTTATAGAAGGGCAATCCCTGAATTGTCTTGAGAACTCTCAGACAGATTAAGCATTATTGCTCATAGTGGAATGAAAATTAGCTCATAATCCTAGAGAAAGGAATAAGCTAGCTGATCTATTGGCATCGAGGAATCTCAAATCTGCAAATGGGAGCACTCATTCTGGGCTCTTAAACAATATGGTGAGACCATGTTCCTAACTCCTTCGACACAGTCTATGGTTATTATTTTTCTGTAAACAATTGACGGAATTATAAACGGGTGCAGTTGTCCAGATGGCTAGGCAGCTTCCCTCTCTTTTTTAAGTCTGGATCTTTGTTGACTAACTCACAGCATGTTTGTTTGTCTTTTATTTCTTTCTTTCTTCCTTTTTCTGTTTTTCTTTTCTTTCTTTCTCTTTTTCTGTTTTTCTTTTCTTATCTGTGTACCAGAAATCCAAAATAATAAACAGCCCATCAGCAATACTGTAAAGCCTCAAAAAAAGAACGACTCATCTTCTGAGGATACTCCAAGCACAATGTAGTGTCCATAACATAAAAATAATAAGCTAAGCCTAAATTCAATTCTTGACAAACAATTATGTACAGAAAATAAATGGATTAAGGCATACATAATAAAAATGAGATGACTACAAATGAAGTGCATGAAAATCAAGCAACTGTTTTCTAGGCATTAGAGAAACAATTACACCCACAATACCTAAAGATTATGTCAGAAACTCAAAAAGCTTAAATTCATGTAATGAAAGAAAGATCTAAAGCCATATAGCTCTAGTCTCTTTAAAGAGAATAGTACCTATAATTTTTTCAAAAGCGTCAAATAAATAGACTACATGGCCATGAATGTTGATGATGATAGATAGTGGAAAGAAAAAATGCATTGAAGAAGTGATATCGGAGATTTAGCCTTCCTTACCAGGAATCTCAAGTTAAAACATAGGAGGAGGAGAATTTGAAAGCAAGAGATGCTGAACAGATCACGATGAATATAATATGTTCCCAGTTCCCACCTCAGCACCAAGGCCATTCATTTCCATTTTGACGGCAATGAGATCGTTAGTCCCATGAAGTGGCTTTATGTTTGATTTCGTGGATGGGAGGAGTTAATGAAATTGATTTCAAGGACATACAAATTGGTATTGTTGTTGTTTAGAGGAGTGTGCTAACAGACAGTGGGACCATTAGAGGTATTGCATGAACTTGATTACAGCTTAAAAGATCTATTATCATACCGACCCTCCTCTTGGTAGAATGGTAGAAGTACCCCCTCTTTAGTGAGGGGACTTGAGTTTAAGTCTTGCTGCCTACTGATAGGGAAATATATAACCGAGGAAAAAAAAAGATCTACAATTATGAATGGAGGATGGATATGGATATGGATCATGACTTGCCCAATTTAAAATGTGACTTTTCAAGACACGTCAAATGTCGACTCGAAAAGGGTTCGTTCACATAATTTGACCCATTGATGAGATCCAATTTGACCTTTCAAAGCAAGATGAACAAAACCATTTAATCAATGGTGTACGAGCTTCAAAAAATGATTTTGATCCAAAAAGTTTGAATGTGTAAATAATGATGGAAATTCAAGATTCACCCATTAATAATCTAAGTTTGCTCCATTTGTTGGGGTAGCATCACCCTAATAGCTATAATTGTTGTCATTATGAGGAATCGAACCATGCACAACTAATTATTTTTAATGAAATCATGAGATGTTGAGTGTCAGCACTATTCTTTTCCTTACATGAACCATTTCGCTTGATCTCAGTCTATGGCATTTTCATTCATCAAGAAGGACATTCAAGAATATTTACAACTATGAACATAAAAAACGTGGGAAAAAAGAATTTATATATGCCACAAGCCGAGCCATGTACAACAAATTGTAAGGAAGATAATGAAACCTTAGCTTATTGAATAAAGTCATGATCTCGGCTGCACGGGAGGACCTGAAGCTACAGGATAAGCTCCAAAGGAATCCCTCTTAATTTTAGCGATCTCCACAGATACAACCCTCCCATCCAAGTTCTGCCAGTGGAAAATATTTGGATAGTTTTCAATCAACTACAAATTGCAGGCCACATATGAACCAAAGGTAGCAAATCGACAGATGTGAGCGATACCTTATGATCCATTCCCTCTATTGCCAGAATAGCGTCATCAAGACAAGGATATTGTATAAACCCATAACCCTTGGATTTCTTTGTGACCTCATCTTTAACAAGTTCAACTGCAAGAAATCTGGTATCTTAGGCAAAGAGGTAATCAAATTTACGTGACAGGACTAATTGCATTTGGTGGAAATAGTTGAGATATGTCTTTCATTGATATAATGAAATAGATGCGGACTTACAGTCCAATATCTTGCCAAAGCGTGAGAATGCTTTAATTAAACTGCTTTCAGTAGTCGAATATGAAAGATCTGTCCAGATAATCGTAAATGTAAGCTACATTTAAAAGCAGTAGAATGGAAGAAAGATACATATGAGATGGTTAAAAAGGGGAAACACAGAAACTCAACAGACGTTAATCTTGAAAACTAACAAAAGCAAGGCATACTTTAATTTTTCTTCCAGAAAGAAAATGACTTACAAGAAAATTCATACTTGAGCATAATATATTTGATGATTTCTCCCCAAACACCAAAAGTGTTATTTCTTGTAATTACATTCTACTAATAATTCCCAAAGGCATGGTTAAGAAGGATATCAGAAAACTATAAAATTTATCATGGCCATCTTTCTGTAATACCGATGCCAACACATACATGCTCCAGCTGAATGTAATTTCCAATATATCAAGATGCAAAGATGAATCAAGAACTTCAGAATAATTGAAATCATAGAAAATTGAAAGGACAGTGTAGTCAGATATTCTAACTGTGATTGATATAGGAAAGTATCAACAAAAGAAGGTAATTGTGGCGCAGGGATCTACAAAATAACCACTCAAGTAAATGGAGGGGTTTCCTGCCCCTTGAGGGAGAATGCAATTCAAGTAATGACCAATGTGATACAAATCGATAGATAATTATTGAATTTTCACAAAGATGATATGATGCTTCTAATATTTATATGCATGCATTGAAGATGTGTCACTCTGAATCTTGAGCAATGCCTGTTAACTAGATATCATTAGATATGACCAACATGATGGTGTTTTGGCTGATATGGATGATAACCTTCATAATAGTATATACTACTAGAAAGAGGGAATAGGTACAAACATGTGAAATGTAAGGAGAGTCATGTAAGCTATTCAATAGTAAGTGCAATGTGAATGATTAGTGTAACTATTTGTGTTTCAAGGAGATGTGTCAATGCTAATTAAGGAAAAAATGAATTTTGATTAGAATGATAGTGATATGCTCAATGGTTATTTTACGTACTTCACATAGTACTTTGATGGAGATTCTTTCACATGAATTCATATTTTTTATATTTTCAGAATGAATCAGATATGATTAACCAAGATGACTCATATAATATACATATCAGGAACATGACAATATGATCAATACAATCTATACATATTGGTCTTGTCCCAGCCAATACAGATACCAAGATTTTTTTTCTGGTAAGAGATGCCAAGATTTTAAAGATATTGATTAACTAAATCTCTTTCTCCTCATATTGATTTGAGACCAGATGAATGACCCTCAAATAACACAAATAATCACAATGATAACCACCTATAAATATTACTCAAGAACAAAAATGTGAGCATCTCACTACATGAAAAAAAGCCAAATGAAATTCATAAAAACACAACACACTAACCTTAAACAATTTCATGACTTTTCTTATATCCACCTTCCACATCCCACACATCCTCAAGTATTACACAGATTGCATAAGCTATGGAAGACTCAATGCCCTTTGATACTTATGCACAACTAAAGTTAATGATCTACCACCTATGAAGCACGGACACAGACACGGGACACGTGGACACAGGGACACGGACACGGCGACACGGCAATTTTTTAAAAAATAGGACACGGATACGGCTAGGACACGGCAACAAATAAATTAATATAATAAATATATATTGTATATCCATATGAAGTTAAATGTTTTTCATCCACCACCGTATTTTATATGGATTGTTTGAGGTCATTTTAAATGGGTTGGTAACTTGTGGGCTTTTTTCATACACCACCATGTTTTAAATGGAACGATACACATTTTTTATCAATAAAAACATGTGTGATATGAGTTTTAATCGATAAAAATAACTGAGTATAACAGAAGGATACCATCCCAACAAGAAAAACTGGTTACAATTTAACTTCATTACTTCCCTTGCACATCACCGAAACAACAATAGCATCCAACGGATCATACTCATCCACGTCACCCACAAAGCCCTTGATGCATGATAATCCACACTAAACCGCGACGCACCATACCAAATCCCCATAAATGCTCTTCTTTCCCCACTGGACAGAGAGGAACCGAAGGTCTTCGGTCCTCCATCAATGGCGTCTTCATCGTCCCTACCTCCGCCGTCGCATTCTTCTTCGCAGGTCCCTGTGATGGCCCTCCCGGACAAGATCGTGGAGAAGATCATGGAGAATCGTGTGACGCTCATCGTCGGCGAAACCGGCTGCGGTAACCTCTGTTTCCATCTGTTGTGTCCGTGCTTCATAGGAGGGGGCGCCGCGAGAGTAGGTGAGGAGAGTTCGATTAGTTTGGGCCTTTTTTTCTTTTTTTTTTTTCCTTTTTGGGCTGAAACTGGGTTGAGTCGTGTCCCGGGCCGTGTCCCGGCGTGTCCTGGGCCGTGTCCCGACTAAAAATACAGCTCATTTCAGCAGACACGGCTGAAGGCGTGTCCGACACGTGTCCATGCCGTGTCCCCGCCGTGTCCGTGTCTGACACGTGTCGGACACGGGTACAGGGCCCCTTCAGACGTGTCCGTGCTTTCGAGTCTACCACACAATATTGTGAACAATTTTTTGTTGATAGATTGAATTCATCCAATCTTCCTATATGAAAGTGAGTACACCCCACAAAGGCTTTTGCACAAGGGTGCTGATACACTCAATCATTCCTATAGTCACTTTTGCAGTGTCCGCTTTCACCTAACCTAGTATATACTAGGGAAAATGTAAGAAGGCATGCATTCAATCCATTCAAACATATACCTCTTTTTTTTTTTGTGTAAACGTATGTACTTCATTTAAAAGTATATACCTCCAAAAAAAAATTTAAAACATGTTGGAGGCAACAAAAGGGACTAAAGGAATAATTGTTCCTAACATTTTACTTTTAGCACAAACACCAATAAAAGGGACATTAGAAACTCATATACTTCTTAGCAGACACCACGTCATCCAACGCAATATATAAATTCCATAATAGATTATATACTACACTATCTTACAAGAAATATAAAAATGCATGCATTCAATTCATTCGAACACGTACTTCACTTTTTGTGAAATCATTTACTTCATTAGAAAAGTATATGCTCGATTTGCAAAAAATTCAAAATTTGGTATGCATAAGTGACCAAAGGAACGACTAAAAGAAGTACAGCGAAAGGAGAGAAACCCATATGGGGATCGATGAAGACTCACTCCGGATGAAGATCTTGCTGGCCGGTGGATACTTGGGAATCGAAGCGGAGAGGCTAAGGCTTCTGCTGCTCCTCTTTGAGGGATGAGAAGAAGAAGAAGAGGAAGAAGAAGGAGGGATGATGAGGGACGTTTTGAGGGAGGAGGGGATGATTGGAGAGCCAATCCCTCCTAACATCTCCAACAACAATTCAATTTTTCAATACCTAGGAGTGGTCTATCACTTCAGTACCATTTTAGGGGCTCACTCACACCGTTTTGCTTTTCCAGCCCAAAATATAGTCCTGGTATTTTGTGTGAAACATATACATCTAACTAAAAAATTTATTAAACTTGTTGAAAAAATAAAAAATATGTTAATTTAATTCAAAATTGAACAATATACATTTTTTTATTAAAATATATATCTTATTGAACTATATTTACTATTTAAAAAACAAATAAAAACAATTACAATGTGTTTTAAACGGTAAAAAAAGCATAGTGCGTTTGGATGTGAGCTTACATTCTAAACTCAGCTTCTGAAAATCATTGTTTTGTTAGCTTTTTAATTGTTAGATTATTTTTAACCTAAAATGTAATACAATGGTTTAAAAAGCTTAATGCTAAAAATGTGTTTTGATTCGCACTTGAGAATCTTTAGTTTTTAATATGCAGAATTTACCCAAACACAGGTTCAAATGGGGACTTAGTGTAACATTTTCCTTTTTCTTTTTCTGTTATCAACTATCACGTGTTTCTTGGGGGAGGAGATTTGTTGAGTGAGATTAATATGTAATCTCACATGTTTAATATGTAAGATTATTTACATTCTTATATGACATTCATGAAAACTAAGGGATTAGAGTGTCCGTGTGTGCACAATCTTAAAGAGAAAATGTAAGAAAATAAAGGAATTAGAGTCAAAATAAAATTGATATAAAAGAAATCATTTTTTTTTATCAATTTATATGTTGTTTGGACTTGTAATGAAAAATAATGCAAAATAAAAATTGTTATTTATGATGAAAAAATTGACAAAATAAAATGCATTGTTTGTATTGGAAAGTGATGGAAAATGACAAAAATTCCCTCACTTTCCCTCATTTTGGGTGAGGAAAAAAATTTTCTCGATTAAAAGCAAAAGGAAACTGAGAAAAAAAATTCTCAACTTTGTTTGGCACAGATACTATGTTTTTGGGTGATTAAAAAGAAACTTTCACTTTCCTTTGTTTTCTCTCAATTTCCATGTGGCACAAAACACCTTAGTGAATCCAATTTCCTTTAGGCATGGATACACTCAATTATTTTACATAGTAAATTTATAGATTATAACTTATATATATTATAATGTTTTTGATAAACAGTTAACATATTTGTTGTAGCTGTTGAAAAGCAGAAAATAACTAGTTGTGGATGTTTGTTAGAATAAGCTGTAAAATAATTTTTGTTGTGTAATTGTCAAAAATACCCCTTCCATGTGTATAAGTTAAATTTAATTTCTCTTTGATAAAAGAATGTGGTTTTACTTATAAAATGATGATGATTCACTCATCGTCCATTAACATTAAATAAAATGTAAAAAATTTAATGAAATATTGGATTCCACATTAATTAAAAGAGTAAAACTGGAGAGACAAAAACAAAGAACTTGATTTCTATTAATAAAAAAACACAACTAAAATATTCTAGCTGTAATTTAAATTTTATTTTATTAAAAAAACTACAATATAAAGTTTTAATCTTACATGAGTTAAGTTTCAAAAAAAATATCTTATATGAGTTATTTCAATTTTTTAGTAGATGAAATGAATATTTAGAGAAGATGAAAAGATTTGTCCTTGTTAAATAAAGTGAATGGTATTAAATGTCCAACAGATTTTTTTAAACATTAATCCATAAGTTATAATCTGAATAACACCCCTAACCTATCTTAGAGATTATGACTTTTTAAAGTTGTTTTTAGTTTAAATAAGTTTCAATAAATTTAAACAAACATGCAATAATTGCTTATTTTAAACTAAAAATTATAATCTGCAACTTATAAGTTTTAACAAACATGCATTATCTATATTACTAACCATCCAACTTTTCACAAGTGTGCCTAATGTTTTTAGATATTAGTAACGCATGGTGAAGACTAATTAGGGACTAATCAAGACTTAGGGATTAGTACATATTAAATCACATCTCTATTGATCTTTGGACATTGATACATTCGAATAATTTTGCAGTCACTTTTTTATTGGCATAATACTATTATCAATAAATATTTTATTTATTTATAGCACCAAATTATTTACAACAAAAAAATATTTGCATTTCATTCATGAGAGTATATATTTTATTTTTTAATTAAAAATATATTTCATTAATCCATTCAATCAAATTTTGTTATTGTAGGGTTTTAGTAAACTTAACCGTCATTTGGTTAGTGTTTTATTTATCCATATACAAAATAGTTATATACACACCCGCTCCGTGCAGACGATCAAGGTTCAATCCCAGCCAAACCCCTTTGTGGGGAGTAATTCCCTTAGCCCCCGTTTGGAACGGGAATATGTTTTATTCTAGAGTATAGATTTATCCAAGTATAAGTAAGTATAAATAGGGATAAAGTGATTTTGTGTTTGGTTGTGTTTTGAATTATTCTCGTTGAAAAATGTAAGAATAAATGTTTTGTTGTTTGGGTAAAATGTGAATAAAGTATAGATAAAAATTTATAGAAGGTAAAAAAGTAATGATAGTTGATTTGACATGTGATTTATAAGAGGTGATGACAGTTGATTTGACAGTGGACCCACATATTCTTTAGGTGGAATAACCTAAGATAACTTTTATTCTAGGGGTTGATTGGAATCCCTATACTACTTTATCAAGGTTTATTCTGGCATAATTTATCTGGGGTTATCCGGGGAAAACAAACACCCCAAAATATTTATTCAGAGTTATCCGGTGTTATCCGGGAGGTTATACCGATTCCAAACGGGGGCTTAGTTAGACTATGGGTCTTGCGTTCTATTGTGTTGTATCTGCTCCTTGTGGGCCTTGCTATCAAAAAAGAAAAAGAAGAACAAATACAGAGAATCATGTGATTTTTATGTTTGTTTGTTTGTTATTTCTTTGATTTTGATAACTTTTGTGTGTGTTTGAATTTGTCAAAGATGTCGCCTTTTAACATTTTAACAGAGGTTACATACAATGATTGAAAGAGTGTGATCGTCGCCTTTAGACTAATTTACAACCGACCTGTGACAGGTCAACAAAATTAATCGCTAGGTTCAATCATCTGAAAATGAGATGGTTTTAAAAATTTGTTGTGGGAGACCATTCAAATTTGAACATTGATACACTGAGTTGGTTTTGTCTTATCTATAATCTTATACATTATGATAGAATTGTAAATACAACGCTATTGTAATGTATGAGATTTTGTAATAACGTATGAAGTTTGTCCTCATAAATTGTAAGATTTAGTGACCGATCCCTTACTTCTTCATATTTTAATTTTAATCCCCAGATGTAAATGATGCCTTCTTTTTTAGTCATTGGGAGAGACATATCCCTAATTATTTGATTTTCTTTTTAGTTCATGGGAGGGACTAAAAAGAAATATATTATTTAAATCTGAGAACTAAAACCAAAATATGAAAAGTGGGGAACCGATCCCTAAATATGTATATTTACATGGAGTGAAAATTAAAAAACCTAAAAAGAAATTATTTAAAAAAAAATCAAAATATGAAGAAGTGAGGAACCGATCCCTAAATATGTATGTTTACAGGAAGTGAAAATTAAAAAACCTAAAAAGAAATTATTTTTTTAATACACTATTGTATTTTATTAATATATACTTCATTTCATATGTAAGTTTGTATTTCAACGGAGAGTGTATGATTTTTTTTTTAAAAAAAAAGAGAAACAGTGTAGACTGTAGATGGGAATACATTGGGGTTTGGACATATTCCTTCAAAATTAGTTATTGTTGAAGGCGAGAGAGTTGTGATTTTTTTTTTTTGAAAAAAATAGATATTGCTACTGTAATTTCATCTTTAAATTCATAATACAACTCTAAAATCTAAACGAGATGAGAGAAGAGAAGGTAGAACAAAAAAAAAGTCTCAAACTTGTCACAAACTCCTGAATAGAAGAGATATTTAACCTATTGAAGTCTACTGCATAAAACATACAAGACTCAGTACTCCTCAATACATACTCTATCCCGTATTATTTTTATCCCTCTTGCCCCTGCGATGCCACGTCCCCAATCCTGGAAACAGGACCTGCCCACGTTAGAATTTATGATCTTCATATGAGTTGCATTTAATATTCCCCACCAATGAATGGATCCAATTAAAATTTGAAGTCTTCCCTTGCATTGTCACATGTAAAACAGTGAACATGTGTTTCATTCGAAACAGCTGGAATCATCCACCAGCATTATGAATGAGGAAAGTTCCTTGAAGGCCAAGAAACCAAACATTTATTGGTATCTATAGTCAGTTTTTTTTTAAGCATATCAAATAATTTTAGGTGGATGTCATTGTCCAATAAGTATAAATAAAAATAATAAACATGCATACTTTGGTTGCCAATGCCCCAAGACAAACAACGAGCACTTTCTTGGTGGGGCACTTTTAATGTCTGATCTAGTTTTTTTTATTGCAAATTAGAAAAATTCAATGTTCGAATATTTAGAGTACGGATATAAATAACAGTGTATTTGATCAAAAAAATATTTGAATCCGTTACATGTTGTATATTGTATTACATATTGTGTATATTTGTTATTTTGTATGATTAATCACAATCATAATATATTATATTACTATTAAATTTTTAATGTATATATCTGAAAGAAATAATAAACTTTAAAATCTCAATTTTAATTTTCATCTCTTTCTGATATATCACTCGATTATCTAAATTAGTGTTAATATTTAAATATATTAATTATCTAAAAAAATTTCATATCCGATTTTATAAAAAAAAAGATTTGAATCCGAAAATAGTGTATCTAAATGAATTTGTATCTGATCCATTAATATGTGTCTAAAATTGTCAAGGTGTGGGCACGTCAGCATTCTAGGTGCTTTTATTTGTGTCCCTCAGATCCATTGCACGCCTCTTTGAACAACTAATTTAAAAGTCTCACATACTTAATCAAGATTTGAATTTTTATGCACACCCCACATCTTATACTCTCTCACCAAACAATTGTGTACTCTCTCAACCCTCACAACAACCCCCATCTAGTCTCCTTGGTGTTCGGTTTTCTTCACTGCCAAGTCTCCTCGTCATATGTTCTCAACTCATAATTGAGAGGAATACATGATTGTTTGATGAGAGAGCATAAGATGAGGGGCGTGCAAAAAAAGAGTTTTTGTGTGTGGGGCTTCTAAATTAGTTGTCTAAAACATAGAGGGCATGCAAATAAAGGGTGCATGTATATGGATCTGGGAGGCGCAAATAAACGCACCCCAACATATTTATTGTGTATTGTAAAAATATTTGTTTAAATCATGATAGTAGAAAGATGTAATATGGATGGGGGAAGTGATAATTTAAATGTTTTAAGTCAAATTTTAATTGTTTAATTTGTGTCATATAGTCTGAATTATCTAATTTATTTTTATCTATAACTTTTACTTCTATAGTTTTCAATTATTTATTTTATAAATGAAAATGTTTTCCATTTTCATGTTTCTTGTAGTTATCGTGTGAAGAATTGACTATTGTAAAATTTTAATTGTTTAAAATAACACAGTTTTTCAAAATCAAACTCAAACTCAGTTGGAGCCCAACTGAATCAAACTAAAACTCAATCTGAACTTGAACCAAATCCGATGGATTGAGTTTCTCATATTTAAGAGTCAGGATGAGTTGAGTTTGGGTTGCTTCCTCCAACCTCCTATTGTCCAACATATTTCTTATGTTAGGGGGTGTTTGGTGTATCCAAATATCAGAGCTTATTCATCTAAAAGAGGAAAATCAGAGCTTATTAAGCATTAATCATGTTTGGTTGACACCCCAGTATAAGAGCTTATAAATCCTCATTCAGATATTATACCCCCTTTTTTATAAGCTAAAGGTCCGGCACTTATTAATCCGCAGTCGCCAATCGGATAATGTAAGACGATGTGAAATGACTTGTGTGCCCCTGCTACTAACCCCAAATTACAATAGGTATTTAAGGCATTCTTCGACCACTCTCTCTCTCCTCACCCCTCTGCGTCGACTACTACAGAGAAACCAAAAAGGGGATCGGCTGAATGAAACCCTAATCGGATTGAACGAAATGGATCGTCCATCTCTCAACGCCAAACAACCCCAAAATGCAAACCCTAGGAGAAGATGTTAACCCCTCTCTACGCCGCGACGTGATTGCACCGGATCCTCTCTGTTCTCGCCATTGTTGATCGCCGGACGTCCACCTTTCATGTGGATCAACATCTCCATCTTCGTCTTCATCCCCTGACAGTCCGAGCTCGTGTTCCTCTTCGGATTTCCTGAAGATCCAACTATCGAGGTAATACATACTGTTTGTATGCTAGGATTTTATTATTTTTGGAATGTTAAACCTCATTTTCACGGTGGTGTAGTAACAAAACATAGGGTTAATGTTGTTGTATATGGATGCCTATCATTCCTGATGTGTTGTGATGCTTTGTTTTTCACTAATACAGATGTGGATCATGTCTATGCTACCTTACATAGGACTTCATGTATAATGTAATAGAATGTGATCTCTCCTTCATTGGTTGGTTTTATATGTGATATGTGAACTCTTGTGGGTTTTCTTATCTAGAATTCTGATCATCGACACCAACCTTATCCAAAAAAAGCTGACATCTAAATAAGGGGTTTGGGTTAGCTATTTTGGGGATGTTTCTTGTATTTTATTTGATTGATAATCAAAGTGATGCATTTGCTATTACACTTGGGTACAAATACACAGGATTTGATATAAGAAAAGGAATTCATATAAGAAAAAAAAAGAACAGCCTTACAGGCCAAAACAACCTACATATAGTAGGAATTATGAAAAAATCCATAGGATTTCTAAACTCCTACAGGTATGGAATTGCAACAAAGGTTTTAACTATGATCAAATAGTTTGAAAAAATATACAGTATCAATGAAAAAAATTAGGCTTCCAGAAAGGGAGGCATCACCCATCATCTTTAATAACAGGAATGTGTGTGTGTGTGTGCTTTTTTTTTTCTCTGTTTTGTGTAGATCAGATTTTGGAGTGTGATGATTGATTGTTTTTTTAATGCAAAACTTGATTTTAAGAAGTGATATGCTGTGTAGATTATGATTGCATTGGTTGGTGATGCATGGACTTGTACTATATCTATGTTTCCAATTCCGGGGTGGATGAATGTATTACTTTTATCTTACCCAATATATAGTGTGAATTGTATATTGTATGCTTTAATAGGATTATTAATAAATGCTTAGATAGGTCTCTCTGCCCCAGACCTTGCAATGTGAAATTCTGGGACCTCATGTAGATGACATCACAGGACCCAATCAAGTTTACTATTGCTTTTCTGGGCTAAAAATGAATAGGGGTGATTTCTTCTATGTTTGCTTGTATAGGCTTATAAAAAAATAAGGGATTTTTAGTTTTAAGTCCCTGGAAACTTCTCCAATTAGTGATCGATCCCCGCATTCTTTCAATTTCCTTTTAAGTCCCCACATTCAAAGGATACTTAATTTTTTCATCCCTATAGTGATCTTCTTAATTTTTTCATCCCTATAGTGATCTTCTTAATTTTTTCATCCCTATAGTGATCTTCCGTCTGAAAAGAGTTAAAAAAGATGTGCAATACCTAAACTACCCCAAACCCTCAAATAAGCCCCAAGTCCTTCGACCCCACCAAACCTTCATCCCCACCAAACCTAAAACCATCTGAAATCTTTCATCCCCACCAAAATCCCCCCTGAAATCTTTCGTCTCCACCAAGCATCCCCATTTCCGTCCTCTGAAATCGCAACAAGGAACTTCTGTTACTCTGTTTGTTGATGGTTCCGTTTGAAATCAAAGGAGGAACTTTTATTTTTTAAATCGAAGATCAAGGTATAAAATGATAGTGTCCATTTGGTTTTTATTTCATTGTCTTGCTCTGCTTTGTGTATAATATTTGAATGGTTTCTTTTTTATGTGGATGGTTATGGTATTTGAATTTTGGACATATATGTAATGGTTATGGTTTAATCCTTGGATGAATCCGGTAAAGATTGTCTTCCCTTGTCAGCTCTAAGGATCCGAATAAATATTCTACAGGATCTATCTCTCCTCCAAATGTTGAAAGCTAATTATATACATCTTGAAGGAAATAGTGCAGCAAATGCTCTAGCTTCATACAGAACTAAGTGAGGGTGAATCTCATATTCAGCCTAGTGAGATTTGGTCTTCATTGGAAGCAATCCTGGTAAAAATTAAGAATCGAACAATGTATTTGAGAAGGGCTTAGTTTTTCTTTTTTGTTTTGTTAATCAATAGGTACATTTTGTTGTACCTCTGATGCAAGTTTCCTTTTTTTTTGGATCCAAAATTTTGTAAATCATGTATATTCTTTTAGATACATCAATATAATTTTTTCAATTATCAATAATAAAAAAAAGACGTGTGTGGTTATGGTATATGAAAGATGATATAATGGTTATGGTATATGAATGTGAATTGTTTGGTGATATATGTGAATGAGTGTTATTGCAAATGGTTAATAATATGTTTGTGAATGAGTGTTGTTGCAATTGGCTAATGACATGTATGTGAATGGGTGCTGCTGCTGTATGTTATTGGTGAGCAAATTAAATGGTGAGCAGGTGAATATATAATATATGTAGTTCCAGGTGCTATTGAAGTTCTCTCTGTGTGTCATTACAGTTCTAGGTGTATGCTATTACAACTCTAGGAGATGTTGTAGGTGATTACATGCTATAACATTACACCATTTGATACACTATCATCAAGTGAACATATAGTCTAAGTTTCATTTCATTTGAGCACTCCAGTGAACATACATTAGCATCACCTACAAAATACAAGCTTAATCAACTTCACACACTTCCTCATGTTTAAAACCAGTACAACAATTTTGTGGTTGAGCCTCTCTTCAACACCTATGATTTGAAATTTCAAATCAATGTGGTGTGGTTGGCGTCAGTCCACCCACATGAAGAAACCGCAGTCATCTTCCTCTCTCTATGTCGGGCATCGGCAGCCCTTTGATTGTTCACGCTTGGACACATAAATATGATATCTCTTTTTGCATTGATACTCTCATGCTGGAGTTGATTTATCACTGCAATTACCATTGGATGCCTAACAATGTGATGGAGGTTTGTTTCAGACATTTTATCAAACATATTATATACAAATTGTAAATTTCAAAAGTACTTACAAATTCATGCATCTTTCAACTGAAGCAATTGAAGCACTTTAAAAGGATGTTGACGTAGATGTCACCGGTGGAATAAGTGGCATTAGATATATTGGTGTTGGCGATGTCTTCGGCAATGATGTCGGCATTGGCTTCAACGATGGTATAAAGTTGATGTAGTTGCCGTTGTGGATGTTGTCGTCGCCGTATCCCTGGGATGAAGGTGGTATCGTCGTCTCCATGGGAGAAGTAGGTGTCCTCATCATTTTCGACGTCGATGTTACTGTTGGAGTCTTTAATGGAAGAAGCCACAATGGAGTTCTTAAATGGAAGAAGAAGGGTCAACTATTATTCTTGAAGTTCAGCTTTAATAAAAGAGTAATTTGGGTATTTTTAAAAACTTGAAACGTAAACCTAACGGGGAAGGGAATATTCTTTCCATTTTCAAATGGAAGTTCACTATAGGGATGAAAAAATAAAGTACCATTTGAATGTGGGGACGTAAAAAGAAATTGAAAGAATGCAGGGATCGATCGCTAATTGGAGATGTTTATAGGGATTTAAAACTAAAAATCCCAAAAAATAAACATGTTGAAATTGGATGATGTGGGTTAATTGGTCCATTACATGATTTAGAGGAACAAGTTCTTTTCAACAGACATGGATCCAAAAGCAAAATAATAACATCCAATAAGGACAATAATAGGATGTGGAGTTTACAAGTATGAGATTCATACCTTACAAGTTCTGTTTTGTAATGTGAGTTGGATAATTTTTTGTTTCTCTGTTTAAAAATGCTTGAGTCTGCAATTAGAGAAATTTAATATTTCAAGACAGTAAACTCTTATTAAATTCATGAACAACTCTTATTAGAATTATATGGTTCAATTGTCATGTCCATAGTAGAATGTTACTTCAAATAAGGTTTCAGTTGGATAGCCTTCTGTTGCTTAAGAGAACAGTTCACTTTGATATTTGATTTTGCATCTATGAAAGACCAGTGTAAAAACTTCAACATTCTTCTCCATCTTTTTGGGATGTGTTAATGTGAAACCTGTGTGTTTATCTATTCTTTGATTTGTGATCTGATCTATTAATGTAGAATAATAAGAATTTGAGGTTAGCAAGTAAAAATGATTTTTTTTCAATGGTTGATGTAGCAAACATCAATACTAAAACAGACAAAACAAGCATTAGAAATTTATGATCATGATTGGTACATATATTCATGTATATTTTGTTGTAAAATATTGGCCCATCCCTTGTGCATTGGCATTCCTTGATTCCATCTCATCTCCTAATGCATTTACTATAAGCCTCAAAAATGTAAAAGTGAGGTTAACATTGTTATAAATAGATCCGTTTTTTTTTTTAAAAAAATCTTGCTATGTGGAAGAAGATAGGGCATTGTTTGTATATGTGTATAATGTGGTCTTCATATGAAATGTATAGTTCTACTAGGAGTACGGTGTAGGAAGTGTCACTTTGAGTTACTGTCTTAAGACAAACAAAAGTTGCTCAAATACCCATATTGGATTAAAACTCATACCACATTTTTTATTTATTTTTGTAGGTGGATAATGGATGTCAGGTGTGGGAAGGCTTCATGGAGTCCGAAAATGAAAAAATGATTATTGATCTATGCTTAGAAAAAGTCATGTAAATCATTTTTTCAGTAGTTTATGCAACATTCTTCTTCTTACAAGTCATGTAAATCATTTTTTTGCTCTCCCTGTTATTCAACAATGGCATTTGAAATTTTTTGTGCTTCATATTATTCTTTGCAATCTCTACATATTGATGGAAATTTATAATTATGAGAGTTTTCCACATATTTAACACAAATTATTGTTTTTTAACATGTAGCATCCACGAAAATATTTCATTATTCTACATATGGCATTAGTGGTTGATGTATTTATTTTAAAAAAGCAATAATCTTTAAAATAGCCAAGCATGTTTTCATGTTTTCAACCAAACATCAAAATAGCATTCAGTACTTATAAAATGGATCAAAATACCCTTCCAATAATAACATAAGTCGACTGGTTAACCAAATACACTTATTTAAAATATGTTTAATATTTTTCATTGAACCAAACATTTTTTTTTTAAACTCTTAAAGATTATCTTTTTTATGCACTTAACAATCAACATTTAAAATCTGCTTTCGCTGTTGCCAAACACCATCTTAATGTATTTTTCAATCGTTGCATCGAAGACAATGATTTATTTGTTCTTTGTTTAGGTCATCAACGACTTTCGAATGAGACAAAATCACAACTTTCATAATGGAAAATCAGAAGAAAATCTGGATATCTAACTCAATTAATGGAAGTTCATGATGTTATTTTGTCATATGTGTGGTGCCTAAGTTGGAATGGGTCAAATTTCAACTGGACCGTCCATCGAGATAGACGGACGACAGAGACCTTTGGTTGGATGGACTAAAAATTTGGGAAAAGGTTAGATGAAGGCCTCCAATGCCTTTTTCACCATTTGATTTTTTATTTTAAAATGCATAAATTAATTAAATCTTAAAAAAAAAAATTTAGAATTTAATTATATTTTAAATTTAGTTTAGAAATCTTATAGAGTACCTCAAATCATAACAAAATAAGAAGATTAAGCTATAAAAAACGCGTTAGACAATTAAATTGTTCAATGCATGTTAAATCTAATCCGATCCCTATACACACATTTTATACTGCACCGTCGCAACATATATTTCATCTTTTATTAAAAAAAAGTCCATCGCAGCATATATTTAATCTTTTATTAAAAAAAGTCTGCGAATGAAATTATTTCATTTAACATCCTCAAAAAACTGTAGCAACCGTTAAACTTACAGAGAAAGTAGATGGAAGACCACATGCACATGCAAGGAAAGTTCCACTTAAATTAGGAGCAGTAAATGTGGTTTGAAATTCAAGCATATGCTTATCTAAATCTAGGCACTAGCATGGAATAAATACCCTTTTTTTTATAGGTGGGTAAATACACATTAACCAATAATAAATTAAAATCAATACTAGAAGCAGCTGAGATTCACAATTTTAATTTTTATTCAATTCATTTGAAACATTTGGCTAACCAAAAGCCTTTTTTTTTTCAAAGCTCGTGCACTTCATGGAGATCTCATTTTATGTCAACGGATAATATTAAAACATTGTATCAAATGAACGGAATTGTATTTCGTCACATCTGACATAAAATAGACTAATATTGATTTAGATTCATATTTATATGTGTATGTGTAAACCAGTATGTACAAGCTAAGCCACCTCTTTGGATTGATAGAAACATCTGCCTAACTAAAGAACATACACTCTCAAAAAACTCGTGCAACACGTGAAGATCATTGATTTTATTTAATCAGCATAATTAAAAAAAAACCATTTAAAATTAATTAACCACGGCCCCTATCGCCGTCTCCTGGGGCCATCGACCTAGCGATCAGGTGCGATGGGATGTTGTTGAGAAGGTATAAGTCAGAAACCTCAAGGTTCTGACCAGGGTTTTCGAAACCATGGACAAACATGTCCCTAGGGTTACCTAGTGATATCATCCGCTCCTCCCCACTCTCCATGTACTGTTGTTGTTGTTGCTGGTGCTGGTACTGATGCTGTTGTTGTTGTTGGTACTGTAACTGATGGTACTGCGCCATCGCCTGTTGATCCTGGTACCCGAAACTCATCGTGCTCGGTCCATTAGACTGGAACGCCGGCGGGAACCCCCCAGAGGGGACCCCGGTGAACCTCTGCACCATGGCACGAAAATTCGAGGGGTCGGTGTTGAGGAGGGTGGTGGGCGGCTTCCTGGAAGCCCTAGACCTCCGCCTTGGCGTCTTCCCCACGCGGCCCTCCACACCGGGAGGCCCGGCGTTGGAAGAGGAGGCAGCGGTGACGGTGGAGGCCTCGGACGTGATGGCGGCGGCAGCGGCGGCGGCGGAGGGAGGAGGTTGTTGGAGGGGGTTGGACCATGCGCGCTGAAAGGTTTGAGCCCAATCACTGTGGGTGGTGGTGGTGGTGGTGGTGGAGTCACTCATAGCCATATTTTTTTAGGCCAATCAGTGGGTCTCTCTCTCTCTGTGTGTTTTGAGTGTATTGGATTTGTGTTTAATGTTTGTTGTGTGAGGAGAGTATCTGATATATCGTGTGTTTGTGGAGGAAGAAGTCAAAGTTTGACTGGTCAGTCTCGGAAAGGGAGGTTTGTAGATGCCACGTGGGATAGCACTTGGGGCGGGAGACAACGGTGAGTTGCTTCGCGGAAGCATCTGATGACGACATTTATTGTCGCGACTAATGACGTCACCCGTACCGGCTCGGCTTGGCTGCACCGGGCTGGGTTTTTTGTGTTTAGGACCCTTGCAGTCCGTGAATTTTGCCCTTTTAGTGAACCAAGGATTGCCATTTTTTTATTTTTTTTATTTTTTGGGATATATGAGGGACCCATGGCTGACTTTACGGTCCGCTAGTTTTTTCTGGTCTCACGAAAAATTCTTTAGAATAATCCCACACAAACAGATGAATAAGTCAGCGTCAAGCCTCGAACTCAAGACCTACTCTTAACATAGGTAAGCCCTGAACCGTTGTGTTATGGCCATTGAAGATGGATTGCCATGTTTGTTGCAGTTACAATTGATGGATTATAGATTTTAGCTTTATGATAAACAATGATTATGTTTGTTGTAACTATTAATAAATGATAAATAAACAATATTGACTGCTTATCAGAAGTTGTAAAACAACATTTTGTTGTGTAATTATTCAAAATATCTTTTTATATTTTGAAAAAAATTGATAGTATTTGTGTCCATGACAAAAGTTTTATAAAGTTTTTAGAGTTGATATCAATTGACTTGACAGTGGATGAATAACCTGGAATAATTTAATTCAAGGATTGACTGCAATCCATTTATCACTTTATACTAGTTAATTTTGACATATAGATTCTCATTTATTCTAGTATTTCAAACACCCATTTTAAATCTATTCCACTTTATTTCTATTTATTCACCCAAACAAAGGTATAAGTTTAAACAAACACCTATATCTAGCATTTCTTTGGGTATCAAAACTTATGGGCAAAAATGCCCTCAAATTTATTTTTGCATCTAGGTCCCTCACCGCAAGTCCGCAACCAATGTAATATGGGTTGTGGCTCGAATGAGCCGAGGAAGTCCAAAGTGGGCCCCGCGAGGAACAGTGACTTGTGAATCGGATGCTGAATTGATGACCAGAATAGTGAGTCAAATATGGACTAATACAGTAATTGGATTAGGACATTTGCATCCAACCCCCTCATAACTTTCATACATGTATATATAACCTACTTGGGCAAAATTTACATTAAAAATCTTTTTGTGATCCCGTGGTTTTCCTCTTGAGTTATAAACAGAAACCTGAAAAGAAATCAAGAAACAATACAATGGTGCTAAGATGAGTGATCTCCATAGAAGTTCTTGCACCATCTGCGATGAATTACGAATGAGAATAATTTTTCAATGTTGGAACACCTGTCTGTATATTATGCGGATTTATTTTTATATTGTAAAACTAGCAATATTGGGGGGGGGGGGGGGGTTGTAAGATTTTGTCAGGGAGTCGAATGAAATTATATCAAAGCCACATCATGTTAATTTTTGGTTGGTTGAGAAGGTTATATAAAAAAAAAAAAATGCAAGGTGGGAAACTGACTAGACTCTGGCTTTTGGGAACAGTGACAAAAAATTGCAACACGTGGACGACCCTCCTTTTGGCTTTGCTTGATTTGCGGGATTCCGTGGACGTCGATTTTCCTTGCGACGGGATCCCTCTGATCTTCATCGTGCGGTCGATATATGTTTCTTGTCGTTTGGCTCCATGTTTCGTCGGGAAAGCTCTTATGTGGTTGGTGGTACTTTAGAGGGTTGATATGTGTATGGGTACGTTTCAAACACATCTGAAAAATTAGATTATGAATGAATTGATTTAAATTGGCTTTGGTTTTTAAAAAATATATTTTTTTGAGTTAAAAGTTGTAAATAACTTTTTAATTAAGTTTGCTTTCTGTAACCCGTTTGATAGCACATTTGAGCTTTCTGCTTAATTAAAAAGCAGAATCACCATCAATTGTGTTATCAAACGGGTCCTAAATCTCAAACGAAAATGTTGACACCTAGTCATTTTTACTAACTAAAAGTCAATAAACCACACTTGTTTTTAGTTTATTTTTAATAGTGAACATTATCAAATGAAATATATGCTTTAATAAAAAAATGTGTATTGCTCTATTTCGAGTTGAATGAACTTATTTTTAGTAAGCGTAAGAAAAAATGTAATAAGGTATATACAACTTCTAACAAGGTAAATGATTCACTAGATTTCTAACGAGATAATGAGACATATAAGACATATTTTGGACTGTAAAAAAATTAAGAATAACAATACCCAATCTCAAAAAAATGAATTATTTTTGTTGGGATATTTTTTTTAGTGTTGTTACACATGTTTTTTTCAATCCCAATACCAATCCCACATGTATTGATAGAAAATCAACAAAGCATTTAATTACATTAACAAGCTATATATGTTGAAAGTTTTTCATATTTTTTTATAAATGCATGCATGCAATTCACTTGAATCAATGCTTCATTTTATATAAAAACATGTATTTAATTAGATGAGGTATAATATTTTTTAAAAATTCAAAACACGTGTAGATTGAAATTGGGGCTGAAAAAAGAACTGTATATTACATTATCCTTATTTTTTATTTTAGTTTTAGAAATTGATAAATTTTTGTTATTTATTAAATTCTATTTTATTGAGATTTGTTATAATTCTTAACTTTGCTTTAATAAAATTGTGTGAATAAAGTTTACATTTTAGAATTTCGTTTAAATCCACTATTTTTCAGGTCGGCACTTGTATTTTACCATTGATTTTGAATCCATCATATACTATCAATAAGGAAAATGATCAGAAAAATCTTAAAAGTTAGAAAAACCTAAATCAACCACTAATAAAATTATATATAAAAAATTCATTTCACAATTTTAAAAACATAAAAGACTAATTTGCCCTTATATAATTAAATTCTTAACATCCCTCTAATCTTTGTTAGGTTATTCCACACCAAAAATCTATTTTTCATACAAAACAATAATCTCTTTCTATATTTACTCAAATCAATCCCCTTAGAGGTTTAATTATTATATATATATCATACTAGGTGTTTCTTATAAATATCTTACCTGATGTTGTTTATCATTTTTTCATTGTGTATAATTGTAATATGTAATTTAAATGTGTTGTACCCCAATGCAACAGATGATAATTTAAATTCTTATTCACATTTTTTTTCTTGCCTATTCACTTATTTTTATAGCATCATTAATACATATTCATTTTTTTAAGAAAACATAAACATTTAATGGAATTCATCATTAAAAACTCAAATTATTGGGGCACATTTCTCACAAAATTCACTCAATCACAAAGAGTTTAAAATAAAAAATAAGTTCTACGTGAGAATGTGTGATATACATTAACAAAATTAAGAGGGGTGCAATATTTTAACAAAATTAAGAGGTATGGAATATATTAAGGATCTAATTACATAAGGATATGTTAGTCTTTTGTGTTTTTAAAATCATAAAATAAGATTTTTTTAGTATAATTTTAAAAAAAGAATATGTTAGTATTTTGTGTTTTCAAAATCATAAAATAAGATTTTTTTAGTATAATTTTAAAAAATGACTGATTTGGGTATTTCTAATTTGTGGAAGACTTTTTTGGTCATTTTCCCTTATCAATATTTTTCTGGCGGTCCAGCTATTTTGGCATGAATTTTGCTTCCATCATAAATTATTAGTAAATTTTGAAAATTCACATGTTTGGCTGATGGTATTTAAAGTGAGTTCCATTGGATTCAAAATTCAAATATATAAGAAAATTGGTTGGATTCAAAATCCCACCCATTTATTAAAATAAATACTGTTTTTTTTTTTTACCTCAAATTAATAGTAGTCCACTTGGAGATGGATTAAGAATTATATCGTTTTTTACCCATGAGTATAGATAAAATTATATACTTACATAATATTTAAAAAATGATGTACATTAATATAAAAAGTGACTGTATAATGAAGACTAATTGAATTGAAAGATAAAAATCAGGCTATTGCATCACAAGAAACATTAGTCTCAGATATTCTAGAATGGATAAGAAACTCAAACTCAAAACCCTCGATTGGGGTGTGACATAAAATGCCATGAAATCTAGGGAGGTTAGAATATTTTCATCCATGTTTTATCTAAAAAAGCTACAACTAGACTATAATAACAAAAAAAAAAAGCAAAAAAAAAAACCCACTCCAAAAAAATAAAAGAATATACAAAATTTAAACCACTTATTCTGGTTATTTTATTCTCCAAACCCGAACAATTTATTTATGTCGGGATAAACTTGCAATAAAATAATTGTCCTTGTTTAAGTCTTTCTCTAATTTCTAAGCATTTGGAAACAAATTTAAATTATATATGATTTCTGCACAGATATAATCACCAGACAAGTTTTCAATTGCTACCTTATAATCAACTACGAAATTCTAATTTAATTGCTTGTAATAGATATTTTGGCCTTCCCTTTTATAAGAAAAAATTAAAAATGTCGTAATTTTTTTTTCTTTCAACATTCGACTTTTTGACTGCATATACCGGTCAGTTATTAATTACTTTTCAGATGATAATTTTGAGTTACTGAGTTGAATTAGTGACACGAAAACACTCTTATTTTTTGAGTTAACAAAGTTGGAGGATGAGATTATGTTTAAACCAATTTTCAAAGCATGGAGTAACTGAGACTTGTCCTTGTGAATCTTGTATTTTGGGATAACTCTTTCACAATCCAAATCATGAATTTAAGAGAATTTTTATATTAATTGTGATTCCTTCTATTAAAGGAATATATATAAAAATATACCATCAATTATTGCCATGTTACAAAATTCAAATCCCTTCTAGGATATTACACAATGACATATATTCTATTATAAGTGGATAATATTTCAAATTATTCTTCAATTAAAGAATGCTATGATTCTGCCATTGAATGGTTTTGGAGAATGTTCAATAGTCCTCCCTTCTCTTTCCAAGTTGTTCAAAAAAAAAAAAAAAAAGCTTAAATTGGCAAGTCTCAGTCAACTAACACATTCCCTTAGACATTATATGGTTCAAGTCCCTATTAGGATTTCTCAAATTCTAGAACCCAAACAAATCCAGTCAAATTTGCATCATTAATATCACTATTATCATATGCGTAAAGTTAGGGCAGCACAGTCTATCCCTAGATGAGGTCATTAAAATAATAATAATAGAAAAGGAGATATTAATACACCTAATCATTCATGTCGTTTCCAGATTAACATGTATTAAGAGAGAAAAATAAGATTTTGAATAAAGAGAGAAAAACATGTCTGAAAATCGCATTTTCTACGCTTTTTAAAAAATAATTTTTTTGCATGCACTAAAAGTAGTAAGTAATTTTTTTAATTAAGTTTGTTTCATGAAATGCGTTTGACAATACGTTTGAGTTTTTTTGTTTAATTAAAAGGTAAAATCATCCCCAAACCCTACTACCAAACGCCCCCTAAATCTCAAACAAAAATGCTGACAATTGATCATTTTTACCAACCAAAACCTAGCAAACCACACTTGTTTTTGTTTTTTTGTTTTTAAATAGTAAACACCATCAAATGAGATATATGATTTAATAAAAAAATGTACATCGCTTTATTTTGAGTTGAATGAACCTATTTTTAGGAAGTGTAAGAAAACATTTAATAAAGTATATACATCATTTTATAAGGTATATGCTTCACTGGATTTCTAACTAGACAATAAAATATATATGATTGTATTTTAGATTATAAACAACGCCCAATCTCAAAAGAATGATTTTTTTTTGTTGGGATTATTTTTTTAGTGTTGTTACACAACTTTTTTCCAATCCCAATTCCATTTTCACATGCGTCGATAGAAAATCAATAAAACATATACTCAAGTAATAAGGTATATACGTCGACATAAATTTTTTATATTTTCTATAAATGCATCCATGTAATTCATTGGAGTATATGTTTCATTTTTTTTTATAAAAGCATGTACCACATTAAATGAGGTATAATATTTTTTAAAAATTCAAACACATGTAGATTGAAATTGAGGCTGAAAAAAGAACTGTATATTACATTATCCATATTTAATTTTTTTATTTTCGTTTTAGAAATTGATATATTTTTGTTATTTATTTATTTCTATTTTATTGAGATTTGTTATAATTCTTAAATTTGCTATAAAAAAATTGTGTAAATAAAGTGTTGCATTTTAAAATTTCATTTAAATCATCTATTTTTCAGGTCGGCACTCATATCTTACCATGGATTTTGAATCCATCATATATTATCAATATTTTTCAGGTCGGTCCAAGTATTTTAGCATGAATTTTGATTCCATCATAAATTATTAGGAAATTTTGAAAATTCAGGATGGTATTTAAAGTGAGTTCCATTGGATTCAAAATTGAAATATGTAAGAAAATTGGTTGGATTCAAAATCCCACCAATTTATTAAAATAAATACTGTTTTTTATATCATTTTTTTTACCCATGAGTATAGATAAAATTATACCCTTACATGATATTTAAAAAATGATGTACATTAATATACAAAGTGACTGTATAATGAAGACTAATTCAAAGTTTTGAAAGATAAAAATCAGGCTATTGTATCATAAGAAACAGTCTCAGATAATCTAGAATAGATAAATAAAATCCCGTATAATGGTTACCTTTGGACCCCTCCCGGCCCAGTTTTTTTTTTTTTTTTTCATTTTTTTTTCTTCTATTTTTCTCACCCCCCTTCAGTATCCATGTTTTATCTAAAAAAACTACTAGATTATAATAACAGACAGACAAAAAAATCCATTCCCAAAAAAATAAAAAATAAAAAATTTAAACCACTTATTTTCGATATGTTATTATCCAAATCCGAACAATTAATTTATGTCGGAAAAAACTATACAGGAAAGGGCAATAAAATAATTGTCTTTGTTTAAGTCTTTCTCTTATTTTTAAGCATTTGGAAACAAATATAAATTATATATGTGATATCTTCAAAAATATATCCACTAGACAATTTCAAATGCAAATGCTACCTTAGAATCAACTACGAAATTCTAATTTAATTGCTTGTAATAGATATTTTTGGCCTTCACTTTTAAAAGAAAATAAAAATGTTGTAAAACTTTTTTTTTCTTCTTTCAACATTCGACCTTCTGGCTGCATATACCGGTCAGTTATTAATTACTTTTCAGATGATAGTTTTGACTACTGAGTTGAATGTGACATGAAAACACACTTATTTTTTGAGTTAACAAAGTTGGAGGATGTAATTATGTTTAAACCATTTTTCAAAGAGCATGGAGTGGTTGAGACTTGTCCTCCCTTCTCTTACCAAGTTGTTAAAATAATTAAAAAAAAAAAACTTAATTGTTAAGTTTTCTCAGTCAATTAAAACATTCCCTTGACAATTAAAACATTCCCTTGACATTATATGGTTCTCGTCCCCGTTAGGATTTCTCAAATTCTAGAACCCAAGCAAATCCAGTCAAATTTGCATCATTAATGTTCACTATTATCATATGCCTAAAGTTAGGATAGCACAGGCTAACCCTAGATGAGATCATTAAAATAATAACAATTAAAAAAGAGATGTTAATACACTCAATCATTCATGTTGTTTCCAGATTAAACATATATTAAGAGAGAAAAATACAAGTGCATTCAATTTATCAAAATATATATTTTATTTTTTATATCTAGATATATGCATCATCAGAAAAGTACAAGATGACTGCATGAATCAGTCCTTAGATTTTTTTTAAAAAATAATAGGGGGTTAAGGGCCCTCTATCATTGGTTCCTAGGAGTCCTTAAATTCAAGAACTGACCATGTTTGGTAGGTAAATGTCTCATTCTTGGAGCCTTTAGCAAGCTTTATAAATGGGAAATGTATGCTATTTTATAGGATGGTGGCAGTCAAAATACTTATAAAAAAAAGATCCTGTGCCTCAAAAGTCAAAACATAATTCTAAATTAACCCAAAGTCTGTACTTCCATTGATTTGGTTTTAGCAGACAAGTTCAACCGCACATATAATTTCTGCTTCTGCTACACTGCACCAATCTGTTCTAAACCAAATTGTATAGTTGGAATTCAAAAGTAACATTTCAAGCTATGTTTTTAAATAATTGCTTTTCTTAAAACATAAAATCAGTTCAGAGGGTGAACCTAATTTTTAATCAATTATAGGACTTCCCATATGCCTTTCCCAAAATAATTAATTGCTGATTAATAAATAATCACTAATCATTTTTTTTAAAAAATACATGTTACATAAACAGTTTACTGTTTAGCTTCAATTGAAATTTGAGTACTTCCAAACCTCATCTAACACGATTTTACCTGCCCATCTAAAAAATAAGTGTACTACAACAACCCCCACCCCCCAAAAAAGTCTAATAAACACTAATTAGTGAGGGAAAGAGGTTTCTCAAACCATTATTAACGAAGGAAGGTAGTTTTCTACCATTAATCATGGTTTAGTAGATAAACATGACATAAGGTTATAGAAGAGTTTGTTGAAACCTTGTAGAAATGTATATTTATTGGAAAATCACGTCCACCTATGTGCAGCCCCATCCACATCTCTCACCATATTTTAAAAAATTTACACTCATTAAAGTATATATTGGTATACACTGCGATAACACAATGTTTATTACACTTGTTTCTAAACTACAAAAAAGGTTACAAAACGGCTAAAGCATATCAACACTCGTTTTTATTTCATCACCACAAGAAAGTAATCAGCGAGTAATATCAATTTCTTTTTTTCTTTTTTTTTTGTTACAGCATTCCTAGTGCCACAGTTGATTCCATTTATTTACCCTTTTTTGTGTGGTGAGCTAAACAGTTCTTACTAATCGAATCAACAAGAATATAAATAGCTAGCATTAATTCAAAGCTCAGATTAAATGCCAGGATTGCCAGAATACAAAATACACAAACCAAAAGGGCAAAAATGTCACCCAGAATAATGAGTGCATTATCCCTTATCAGGTGTGCCCATGCATGCAGGCATCTGTGCTTGAATGTTTCTGCATGGCTCTTATCCAAATGACAATTCTATGTCAAAATTTCAGTATTATGAGACCAAATGCAGTCATGTGTAATTTTTCTCTTTCACTGATTTAAACTTCACGAGGATGTCTTCCCGTCGTGAAGCTCTGAATACAGTGATCAACGCGAACAATAATCTAGACATGCCAATTATCAGCACTTTGTCAAAATAGCCCTAAATGTAAATAGCCATGCATGTTTAATGTATTGCGAGAAACCTATGCAGCCAGCAATTCTAATCATGATAACATTTGGGGAGCCAAAGGTCATGAAAAATTGGAGTATACTTTCAAATATAAAATACAAAGCTGAGAAGCATATATATGTTACAATACAGGAATTGTTTATTCGATGAACTGCATTGATAAAGCAACAAAATAGAGCAGCATAGGGGGCACACAATGCATATAATACACTTGGCTGCTGAAAGAATAGGAAACCCACATAACAAACCGGTGCGTGGGTTAGATATTATACTTGTGAGATATTGGTGTATGGATTGCCAGAAGAGTTCTAGCATATATTATATGAGATGGATGAAACACAGAATTCAAATGATGAAGAAGCCATGGGACTGGGGAATTGACATACTGCCATATTTTTTTCTTCAATTAGAATGTAATTTCACAAGGTGCATGAAATGTTCTCCCACGACAGATAGCTTCCAGGTTTTCTCCAGTATAGGAGACAAGAGGAGAGACCTCGACACCTTCAATCGAAATAGTACACAGGAAGAAAATCAGATCCAAAAACTTGAAAATTCTGATTGCATCAGACATCCCGCGGGAATTTAATCTTAATTTTAAAACCATGGTAATTCCAGATATTGAAAGTGAAATTATAGGTTGGTTAATCTGGTAAAGTAAATTGAAGGTATACACAATGATCAAGTGGCAAAAAATTTGGCTGAACTGAAAATAAGTGTAGATCAAGGAGAAGAAAATTTACCAGTTGCATATAGAGGCACAGAATGTGTCAAGAAGCCACCCGCAGAGACCACCCATCGAGAATGGAGGCGGAGCACAAGCAATCGAGCAGTGTCAGGGGTGTCATAATTTGATCCATTGGCATTCTTAACAGGAGCGAATTCTTCCTCACGGAGTACCTTTTCATCAAATATATCATTTAAAAAAAAAAATTGTGATACTGAAATCTCAATTCCAACATACAATTCAGTCAGAATGGTTCATCTCTCAGAATACACATACAGTGAAGTATAATTCAACTACTTATTCAGTCAAACATGAAATAGGAATACCATAACCATGGGACTGAATTGATATTGGTGTTAGGAAGGATTAAAAAGAGAAACTAACCTCAAAAAGAGCTGTTGAAGGAGCATATGAGAATGCATCAAAGATGAATTGTTCCAACTTCAACCCTGCGGTATATCCATTAACTGAAGGGATTCTCTTCTCAGCAAGGTGGTAACTGCACTCACAATAAAATTTCTTATGAATCCAAATAATTTCAAATGCTTGTTAAAAGTCATGATAAATAAATGAGGTTCATGTGGTAAGAGTTTTATATTTGTTGAGATGACATACAATAGCATTTGCAAAGAAGAAAGGCTTATATTATTTTTAATCCACAGTTATAGGAAAATGTCAATATAATTATGAGCTAATCAATGCAAAACAACTAAAATGACCAGAGATTAAAATTTCTTTCAGAGTGAATGACTTGAGCAAATTGAAGATAGCATTATTACGTATCTGGCTGAATATAACGACCCGTTTTTGTATTTGCATTAGCTCACTATTCCAAAATTAAAGATAGCATTACATATCTAGACTGAAGATAAAAATCCGGTTTATATTTTTGTGTTAGCTCTTTATTTGAAGTACGATTATTAGTAGGGCAATTTCTGTATTTATCCGCGAATTAAGACACTTCATAAATAGAATTAAAAATGAAAAAAAATGATCCATCATCAGAATGGAAGACTTTGATAAAAAGTGTACCCACATGCTGTCCTTTTCAAGTCCATGTGCTACTTGATTAAGGAAATCCAACGTAAACATGTGTAAGCATACCTAGAATAAAAAATCAAAATCATGAGAATTTCTGTGATATAATGTTTCTACCAGATAAAAAGCAGTGTCAACTAACAGATAACACAATTCCAGAGTACTGCACATACAATTTTGACGTAATTTAATGATATGACATTCCAAACAAAACACAACAACAAAAGAGATGAACAAACTGGGAACCAAGCTTTGGTTAGCCGGTTAGCAACCCCTCCCCATAAAGGAGGTCAGGGGATCAAACCCCTGGGGGCACCAATTCTCTGAAAAAGAAGAGGAGAGAAAACAGAAGAGATGAGGAATCTCCCATCAGTCCGAACAAAACAAAAGGCAACAGACACCAATCCAACCAAACATAAACATCCCAATAGGTAGAGTGCCATTATTGTGAATGTTAAACCTGAATCCTGAAATCCACAATCAATGTTGTAATATGAGATATTTTGAAATTAAGCAATTAGGAAATATGCAAATAAAAATGGAACTTCACATAGTGAAATAGAGAGAATTAGATATTGAGAAATACATTTTTTTTATCTTTATGTGTACTAGTAAGCTTAACATCAGAATGATTTCCAGCAGTGATTTATGGCATGACAACATTACAAAACTAATAAAACCTTTGGATATTGAGTTATTTTGATGTTGGAATTATCTTTTTGGTCTTAGTATAGAGTTTGTGTAGTTAATAACCTGCACAAATATTTTCTACAGAATATAACAATGAAAAAGCATGAGTTGAAATATACATTACTCCAACAATATCGAAGGCGTCCAGTTGTTTGGTTTATCTCAAGAGTCATTGATGGATCCATTTCACTATACTCAAGCACAGAAAGAGGCCCACCTCGACCCCGACGAACAAATACACCAACCTGTTCCTGTGGGTATGCCTGTGTCAAATTTAAAATCAAGGGTTAGATATGTGGAAACATGATGGAGTTTTAAAAGCAGCAGACTTGAGAAATAATCAATTAATGTTTTGAAAGATATCCTTGGAAAGAAAACATAAGGGAAAACATATCAATCAGCTAAAAACCAGAGTGTAACATCTTTCAATATTGTAGCATCAGAAAAAAAAAACCCTGGAGATGTTAAGGGTCAACTTAGTTCTCTAGACAAAGGCCAGTCACTCTCACCAAGCTCTCACCAAGCCACTCAGCATGCTGATATATAGCACATGGCTTGCTAATCTTTGTTCAACACACACAAATATAGATGGAGCTATAAAAGTTCTGAAATAAATATACAACACTTACCAAAATGAAAAATGGCATTCAAACTGGAATTAAACAATGAAAAATTTAAAATAATATCAGCCTTTTTTTTAGATAATCAACCAATGAATACCATCCAACATCACTGCATCTTGTCAACTTCCATCAATTTAATTATTGTATTTCTCCAACCCCTCCTCCCAAGAAAGGAATATAAATAAAAGATGAATGAAAATAATATAAAAAAATCAAAGAAAAATGAAACCTCAAAAAAATCTGAGTGATTTTCTTATTGTTGTTTCTTTCAGTTGTATCTTTATTGCCTGTGTCTAACAAATGGAAAAACTATTCATCTGTTTTCCTATTACATTTCAAAAGTCAGTGGATCACAAAGTGAGGTGGGGGCAGATAACAATGTTAGAAAGGGGAACCCACTCTGGTTGGCTCTTTAGCCAGAGCCATGGATTTGCTCCCTATAGGTCTCGAGTAAAATTCCTCCCAGGCTTACTAACGCACATGGTTTGTGGGTGACTGAGCATCCGGGGTTTTCCCAGCTAATGTTGGGGTTCGTTGTTACCACAAAAAAAAACAAGAGTTCGAAAAGGGTAACATTATTTCCAAAATCAAAACACAATGCCTGGGAGAGTGAGAAATGCTCCAATTTGAGAACAGAAAGGACTGACGGGTGCTCAGAAGTTACTGAAATATGATCTCACCGTATTATATGCAACTTGAAAATAGCCCCTTGTCCGTTGGCTTTTTCCCAATTATGATATCCTTAAAACCATTTAAAAAAACTGTTCATTTAGAACAACAAACATCCTTCATTTTACATCCAAAAGACTTTCACTTCTTAGTTCTCAACTTCTCTCCATGAAATCCTAACTAATTCATCTATCTTTTTTTTTTCCCATTAATAACTTGAACAGATAGCAGTCCACCAATCCCTCTAGTATAATTGCTGATCTGACTTAAGAAAGCATTCAATACATAAGATTTCTACCTAATTTGGGACACAGACAGACTGATCCTTAAATTTTTTAATCTATGCTTCACCTTCCTTGAATCCCTTGCTTCACTTCTTCTTGCTTTTTTTTGGGTTAATAGTATCAGTAATTTTAGATTACAAGATTCAGTAATCTGTTTCATCCATTTTGACTTGTTTCAGATTTTTTTAGTTTATCACTTTATCTATATCAAAGAAAACCACTATTGCCCACAAGTGCCCATACTACAAATAAGCATATGCTTCAGCCTTGTGACCTCTTGCAGAATTTTCTATGGTAAAGTGGATATGAAATTTCGTAAACTGTACAATGTCCTCATGGCTTAACTCAATTGCAGAAAACTGGTCATGGAGAGTGATGAACCAGCATAAGAATCAATTGCATATATACTATGTGATAATATGGTTTTAGCAATTGTATTGAATATTTCAAGGATATTACCAATCAAAAAATAAATATAAAGAACAATTCAAGGATTTCAGCTGACCTATGATGAAATAAATATGCAAGAGCTGACATTATTCTCCTAAAATTAGAAGTAGACAAAAAATCAGAGTATATAACCGAAAGTCAAATACATGACAGTTGAAAAGACAACCAATTTTTTTTACCAAAATATCATGTTGAGTTCAGAATAGAAACTAATTTCAGGAAATGTCAGTAAATATACCTTACGGACAACTTTGGCAGCAGAAGCTACACCCTTGTCAATGAAGTATCCTACAAAGGTGGGATCCGCAACACGAACCTGCTTTTCATTTATCAAGAACAAGTGTTCCAAAAATGATATAATATTTTGACCAAACATACATGGGAAAAAACTCACCAGTGCATTATCAACTCCATAGCAGTCTACGTATCGAACACCTCTCTTTGCCATATCTTCCAATAGTTTGGAAGACTTCAGAGCTAATCAACAACAGGAAATTCAGACAAGGTAATTAGTATTTCCTCAGTGATGCAAAAGAAAATGCAAAATCAACCTAATAAATGGAAACAGATATTACATAGCTCTGGCATATCAAAAATGCATACCAGAATATACACCACCATTTCCATCTGGAGACTTCGCTAACTGGCTCCATAAAAATAATATTAATCGAACATATCAAATGAAAACAAGAAAAATGAAAGTCAACTGCACAATATATGATGTGATAAAAGATTAAAATGATAAAATCAACAAAAATATATTTGTATTCCTTGGGATTTTTTATTTTATTTTTTGTATCCTACTTTGCTAATTTTTCATTCGATTTGAATTTTGCTAACATAGTATCAAATACTGATTTTTTAATATATTGATCAGGGTCCTCACGATGTAATGATCTATATAATGAAAATTAGATAGATATAATGAGTTAGCATTTTCCAAATTTTTATTCCAAACATTCATCAAAAATAGGCAAAAAAAAAGAAGATAACTTATGAAAAAGTGAGATAAATAAGTGTAAAAAATGGAGAGCTTCAAAATAAAGAAGTTTAGACTGAAAGAAGCTGACTATTGCATATTTGATCTTCAAAGTTATTCTACTTATTTTATATAATGATAAAATAATGTAAAAATATTCTAAACCATTAAATAACATAAAAATATGAAAAAATAAAACATATTAAAAGCTGCCATGAAGATCATTGTCATGTTAGTATCTATGATAAACAGTAAGCATACAACATGTCAGAATTTATTAGTTTCCTATTTTCAACTGCTGCTTTGTGACACAGTATAGAAAATGGCAACTTTGAGGTTTTAGAAGTAGTTCTAATAAAAGAAAGACAGATACCTTGTTTGGAGTCTCCATAATGAACCGGCCATCCTTTGAAACACAAGGGATTGTACCTTGTTGGAAAAATGTGACCTGCATTGGCCAAAATAGTGTACAATACTTATCATAGTAACAAGAGAATGTGCAAATTTTGAATATTACAGAAAATCAGTTGATATCATTACTTGATCAGCATCCAAACCAAAATACCCATGGCTTTCAAAGAACTTGCGTGTTGCATCATCGGTAAATGGACTAGTCATTATGTACCAGTGAATTGGCACAAAAGTAGCTATGCCAACAGAGAAGAAAGTAATTAGGCTATCACATCAGACGGATCAGCATGATTGCTTTGAGAAAAACCTTACAATCATTTGATTGAGCTGCAAGCCTTTGGATGCATAAAATTCGCTCGGCTTGCAGTTGAAATAATGATTTTCCTGATGGGAGTCCAATACCTAAAGTACAACAATGCAGAAAAAAAAACAAATGGAGTAGTTTTAATTAATCAATACAATAAAATTATAAGATGATAAGTTGGAATCACATGGACATTGTTGTGCAAATTCCTGTAAACTAAAAGCATCAAGAGTACAATTTTTTTTTATTTCTGTAGAAGAAATGCAACAAACAGCAGTTTCATAAAAAGGTTTGTTTTGTAGAATTTTTGAGAATGTGGCGATTAATATCTAAATATGAAGATGAAGTCAAATCTGTAGAGGTGCAGCTTCATCCATTTATTCAATGAAATTCTATCATGCTACCCATACAGCGTCTAACTCCCTACAATTATTGATTTTCATCTTGTTATACGGGCCAATCACGTTATTTGTGAATTTAATATCAAGCTAACTAGCCCAGAATATAGGAATATTATAGAGTTTATTTTTCAATAAAAATAGTAGGAATCAATAATGTAGACTTCCATGGAACATAGCTCAGATATCTATACTGCTTTGCAACAAGGAACATGGTTTAATAAATCAATGTGAATGTGAAGCGTACCGATCAATTCTAGGATTATCAGGAAGACAAGAGTAAAGTGAAAACAAAGCTTCATATCAATGTATATCAGGACATATCAATGTGTATCAGGATATAGTGAGTACCGCAATGTGTTACAATAGGTATTGGGCCATCTTGTAACACAGATGCCCACCCCTATGGTTATTAATTCATTAATCATTTAAAAGACCAGAACCCCATTTCAAACTGAGAAATTCAGGGCAGATTCTGTCTTTTCTTTGGAAAAATAGGTGCCCCTCCTGGTCGCACATTGTCAGGGGTGGTATTTGAACCCTGCCCACCAATTTGGAGGTGATTGGTGCTCACAAATTTGTTCAATTTTTGGAAGACGGGTCCACTTTTATATTAATATTGTTACTTAATTAAATTCAAGAAAAATAAATTGAAAAGCACCTTCCTTGTACATAAAGTTCTCTAAATGTGTTTCTTAGGAGAAAAAAAAATGTTTTCTAAATGTGGATCTGTGATTATATTCCCAAGTATTTTGTAAAACAGATGGCTTCTCTTTTTCATAACAGTAATCTTAGGCGAATCCTGAATTACCATACATCTTGGATTATCTTGGTTCTTACAGGATTTTTTTAACCAAAACAATTTGTACCTTAAGATTAATCTAAGGCATCCTATTTTTTTTTGAGCCAATGGTAGGCTTGCACCCTCTACTATATAAAGGGAAAGCCCAAGTAAGTACAAGATCAAAACCTCCAAGAAACTACGATCCTACACAGGAGTTCTGTGTTAGGCCAAAGGCATCCTATTGTATCTTTGATTTTAAGCAAATCATGCCTGGGAAATTCACTGATTCAGTACTGATCCTCAATATCTTGATGAGGAATCAAATGTCCATATAAATAATCCCTAAGCCCAGGATTTTAAGAATCAACGTGGATGTTACTGAATTGCATGATTTGCATTTATTTTTCACTTAATATGTGAAATATAGGTAGGATATTCAAGTCATTATATTTCTTCTCTTCTTATTCTCCTTCCGCTACTTTACTTTCCCTCTGTGTTACTTATATATAGAGCTTGAATTACAAGTATTACGAAATACTGATAATGGCAGTAAGAATAAGCAACAATGAGATAGTATTCTTGATGAATATATAAACAAAGCTTGCATGGAACAGAGTGAATTGCTTACTAAAACACCCCTTGGGTTCCGAACTTCCAAGTCGGGTACCCTGCATTAAAGTTTACCAAGGAAATTATAAAGCTTTTGCTCCATCTTGCAAAAAATGCATCAAATTTTAATATGTAAAAAGATAATAAATTTCTCTCTTTAGGTGGCACTGTAATTGTAAAGCAGGAGTACATACAATGCATCAGATAGCTTGTGCTACTTTCATAAAAGACCCCAAATGCAAACGACCCACTCTTCAAAATGACATTAATAAGCCAATTTACCAATAAAGTATCAACTAAATAACAATCATAAATTGGTTGATGAAGTCCATTAAGATAGTATATCACAATATAAGATGGAACCTATATATATCACTTGTACAATAACATTTGAAATAAATGGTTGACAGGATAAAAGATAAAGAAACATTCCTCAATGATTTCTTAAAAAGATTCGAGGTAGGTGACATTCATTTCAAGAAAGATTTATGTAGGTAACAAAAAGGATTCAAAATATAGCGGTGTAGGACTATAATAGTATAATTCATCGAATCCAAATTTAACATAGATAATGGAATTCACCAATCCTCTCAAATAATTAGTTACTCATATTCAACTCTACACACTTTCAACAGATGCCAAAAATAGATGCATGAGTACAATTAACTGACAACATTCACTGCATCCAAATTTCTAATTGTGTCAAAAATAGATGATGGCATTGGACCATAAACATAGAAGTCTATTGTACATTATATGCATATGTAAGCCCACACTTTTGTAAAAAAGAAACAATTGACCGGGGCATCCTTAAAGGCAGCTCGATGAACCACAAATTTCTTAGCTTAATCTCTGGATTTAGTGTATGTAACTTGGTTCCTATTTCATTGGAAAAGAATCTTGAGGCTGCCTTTAAACCGTTTTAAAAATTGGCCACGTGTCAACCTAATTATTATGATATGAATCTACTTTACAGTTCAGTGACATGTCCAACCATAGGTTTCCAGGGTTAAATGGAATTATAAATGTTGCTTTGCTGTTTCCAAACAGATTTGTAATAAATGTGTGTAAAGTCTGAATCATGTTAAGCTACTAAACGCAACAATGTTTGTGCTTGTGTTTGTCCAAAGAATTGTCATTCTGGCACCTGTTTATTTTATTTTAAAGAAACTCATAAAAACTTCAGAAAATAAATGAAGAAAGTAATCTAACTAGCCAAAGTCAAGATTAGGTGGCAAATCAAACAAAGGCTGAAGTTCATTTATATCATTGGTACAAATTTCAATTATGAAAAAAAAAAGTCAAATACTTTTTCAATGTTTGGACAAACCTGAAAGTCCCATAAAAATGGAATTGGAAAGATATATAAAAGTAAAATGTTAAGACTCGGTCCTTCAACGCACACCACATATTTTTTTAAACAAAATAGCAAACATCATCTAACAGGGTATATACTTTGATAAAAAGTGTATATTGCTCTATTTCGAGTTGAATGAACCTATTTTTAGTATACCTTAAAAAAAATTACGAGGTATACACCTCGCCTAATGATGCATACGCTTCACTGGATTTCTAATGATGTATATGAGACTATATATTAAACTGTAAAAAAGACTGAGTGTAACAACGCCCTATACAAAATTATTAGAAAGCCATTGGCATACAACACAAAAGCTTGAAAGGAATCAGTTTGCATTGAAAAAAAATTCCTGTTCCAAACTGCACAGCTTGGAAACTTGTTAGAAATGCAGCATCTTAACACTGCACTAGGACATCTGAAACCATTCTTCCAAATTTTATTAAACTTTCAAACCATTCTTCCAAATTTTCATTCTTCACAAGATATTTAGTTAAAAGCAAAGCTATACAGACAGCATCATAACACTGCACCAAGACATCTGAAACTCCACTATATGACAGCACACATCTCTCCAAGAACCAACAATGAAAAATATCAGGCAATGGAATCCAAAAAAACAGAAATCAAATATTTAAGAATTTTGATAAATGAGTAAATGAATTTATTAGAATTACCAAATCCCAACCAAATGAACAATACTCTAAATAAAACTTACACAATAAAAGAAAACAGGATCCACATTATAAGGCCATGCTATGTATATCAAAAAATTATAATTAGAAAATAATACCTGACCCCCAGAGAGAAGCAGCACAGCCAACCTTCCTTCGGAGATGGCCCTTAATCCCATCTTCCACCACCTCTCCCTCTCTTCCATCGTACGCTCCTCCACCGTTGACACGCTGGTCTCCGGCACCGGCTCTATCGCTGGCGTCGGAGCCCCTTTTTTTTATTGAAAAAGAACCCACATTTTACAAAAAGCATATATAAATTAAACCTCTCAAAACACAGCACCTGACAGACCTTGAGATCGGAACGAGCACCGGATGATCCGATCGATCCTCGCAAGATCCAATCCCTGAAACAATAAAAAAGAACACCAAAATTGACGAAACGATCTAAAAAAACTTCAGACAGAGAGAGATCTAAAACGTGTGAAAAAAACCTGGATGTCCCTGATGAGGAGGTCCCGCTCTTCGGGTGACAGCTCGTCCCAGAGCGCGAAAGCGTCCTCCTGTCCGTAGTCCTTCAGCCTCTCCAGGAGGGCCTGCGGCGGGGTCGCGGAGGCGGGGCGCCGATGATTCCGCATCTGCCTCCGACGACGCCGTTGGTCGTCACCTCCGACACCACCATCAGCTCCTTCATCTCTCACTCTCTCTCTCTCTCTCTCTGTCTCTCTCTGATTTGGTTTTGGTTTTGTGTTTCTGAGGATGTGAAGAGAGTTCACGCTCTGCGGAGACAGCTCATAAGCTCGAATGCCACACTGTGAATCTCTCCTGTCACGCCTACTATCCTAGGAAGTGTTTTTTTAGTTCTCGTTAGGATAAATGAATTGAGTTAGTCTGGATAGATAACTATGTCAGTATAGATAATAAATATACATAAATAAGAGATTTTTTGTTTGGTTATGTTTTTTTTATTTCATTGAAAAACATAAGAATAAATGTTAAGTTGTTTGGTTGATGGTGAATAAAATATAAATAAAGTGTAAAAAAGTTAATTTAACATGTGTGTCATTTGAGGTATAAGAGGTGTTGATAAGTGATTTGATGTGATAAGATGTAAAAAATTGATTTGACATGTGGGCCCATAAAACAGATAAAGTGAGTATAGTTTATCCTAGGAGTTACTTAGAATTGTTATACTCTCTTATACTCGTTTAAACTGGCTTAGTAATACCAAGTTATACTCTACAAACAAACAATCATTTTCTTTATCCATTCTTATAACATCCTTATACCTGTTTATTCCGTTTCCCAAATGGGGGCTTAAGGACTACTGTATAATAATTAATTAAAGATTAAAAGACACTTATGTAACTCTTAACATGAGTAATCCCATAGTTAAAATTGACAACATGCTCAAAACTCACAAAAACTTATATACATCTTTATTTCAATTGTGGTTAATCTTAACTTAATCTACCATAATTAACCCTCACATATACCACGAAATGATTAAATTGTCGTCAATTTTTTTTATCCATCCAAACAATATCTCTTCAGGAATGAAGAAATATAAGTCTTATAGGGATAATTTGGTCTTTTGTAAAGACGAATTTGTTTTTATGATTGTTTATATAAAATGTAATGCCTCCACAATTACGTAGTAATTGAATATTTTAAGAATATTTTATCAAATTTAAATGAAAATTTAACTCAATAATGATAATTATGTTTTTGTGAGTTTTTAAATACTTGTATGTCTGCCCCAACTTTAACAGAGATTTATATAGGATTATCCATGTTTATAGAAACATAGATGTCTTTGACCCTTATTTAAAAAACATGGTTTCTTGCGAGTAATTCTTGCCCATGCCTGAGGTAAAAATGTAATTTTTTTAATAAGTATAATTTATTTTTTGAAAGTACATTGTTTGTTAATGAATAATATATTTTAATGAATCCATGTTATAGTGGAAAGTTTGACAATATTTTCGGGCACGTCTAGTCCCACCAACACATTTTCTTACCCTACCAATCGGCAAAAAAAAAATCGGTGTTTTGCTATCTCCACTAATTTGGTTAGTTCGATCGGATTTGGTCGCCATTTCAGGTTTTGAGCGATCAGACTTGGTCGTCATTTCAGGTTTTGAGCGACTGGATTTGGTCGTCATTTCAGGTTTTGAGCGACCGAATCTGGTCGAACATGATTTATAATAAAGTTTATAAATTTTTTTCTTGAAAACATAATCCCACGACGTGTATCCTACTTGAATCCTTCATATCACTCCAAATTTGAGTTGTAATATAGGGAGAATAAATTATTATTCTTAAATGTAGAATATAAGAACAATTTTTTTTACATAAGTTACAGACAAATTTTAAAAGCCAAATATAAAATGTGTTTGGATCAATTGGTAGGTTTTTTTGTTTTTAAACAAAGAATCATCTTAACTACAAAATTAAACGAAGCTTAAAAATGATATATATTTGTCTAATAAGATATTTTTCTATAAAAATTTGAATTAATTGAAAGTATACATACTTACAATTTTTTCAGTCCCTTAACTTGTGTTTGGATAAAAGAATAAATGTAGAATATGATGGATAAACTCAAAAATTTATTTGTTTACAAAGAATAAGTAGATATAGTTCTGAATCTTGTTCAACCAATTACGGTCGCCCAAAACCTGAAATGACGACCAATTACGGTCACCCAGAACCTGAAATGGCAACCAAGTCCGGTCGCCTAAAACCTGAAATGACGACCGATTTCGATCGAACTGGATTGATGGGAATAGCAAAACACCGATTTTTTGCTTTTAATGGTGGGATGAGAAAGTTATTTGGTGGGGATAGACATGCCCATATTTTCTGATACAAAAACATGGTTATGTTACGTAGTCATAACGAGATATGTTTTTCCATGAGATAACTCTTCTTTTTAAGTTAAGGGGAAATCCAAATAACCCCCTACAAACTGTCAGAAATCCATACAACCCCCTAATTTTTCATAAAGTTCATATAACATCATGAAAACATTTATGTAAATCCAAATACCTCCTTAAGTTAAACTTCTGATAAGGAATATTTAATGAATATTATGTTTAGTTAACATTGACTGAAAAAACAGTATACCCAAAACCCCTGCAATTTGTTAAAAATATGAAAAACCCTTTAAAAATGACGATTTCATCAAGGGTTAACCAAAGAAAGATCCTAATTAGTCAATAAAAATTTAGCTCAGGGAGCTTTTAAGATTTACATAGATGTTTTTAGGAGGTTATACAGATTTCAGATAAAGTCAGTGAATAATATGGATATTGAAAAATTTACAAGGGGTTATATGGATTTTTTCCTTAAATTAAATATTTTATTACACCAAGGGGACATTTTAAAAATTAAAGCCTAGAATGCACTGTTCTAAAGTCATTTCTAATAAATAAAATAAAATAAAATAAATGGCTAAAATGATTCTGCCCAAAAACCGTTGAGGTGGGGAAGGCTGTTGATTCACGTGTAAATGATATAATGGTAGTACAATAAGTTATTTTCTATTTTGTTATGTTTTAATTATTTTAGTTAGAAAAATAACAATAAAACGAATTTATTTAATTGGCAATACTGAGTTGTGGTTAAAAAATAATGAAATAAAATGTATATAAATATTTATAAAATATGGAAATTGATTCAACATTTGGTCCTCACTTATATCGGGTTGATGAAAATTGATCATGTACTTTTTTTTATAGAAATTGTATGGTAACTATTTTTTATGATATTGAATGACTGAATTGTCCTCAAACATCATTGAAATTCCCATTACCAAAAAACAAATATCATTGAAAGGCTAATGACAAATTTAAATGAAAACTCTAACTCAATATATGAAATCTCTAATGACACACTGAAACACTCAATCTATTTCATAGTCAGTACCTAACTAACACAATAAATAGATCGTCTAATACAGTGCATGTCCACTATCTTAGTATATGTTTCCTTAAGAAAAATGAAAATATATGCACCCAATCTATATGAGTACATACTCTTTTTTTGTTGTTAAAGAACATTAAAAAATATGTTCAAATTGTAAATGGATCTCTAAACGGGTTTTTTTTACTATATATTATTTTATGTGGTATATATCATGAAAGAATAACTAAGTATAATATTTATCAACCTAGGTAATATCTTTGTATTTCAGATGTTATTAACATAACATAACTAAATTAAAATGAGCAAACCAATAAAGCCATTCATTGAATTTCTTCCATTAATGTATACGGGCCCTGGAATTCTAAAGCATACATCAAATCTGAAATCAAGTAGATTCAATGAAATCCACAGCAGGACTGAAGGTTACTTGTTTCAATTACCGCAGATTTAAAAAAAAAAATTGAGCCTTTATTTACACCCAACAAACGGTGGTTAAGTCAGTGTTATAACTCGAATCCAATATTTACATTTAATATAGGTATGCTGTTTTAATGTAAAATATTATATGTTTCGATATATCACCTGATCCGACCTAGAACCCAATAAAAGAAGTCGTTCATCGATCTAATTCATCATTTGAGGAGAATGACTTGTCCAACCTGCCGAGAAGGAGTGAACGACCAGACCAATCACTAGTCACGCGGTCGAACCCCTCCCCCCCTCCCCGAAGCAAAGTAGTCAAAAAGGCATCCTTAAAGATGGATTGTCGGATCTCAGGCCCAAGCCTAGGCATAGAAAGTGGGGAACCACCCCAATTTGTCCATGGTTTATAGAAGGACATGGATCACTCTACCTAGCATATTTGGAGAAATGCATCGTGAACCCGACAAGTAGTCTGTCACATCCTAGTTGGCATGAATAAATCGACACCATATGACCACGACATCATAACAAACCCTCGATCATTCCTCGAGGAATCTTCTATGTCAAAGAATATTCACCGAGTCTAGGAGGCGGTTATGCGGGAAATTCTATCACCATCTTGGCCATAAAAGGGAAGAAGAGGGAGAAGAAAGCGTGAGCCATTTTTAAGCCAACACAGGCTAATTCACTCAGACACACACAGATAGTTGGAGAATTATTCAACAAAAACTTCTTCATTGACTTGAGCATCATAATCCCCTATATCGGCACCATAATGGTGTCAAGGGTTCTTTGAGTGCAGTTTCATCTCCAAGAACATTCGGATTCTCACTCGAAAGCAGATCTCCGATGTCCTATCATTTTTTTTGTGTGGAGGAAATCACCACCTTTAGACTTATATAGAAATACATTCAAAAGACACAGCTCCTTTTATTATGAAGCCAGTAAATAAAATGTCATTCTCAAAATTTAGCAAATTGAAATGACTATTTTGAGAAAAATCCAAGAATATGCTTTCTTTAATTCTTCTCTAAGCCTTAATCATGTTATGATCCAGACATTCATTATCATTTCAAGTTGCTATTTTATTATTCATGTCAATCTCTTGTATCACTTAAACAGCTTTCTCAAACTCCTAACTGATTCTGATTGGTTGCTTTGAAAATAATATTCTACCTACATTTCGCATCATCAAATAGAAAATGCCAAGCATTGTAACATGTTTTTTTTAGTAGATTTATCCTCTCACCATCCATTGTTGACAAGCCCTCCAATTATCCAAGAAATTGTTGTATTTGCTTTGAATGCATAACTAAAATATAAAAAAATTATTTGACATTTGAAAATCTAAAATGCAGATGTGAGTATTAAAATATACAATTCAAAAAATATATGAATTCAACATATATTATAAAATTATATATGCTTGTTTTAAATATTGTTTAAATATAATTATCATATATGATTGATCATAATCTTCAATATGTAAAATGACCATTTTTATATTATTTTGAAAGATGCAAAAAATCCTAGAGTTTTAGTTTCAACCTTACATTTTTTTATCATATAATCACCTTAAGCTAGTATCTATATTTAGAAATCTGAAAAGTATCCCTTCCTAATCTGAAAAGCATATGCTCTAAATCGAATATTTTACCTAAAAGATTGATTTAAGAGTGGATAAAGAGATAACCTGACTTAATTGTTGATGATTTAAATTATATCATGATTTAGGTTTTTAAAATGTTTGTTGCAGCTGTTCTTACAAAGGCAAAGATATGGCAAATCTTGTTCAAATCTATTTTATGCCTCCTTAAACAGTGATTTAGCTATTCTTTATATGGGAGTTTGTTTCAACAGTTCACACTGTCTTGTCTTGTCTTGTCTGCATCTATGCACGGCTGGCTAGATCTATTGATATAGTAGAATACACAGCCTAGATTTTGGACACACAAAACTAGCCAATAAAATAAAATAAACAAAATAAAAATAACATAGATTAGATAAAAGCATTCACAGATTTCCAAATTAAATGAGGCAGTTTATTGGGCACAACATTTTACTATTTTTGATGGCCATCTTAACACTGGCCCTTTTCATGTACACATGACAGGGTACTTATATATATTATATTTATAGTTAGATAAGGTTTGCCTTTAATTATACCCAGTGATACCAGTATACCCAGTGATACATCTTACAAAATATATTCATCTATCTGTGCATCAAAATAAAATACAACAATAACATCAGTACCTTGTTAGGTACCTTAGATCCGGGATCCCACAACATTTATGAAATATTGCAAACATTATCAGATAATAAAAATAAAATTAAAACATAGAATACACTGATATACACGATTCGACTTATGCCTATGTCCATAAGGAGCCCATTGTAACAATATAGAGAGTGTAACAGAGATATTTAGGAAGTAAATTTAATTAGTCTTCCTCAACTTCATACTTGTTTTCTTCTCTTTCTATCTCAATCTAAAATTATACAGTGCACCTGGTGAGATGATATCTAACCAGAATCGGATTTCTCAAATCTTAAGTTCTTGTTTGGATGGCGGAATTGAGTTATTCTGAATAGATAACTATGCCAATATAGATAAAAAATCTACAAGAATAAGAGATTTTATGTTTTATTGTGTTTTTTTTTTATTCTAATTGGAAAACGTAAGAATAAAGGTTGAGTTGTTTGGTTGATAAAGAATAAAATATAAATAAAGTGTAAAAAAATTGATTTGACATGTGAGCCCTTTGAGGTATAAGAGGTGTTGATATGTGATTTGATGTGATAAGATGCAAAAAGTTGATTTGACATATGGGCTAATGATAATAGATAAAGTGAGTATAGTTTATTCTAGGGGTTACTTAGAATTGTTATACTTTCTTATATTCGTTTAAACTGGCTTAGTAATACCAAGTTATACCCTGCAAACAAACAATCATTTTCTATATCCATTCTTATACCACCCTTGTACTACCCTTATACTCGTTTATTCCGTTTACCAAAAGGGGGGTAAGAGTTGACAAGTGTTAAAAATTAAATATTTCATATGTTAAACATATGAGATGACAATATGTCATCCATTCAATGAGACTGACAAAAACTAATAGGTACCAACTGGATCCCATCCCCTAGTTTGTAAGCATGATTAGCATTATGTTAAAAACTAGACGTATATGTGAGGTACAATTATTCCTACAATCTCTATTCATAATTCCAAACATGTTTTAGTTTGAACCTTTTAAACATATATACTTGATTATATATAGAGCGGTGATATAGTGAAGTCTGAGCGAACCGCGTATATACGTTCTTTAAAGAAGTATATGAGTTAATAAAAAATATATGGCTCAATGAAGTATATGTTTTCTTTACCATACATATACCCTTTAAAATGATGTATATATATGGTTCGCACGGATTGCGTAGATCGCATATTATCATTTCACATTATATATACACACAAAAAACATAAATTATATATTTGAATGAATTTAATGCATCTTTTTTTTATATTTTAGTAACCTAATATATTTTAGATGAAGATAAAGAGAGCGCGTGTAAAAATGATTAAAAAAATTATTGTATGAATCAACGTCAGAAAATTCAATAAGTTTGTCTCGAAACCCAAAGCTCACAATAGTCCTAAACCTAGTTTGGCAATGGGATAAATGGTGTGAGAAGGAATATTTGTAGGGATAATTGAGGGAGAAAACAATTTTTTCCATTTGGTATAAAAATAATAATGATAAAGTGTTAACAAAATTATTGTGATTTTAAAATGAAAATATGAATTTTTTGTTCCACCTAAAAATGCTAGAATAACATATATCCCTATTTTTGTCTCAATTTTGACAAATGTAAATATGAACAAAATTGATGAACTTTTTATTTAATAAAATTATGATAACTTATCCTCAAAAGCATAACCCCTTATAAGTTGAAGAGCAAAAAAACAGCTTATTTAAATATGTTAGACTACATATTATTTGTCTATCTGATTTTAACGAAGTATATTAAAAACAAAATCACTGACGCTAAACTGATTTATTCGTCAAAATAAATCAACCAAGCATCTTAAGACAAATACTTTGATCCCACTATATAACCTTCAACTGAGCTCATTTTGAGTGGTAAAATCAATCAATTGATCCATAGATTTTAATTGAAGTCCCAATCAACAATCACAACAAAAAAATAAAATCATAATCAATAATATGGTTATAAGATCTTAATCCCTTGATCGATAGCAAATCACCTCTTCACTTTTTTATATTAAAGAACTATGATTGGTAAATAAAAAATCATGATAATAAAATGAACCAATCACAATCATTATTTTCTTGTCATCCAATAATCAACATGAATGATTGTACAACACTCAATAAATCAATAGGATTGCCATGATTGCACACATGTGCAATAGCTTGGCCCAATACTATATAATCAACATAGACAAAGGACAAAACAAGTAAAAAGTCCCATGTATAAAAAAAATATTGGCCTTGCTTTATTTTTAAATTTATTGTAAGGTGGTACATCCATCTCACATGTCTGATGTGGAGAAACATATGAAGAAAAAGATGTCACACAAACAGTATTTAGGCCAAGTTGATCAGTCAATGGTGGTCCACATGGATTTCTGACTACATTTTATTTGAAATAAAAGATGACAGTTTGGCATATACAATAGAAAATCATGTTTGAATTTCTTCATTGTTGTGTTCACTTCTGAATACATCAGACAATTTTTTCTTCCACAATCCACGAGAACTAGATTTTCTAAGAATGAAGAACTCTCCTTTTAAATTAGGGTTATCAATAGTCGGTTTAATTTTTATTTTCATTCACTTTTTTCTAGAACTCCTATAAAAATTGTATTTGAATTCACTCATTTTTCAATAAATTTTTCATTCCACAAAATCTATCAAATTAAAACTTGATTATTGAGAATGAGGAATTCCATTATAGATTAAAGTTACAAAAATTGAAACGAGAAGTTACATGTTTTTTATAATAGAAATGCATGAATGATACAGAAGTTGACATGTTTTTTATAATAGAAATGCATGAATAATGTAGGTTGGTAGAGGAGGCCATAAAGAAGAAGACAGGGAGGTCATGATTGTGGCATCCGAACCACCATAAAACAAGCACCAAGAAATTATGCACCACAACCCCCATAACTAACAGCTATGGATGGGTTTAGGCATTGTTTTTTAGTGGTCCCCTACTTGTGACAGTGTGATCTCTTTCTTTGTTCTCCTTAAAAAAAAAAGGAAAAAAAGAGAGGTGACGTTTATGGGAGATTGAAAATTCTCATTTGACAAGTATAGTTAAGTGTATGGTCTTATATGCATCCTTTTTACAATCTTTTAATTGAAGATGCATGTAGTTATGTAATTTTATAAAAGTATAACATGTTGAATATTATAATTGAGACTTTTTTAGAACACTTCGAGTCACGTTACTGAGTCGCTTTTTTTAAGACAATATTTATCCTCCCTAAATACTGTGCACAAATGTATTGTAAATCTGTCTCCAAGATAACTTAAAGCAATATTTTCATCGGCGTTTGCATTAACAATGATGGACATAATATTGATGAAGAACCTAGGTGAACCAAGACTCCAGTATTAGGTTATGTAAAAATCCAATACTAGAACAAACTTTACAGAAATGAGAACGCTTATGATTATTTTTGCCAAATACGCCAACAAAACGACACTTGCGCCCATCGCACACCCACAAACATGCGCAAACGGTGCTTAAGCATCATATGCATAACACTTTACTATTCATAAAGCAAACATTATTTTATACACACTACGCTTTATATAGTGTACAATGTTTTTCTCTTCAACCGATGTAGGACTAAAATCTAACACACAACATTACAAACATAAGACCCAAACTTATAATCACATGAAAATTCATTTTAAAAAAATCACTAACATAACATATATTATATATTGAATTTTATATATATATATCTTATCTCTGCACATGTGTTTGTGTGTGATCATACCCTAAAGCAATGGCTGAAATGTGTGCACTCTTAACAGTGTTTCAACTTTTGAAAATGGGTATAGTAGTTTTGTTTTAGTAACCGATGTGTATATTTCAATAGGTGATGTATGTGATTTTTTTTCCTTTACTTTTTTAGTACAAGGGGGTACAATATATACAATTTGTTAAAATATTTTCTCCAATGAGACTTGAAGAAAATTACTCGAAATATAGAACAAATGTTCTACAAATATATATTGTAACATTAATTTAAAATTAATTTTTAACAAAAACATTCACAAAAATTCTTCTACCACTCATAAAAAATAATTATTGAAAGAATAATTTTTTAGATCATTTCATCTTTAATTTGGGCGAGAGAAACAATTCATATGTATTTAAAAAACTTTTGTTACTTTTTTTTTTTTTAAATATTCTTTGTGGTTGACGTAGTTTTTTTGTTCCAAAACCCCCACCTTATACTTTATGCCCGCCACCCCTGCCCCTAGTCTTCATTGGCTCATATCGAGATAGTGCAGTCATGATTTCCTATTGACAAAGAAAAAGGGTCTGGATCAAGTCAGGCTCCAATTGAAGACCGATACCTGTATGCATGTGTCCAACACATGACCAGAAAAAAAGGAGAGTGAAAAACTCGTTTCTTCTCCATTACCCTCCATTTTTTTTCTTGGTTTCCCTCCCATCCCTCTTTCATTCCTGAAGTTTTCACAACCCTCCTCTCTCTCCATTTTTTTTCCTCCTGTCTGTGACAGGGATCAAACCCAGCTCCCCCACAACCACTATGCCAAGCGTGGTTAGGACAAACGTATAAATTTTTTGGATTGCATAATTTCTTTAGGTTAGATGGTTGAATGGAAGTTCTAATACATTGATCACATGAATGTCTTAAATTACATAATTTTGTCAATGAGTTAAATTAGTAATGCAAGTTTTGATGAGTTTAGCATGAATCAATCTGAACAGTCAATGAATCAAATTAAAGTAGACATGGATTGAACTAAATAAAAATGAACCAACCTGAACTCGTATGAATCAAATTGAACAATGAAAGAATGGAATTGAAAAACCATATGAATCGAAATGATCAAGTACTTATTCTGAATCAAATCGAAATTATTTTGAATCAAACTAAGGGTGCGTTTGGTTGCGCGATTGCAAAACTGATTCTGCAGGAATCTGCGATTCCAAACCTGATTCTGCAGGAAGCTCACTTTCTCAGCTTTTTGAAATTGCAGCTTTTGGACACTATTTGCCTGCAATCGTTGGATTTAAAACTGCGATTACAAAACTGTTTGGTTGCGCGATTGCAAACACAGCTTCCTGTAATCGCAATCGCAGTGCAATCGCGCAACCAAACGCACCCTAATTCATACATCATTCAATTTGATTCAGTAATACATCATTTTGATTCATTCATTCTTCAATTTAATTCATGTGTACTTCAGTTCGATTAGTTCATTGTTCAATTTGATTGTGAAGTACCTCAATTAGATTCATACAATGTTAAGTTCGATTCATAAGTATTGTAATTTGATTAATACATTTTTCAATTTGATTCATTTATTCAAATAACCAAATTATGCAATTTAACAATATCACTTCGGGGTTTTCTCTCTCTCTCTCTCTCTCTCTCTCTCTCTATTTCTTCCTTCACCCTCTAGTTGCTTAAACCTTCCATCCTTTGGATTGTCATTCTCACTCTCTCTATAAATATTTTGTTGGATATTGGATCTGGTTGACTCGATTAATATCCCCTCCACATTAAAAAAAAGGAGCGAACGAGTGGGAGACGGCTATGAAGCCACCCCCATCTCGTCGGATACAGTAACCATAGAGAGAGATGTTAACTCTCTCTGCATCTCTCCCAAAAGACATCGATCACATTCAAACGTTCCATCTTTGTCTGATTATAATTCAATCTCTCTAAGGCCACCATATCTAAACCTTTAATTTGAAAGATGGATAACATGTAAGGCTTTTGTAGTCTTATTTTTATTGATGAATAAGCTAATTGAGGGGATTGGACAAAAAGAAATGAAGTGGCTCGAACAAAAAGAGTAGCTTGTCTCATGATACAACCGTCTTCAAATAGAATTAGTGACAACAATTCATCGTGGAAGAAAGGACTCACCGAGCCAGTCACATGTTTTTGATTTTTTTTTAAAATGTGTATACTCTAGGTAATGAAACATTCATATATTTTCATAAATAAAATATCTAGTTCAATGAATTACATGGTCTCAGTTTTCATAAAATGAGATATATACCTTGGTCGACCCCTTCCTTTAAACCCTGGACAAACGAAGTAAGTAATTAGATTCAAAAACTCAATTAAGTGGTATAGCTCCTACAAGTGTTAATTACGGGTAGCCCTTCTATCTGGCATTCATCTTCTGACACTACGGGCTTCTCTTTACGGTAGGGCTGCTTTTCTTTGTCTGAGGAAACTACTTCCAACGTTGATGCTATACCGGCATTAGATTATAATACGTATTTTGTAGGTGGTAGATCGGGCTGCTCTACTTCAATGGAGGATTTACTTCACATTGTACGAACTTTGTCTTTGTCTATAAACTTCCTACCCTCAGCATTCCGGGGAGAACCATATCCACTGGGATAGCTCTCAAACCGTATTCGACAATGGGCCTATATAAGAGTGTGCAAGAAGAGCTCACAAAGTTTAGAACAAAATAAAAGCAATACAAGCATTTTTATAACTAACTTTTCCAATATTACAAATCTGGTTGTAATAACGCCCCTTCTCAAGGGATAATGATTTCCAGCCTCAATTTCAGTTTACACGTGTTTTAAAATTTTTTTAAAATATTACATCTCATCTAATGATGTACACGTTTTTATAAAAAATGAAGTATATATTCTAATGAATTGTATGGATGCATTTATAGAAAATGTAAATTTTTTTTTCCAAGCATATATCTTATTAACGTGAGCATATAGGGCTGAAGTTGAGATTGAAAACAGATCTGGGTGTAATAACACCCCTTCTCAAGACACACCAGTGTATCCGAAGCCCATCCCACCCAACCTGAAGGACAACCAGGGTTTGAGGCCCAAGTTTGCGTCCGGCCCAAGGATCAACATCTTGGGCTTATGTCCAGGTTGGCCATCAACCTTGCCCAACCAATGGGAAATGTTTGGATTTTTTTAAAAATACACTTGTATATATTGGAATATATTGAATTCATACATTTTTGCTTTTTCTAATTTAATATATGTCATATTCTAGGTTAGGACAACAAGGAAATTCGAGTATTTTTTTAGGGAAATGTAGGTTCTGCTATCGACACTTTTATAAAATAAAAATGAGGTTACAAATTTGAATGGGATCAGATTGAGAGGAGGAGAGAAAACAAAAGGCAAAAGAACACGCAGGTGGAAGGAAGCTGTGGGTTCGTCCATAGATGGGTTATCTACCTAGAACAAAGCGTTGTCCTAGCACCTCTAAACGGTCGCAGAACACCGTAATACACCCCCGCTATACAACAACCCCAATCTTTAATTAATGAGATGATCATCTCTCACATGTTTTAACCGAATATATCAAGTATATATATTATTGGGGTATTCATAGACTCAAACACTCATGACATCATTCTTGCAGTCTGATTCATATACTAGCTTGTTCCATTCACTGCATAATAGCCTTTCTTCTTTGAGAAAAATAGGAAATTTTTTGCGAGTTTCAACTAGAATTGGATAATCATGGAAATGACCAATGGAGGAGACAGGTGAAGGTGAGTGCAACATCTAAAGTTAACTATATAGATTTCATTTCTTTAGGTATTTGTTCTCCATGGAGACTCTCAAGATTGATTGATGACTACAAAAACAACTCTTCAGTAGACCATAAGTTGGATTAACACTTAAAAGATGCGCTAGTGATCTAGTTTGTCTCCTTTTTTTTTTTAAGTGCTTCAGTTTTTGGTCACAAAGAATCTCTACAAGTTAGGAAAAATTCCTTCTGTCCCACAAAACCCTGTGCATGAGGTAATAGAAAATCCAGACAGAGCCTTATGAGAGACAAAACTATACTAACTAGAACACAAATTTTAGAATTACAAAAAAAAAATTATGAACCACAAATTTTAAAAGTTGCACGGAATTGTGAACACAGTTTACTGTTGCAAGGTTGACAAATTCATTCAAGTTCCTATTAGTTTGCAATTTTGTAATCTTTTTGCACTCCACAACTTTAAATTATTTTAAAAAGTATATTTATATAGTGATATATACATATACAAGAGAAACATTCAATGAATTGAGAAAGCATACTTTTTTTTTTTTTTTTAATTTAGCATATATTAGACAAACCTCATGTATATTAGGTTAGGATGGAGAAGTTGAGACAGAAGAATAACAATAGGAGTGATTGATCGTATCAGTGCCACAAAATATAATAGTGACACTTTTATTGGTATTCTCACTTGTAGTTTTCACTTTTTTTTTTTTTGAAGTTCTCTTCATTAAACAAAGTATTGATATTCAGAAAAATGGAATATATACTCTAATAAGTTATATGAATATGCCCACAAAAAAAAAAAATATCATGCACTTCACTTCACAATAAGAACATACTCCATGGCATATTTTGGATTGCAGGCGGTACTAAAAATGAGGACTACGAGAGTGTCTTATTAAAATGTGTTTTTTTTTAATTTAGCATATATTAGAGCTCCATGTTCAGATCCTACATGCCTTTCATTAAAAAAAATGATTCTTTATGCAATAAGATATATACATACTTTTATAACATGATCCATTCAATCATGTTAGTATTGAACTGCACATCTCATTGATCTAATTATACAACTTTTGAATTGAACTGCACAATCAATTGTTGAGTACATATTCACTCTCATATTGGATACTGATTGTACTTAGGAATTTATATTTTATACAATAGCTGATTAAATCTAATACGAGAGTGAAACATGTATGCAATTCAATTCAAAGATTGTGTAATTCGATTAATGGACTATACAGTTCAGTCCTAACAGGGCTGATCAAAGTCAGTAACTAGATCCAAACTCCATAATATGAGACATATTCTGTACCCAATTATAAAAAAAAATGCTCATCTCACTAAATATACATAGAACTACACACAGATGCTGTAAACGAGACTGTAAAAGAAACAAACGAGCGTGGCAAAGCCCATGATTCATTAAGGAACCAGAGTGGTGGGCCTCGGACCCATTAAAGAATCCGACATGGCCCATGATTAAACATCTCGGCAGATGGGTCCCATCAGACGGTTCAGATCGAAAAGGTTGGGCTGACCCAGTCAAATTTGTCCACACACACGCACGATCTCTTTCTGTAAAAAATCCCACTCACAGTCTCACAGCACAGTAAAAAAAACCATTTCTCTCTTTCACCATAAAAAATAAATTTTTTTTTATAAATTTTAAAATAATAAAAGAAGTTTTTTTTTTCGAGGGCTGTTTTATAATTTGTCGGTTTGTGGAGAAAGTTTTATTTATGTAATTAAAGAAGAGTTTGCTGAGTCACTTCTCTCCGTCCGTACGATGGCGCCCACGTAATTCTAATGTTTTAAAAATATTAACTGTTACTTAAATAAATTAATAAATAAATGAAAGCCAACAGTTTTCGAACTAAAAAAAAATGAAGGCGGTAAAGATCAGTGGTTTAATTGTTAGGTTAATTGAATTTGAATCGATATGTAATTCAACATAAGAAATATATTAGTTATTATTATTAAAAAAAATTTAAACAATATAGAATATTTTTAAAACTTTACATAATTATGAATCATAAATCTTAATATCTTTAAAGTTATAACTTAACATACTTTTATTACATAATATATATATTTTTCTATTGAATTTAATATTTTAAAATGTAAATAATATAATTTTTGGGAATAAAGTACCAGCTAGTATGATCAATCATAGAAATTTTTTGTAAAACATCGATTTTGATTTTTGTGAGATTTTTATACCATTAAAGCTTTATGCTGTGTTTGAATATGAGGTTGAAAAATTAAGATTCTTAATATCTTGTGTTTCAAACTCAACTTTTGAAAAATTATGTTTTATTAGATTTTCAAGCGCAATTTTTTTTTTTACTTAAAAACAAAAAATGATGATTTGAAAATTTAAAGACTAAAAATGTATTTTAACGCAGCGAAAAACTAGATAAAAAGATTCAACCAGCGTTGAGATCTCATAAGCACCTTGAATCCACAAGGAACCCTTGAATCCACAAGGAAGAAGCCCCAAAACAGAGGGAATTTCAAAATATTATTGATAAAAACTGAAAACCCTAAATTACAAGTCTGCTATTTATACTAATAGCATAAAATAAAAAATTACTAAAAATAGTAAAATCCGAAAACTAATTTTCCAGATTCTATGAGATCCTAAATGATCATGGGAATTGATAGAAATCAATTCCGATCTGTTATGATTGAGATATCACAAATCTAAAACTTACTAAAAATAATAAAATCTCTAATTTAAAGCCCTAAATAAATGAATTTTCGAAAAATACGAATTGTTAGTTGTATAACAACTAATCCAGAAGATCTCCTCGATATATTTCACCATGTCAAATTTCATGCGATTCCGAGATCGTGACCATTGATTTGAATTTATTTGGTGGACCACTTTTGATAGTCTCATCTGCATAATCTGTCCTACATCATATTTGAATATGAGTTTTAGAATATTTTGCTTTTTAGAAGTAGAATCCACCTAAATTTATATCCAAACGGGGCCTTAAAGAGAGTTAAACTGAAATTCAAAATGGGTGAATGCTTGATCCATTCAACTAATTGGATTGAATTGATTTTAAAGCACTACATAATTCCTTCCGAATCAAAGGGGGCACTGATACATTCATTTCATTTTCAATTCCTGAATGCAGTTTCATACACTGTGATTAGGGGTGGTAAACGAGCCGAACGAGCCGATCTTTGATATGTTCAAGCTCAACTCGTTTATAAACGAGTCGAGCCGATCCAAGCCGAGCCAAGCTCACGAGTCTCAACGAGCTTAACATTCTTCTTCATTTTAGGGTTTTTAGGGGTTGAAAATAAAATTTTAGTCCAAATAAACCAAGTTTATGAGCCTAAATGAGCATAACTTTATATTGATTTAATGTTCTGATTTTACAAAAGAGTTTAGTAAAGCTTCAACTAAGTTTTTTATAACATAAACGAGTCGAGTTTGAACATAAAATGAAGCTCGATCCAGGTCCCGAGCCTAATCGAGCTTTGAAAATTGTTTCAAGCTCGTTCATTTGTCTAATTGAACGAGCTTAAATGAGCTCAAACCGAGTCGAGTCCAAGCGGCTTAGTTCGTTTACCAGCCCAAACTGTGATAAATACATGGGCTACAAATTTGTTTATTTTTTAAAAAAATAAAAGGGCATTTCTGGAGACCAATATCCTACCCAAAATAGCCCTCGCTCCATGCACTGGCAGTCTGCCAGGGCGAGGAGTGTTTCGTAAATAAAGAAATAATCAGTGGGCAAACATTAAAACGTGTCACGACAAACCCAAGAAAAAAAAGAGAACAAGCGAACACAGATCCCCACCGTCCAATTCAGTGTTCTATTTTTACCGGGAGGTGACGAATTCTTTATAGTGTCATCTTCCGTAAATAAGTTCAAATTCGAGAGCAATAGAAACCGCATTTTTCGTTAAAAAAGAAGAAAAAAAGGGCGAAGTACACATACAACATAAGCAGTGGTTGTCTTTCCCGCCATTATAACGCAAAAATAAAGAAGGAATTTTTTTTTTTAACGTTATAAAAAATATTAGAAATATTGGGTTTAAAACTAAAATTCTTTTTTTTTTAAACTACATTTTTAGGCTCCTCATTATTTAACGACCATACACTAAATAAATTTTTTTAATGCGTGTATATACCGAGGCCCCAAATTATAAGTTTCACTCACAAACCACATGAGTTGACTTTTGAAAATAATATAAAATGACAAAATATGAACTTGCATTTCAATAATAATTCATCCCATTAGCCTAATTTGGTTATCACTATTCCACATGAATCTTGGTTACATTAAAATTTACCCATTTGAAATTTGAATTACCAAATCTTTACTTAAATTGTAGTTCAATTTCTGTTTCAATTACACTGAAACTTACCTAAATTATTTTTGTCAAAATCCTTTAAACGGACTAGATTTTTATTAAAAAAAATTTATTCTTATTATACACATTAGTATATTTTTTGAGGAATGTTATTAACTGAATATTAAAATAGTTGTGTATTTATTGTATTCAAATTTAAATAAAAAACACATATAGTTACCATATGAAGCGATTACATTTTATATTGGTAGTTACATTTAATAATTAATTATTGATTCCATATTCATCATAGCACATACACATACAACAATGGAAACATCTCATTTCATTCTAAACAGATTCATTCTTTAAAAACATCTCATACATCTGTTTTTTTTAATAGCTTACAATGAAGAATGTAACAAATTTATTTTTTCATTTTCTAAATGTAACACGTTGTAACATGTAAAACACAATTGAAGAGATGATTTGTTTTCTAAATTGTGCATGAAATGTAATAAATTTAGGTAAATGTTATTTCTATGTTACATTTATATAAATGTAACAAAGTTATGTATATGTAACAAACAATATAAAATGTAAGAAATTTAGGTAAATGTTACTGTTATGTTACATTTATGTAAAAATATAACAAACAATATAAAATGTAAGAAATTTAAGTAAATGTTACTGTTATGTTACATGTATCTAAATGTAACAATGTCATCTAAAAGTAACAAACAGTATAAAATGTTATGTTACATTTATCTAAATGTAACATAACATTTTATATGTTATGTAACAAACAATCTAAATATTATGTTATATGAATGTAACAGTTTCATGTAAAAGTAACAAACAGTATAAAATGTAACTGATCATCAATACATGAAAATGTTTCATGTTTCAGATTTAAAAAATGTAACATAAATTTAAAATGTAGATCATAGATATTGAGGAGGATAATTTTCCCTCACAGTTAAATTTGTAATTTTGGGATTCAGAACTTTAAAAGGATTTAGGTAATGGGTTTTTTGGTGGTTGGTTTACGCAAAAATGAAATTTTTTAGTGGGAAGGGAGTAACTGTGCGTCTGTGCCTGAATGTCACAAATGACTATGTTATCACCGTAATTGTTCGGATTTCCTCCAATGTGGAATCTCCAATCTACTCCATAAGAGTGCTGTCGCGCGGCCTCTTTATTGGCTGTCTACGTACCCCTGGGGGATCAAGTCTCACGTAGTTCAGTTGATTATCTTGTAACCGTTTTGTCATTAAGAGTTAGTGGGCTATTTTGTAGGGAAACATTTCCCACAATTACTGTCCAAGTCATCCTTAATTACTCATGTTTTGATGATAATGGGCATTAAGTACTAACGTGGCGGTTATAGACGTCTGATGTCTTTTGACCGTCTCTACGTCTGTTTGGTGTTTCCTGATATACCTGTTCGTGCGTTATGTTTTCACGTGCTTTACCGATGAGTAAGGTCGACCGACTAGTCCTGGCGTCTGATCGTGCCTTAGACTACTCACACCAGAGTGATAAAGTCGTCCGACTAGACCTGCCGTCTGATCATGCCTTAGATCACTCGAGGTGTCGTCTCTTCTCGAGATATCTAACCGTCCGACTAGATCCTTTAGTCTAGTCGTGTTGACATATCAGACGACGTCATTTTTCGTGGATCGGGCCTAATGGGCCTTACGTCAGATGACCCGCGTATCGTCTTTGCATGCCACATGTCCTAGTACAGATTTTTACCTCTACAGATATAAACTAGCATTCCAACATACATGATCATAACATAATTTTTTTTAATATCAAACAAAACCAATTACAAATAAAACTCAATTGCAAATCCAAAACATAACAAATATCAAACCCGATTTGATAAACATTGAGATGAAATCCAAATCGGAAAAAAATGAATCAGTGACTTCAAATTCTTCTGAAGTAGAAATTCGGATCTGCTACTAGCTGTTCTTCATAAAAAATTCATTTTGAAAAAATAATCGATTAATAATAATGAATGAATAAGAATTCAATTGAGCATTCCAAAAAAAGAAATATGGGAATTAGTGCCCCTCCACGATGCACGGATGAAGATATGAAACCGAAATCGTTACCACGTTTTGGAGAGTGGTTATTCATTAAAGCTAAAAAGGTATATAGATAATGTCTTTTTGAGAAGACTGGGGCTTGAAAAACATTATTGTTTATTAAATTAGACAATGAAGTGTAAAGTTTGACATGCAATCAAAATAAACAAAGAATTTGATAAAACAATATTGCAGGTAAGATTGTATTTTTTTCTTTTTAATATTTGAAGGTATATACTTATATAATATAATGGTGTTATTATACACAGTTTTGTTTTGCAACCCTGCTGTTTTGTATCAAAACATGTAAATTTCATCTTTCATTTAAGTAGTAATTCATAAATTCATTGGAACATATGTTTTTTTTTTAAAGATACATGTTTCGAAATATAAATTTTCATACAATAGATTGCATTGAGATTAAATCACTGGAGTATATACAACCTTTAACAAGGTTCATGTTTCAATAATTTTTTTTATACATTTTCTATAAATGCATCCATGCAACATTTGAGTATATGTTTTATTTTTTATAAAAACATATACCTCATTAAATGAGGTAAATTATTTTTAAAAATTCAAAATACGTGTAGACAAGAATTAAGACTGAAAAAGGGATTGTACATAAATTGATTATATTTTAAATAATAAAATATAATTGAATTGCATTTTTTAACTGACTATAGAAAAATACTATACTGACCTCACATTGTATATAGTAGTTGCAAAATTTTTGGGACATTCCGCTTGTAGTTCTTGCATGTCTTGTATTTTTATTCTAGGTGTAAACTACATATAATGAAGCATATCATTTAATAAAAATTAAATAAATGAAATTTAGAAATCCATTTATAAAAAAAATAATTTTTACATGTTTCAGTGAACTAGATATAAATCTTGTTGGAAATATATCAAACTGCATGGATGGGATTGTAAACTAGATGTACCATGCGCAACATCTCGAGAGGAAAAGCGAAGACTGTTGAGTAAGCATGTCAATTATCATAAAATATTTATATTTGCTTCAAATCCATATATGAAAAATTAAAAATCATCCCAAAAAATATCAAAATATGATGTGAGTGTGTGTGTATATATATCACAATTTTATTAATCACAATTTGAATTTTTTTTAATTCTTATGTCTTTTTAATAAATCACTTGATTATGTTTCCACCACATGTCACTTATTCAGAAAATGTCGACACCCAGTTTCAATTTGAAGAGTGTATCTATGTTCCAGTGATTTAGGCTGGTATCATTCATAAAACAACTAAAAAATTTATTATGAGATATATACATTGTTACAATGAATGAATTTGATATTTGGAACGACATGAACTATGAATTGAATTACATATTATATAAATACTGTACCTAACAATTAACCGTACAATTTGATATCGATGGTATGGAGTAGGACCCAGACGGTAAAATAAAAAATATGAGAACAATAATGATAATTTTTTAAAAAAAATCACTCTCATCCGCCTCCGCTATAAATAGAGGGAAGCCTCTCGAGATACAGAGAGTGAGAGCTACTGCAAGAGTGGGAGAGAGAGAGAGAGGTTCGTTAGGGTTTCAATAGAAAAGCAAAGCAAAAACTAATTCTTCTCCACCATCACTTCTTCCAGTCCCTTCTCTGCTTCTCCTCTGGAAACACCCACAAAGAAATCAATGAAACAATAAAAAAACCAAAACAAAAAAACAGAGTATCTAAGAACCCAAAAAAGGAAAAAAAAAACCAAAAAATGGTGAGAGTGAGAGATGGGGAGGAGTCGTCGTCGTCGTCGGAGATGATGGTGGCGGCGGCGAAGCCGGCGTGGTTGGAGGGGCTGATGTCGGAGACGTTCTTCGGGAATTGTGGGGGTCACGAGAACAAGAAGAAGAACGAGAAGAACATATTCTGCTTGGGCTGCTGCAGGAGCATCTGCCACCACTGCGTCCCCTCCCATCGATCCCACCCTCTGCTTCAGGTTTTTGATCCTTTTTGAAGATTTGGGTTTCTTTGTTTCTTCGATTTTCAGTTTGGGTTTTCAAAATTTTGCTCGATTTTGGTCGATTTTGGGTTTGGGGACTTGAATTGGGTGTGAATTTTTGACGGTTTGTTGAGAATTTTGTAGTTGGGTTTGTCTCTGCTTCTCAAAATTATTGTTTTGTTGAATAAAAAATGCATTTTTTTTGAGCTGTTCATGTGGATTTTTAATGGAAGATTTTAGAAGATGTTGGATATTATTATGACCCACCACCACCACCCACTGTAATTAAGAGGAGAGGATATATTTGAAAAATTAGATTTTATGTGGATCAAACGATTATTATGTGTTTTTTAAATAAAATTTCTTTGATTTCTCCTCAGATTTTATGTAATCTTTATAGGAATTTTACAGTTTGTGATTTTGATTTTTGAGTGATGTTTTCATAGTTCGAAATGTTTTCCTCCCAAACATTTTTAGTCCCACCTTTTTTTGTTTTTTACCTTCACATGGGTCTTTCACAACTGTAAATTCTTTTTTATTTTTATTTTTATTTCTTTATTTCTCATAGTTATCTCATTTGAATTATTGTTTTTTTATAAAAAAATTCAAATTTAACCATATGAGAAGTAAAAGCAGGAAACTTTATAAACAATAAAAGTGAAATCAGTCGTCTGATCAGATTTTTGAGTTTGGACCTCGCATTTCTTTTCTGTTTCTCTTTTTAGGTGGTTATTTTGGGAAGACTGTTCTCATATTTTCAGTTCATCTTATAATCATTGTCCCATAATTTTAATGAAATCATGATCATACAATGAAATCATTGATCTCATAATTGAATTTGTACAAAAAGGTACTTTTTACAGTATAGTACCAATATTATATTGATTGAATCACATCAGTTTTTGTTGATCTCTAACAATTGAATAAAAACACAACAGATTTCACGTGTTGAATATGTATTATGACATGCACCAGTCCCCCGTTTAGAATTGATGAGAAATAGAACTAACTGCATCTCTCATCCCTGATTTTACATTGGATTTCCATTTCTGAAAAAAGTTAGATGTGATTAATTGTAATAATGGTTCTTGATAATCAGGTGAGGCGATACGTTTATCATGACGTGGTTCGATTGGGAGATCTTGAGAAGTTGATCGACTGCTCTTATGTTCAGGTAATGCAAAATCTCAAGATAATAAAAAAGAACAAATTATGATAATTATTTTGTATAGTTGGGAATTAATGTTCATAAATTGATAATGTGCAGCCCTACACAATAAACAGGGCCAAGGTGGTGTTCTTGAACCAGAGGCCACAGAACAGGCCTTTCAAGGGCTCAGGCAACATCTGTTTCACATGTGACAGGATCCTCCAGGAACCTTTCCACTACTGCTCTCTTTCTTGCAAGGTAACACAAATCACACCAATTTAATACAAGATTATAGTCACAAACGCTCCGTTTGGAAACATAGATTGAAAAATAGATTTTAGAATAAAGCTGCTTTTTAAGATGATTTTAGACCTTTGACTTTTTTGGGATGTTTTTTTTTAATTCAGGAATCAATATTTGGAAGGAGTTTAATGTTTGGTAGAAAAAGTTGTTTTTCAATTCAAAAAATCGATTCCGACAAAAAAACGTTCTTTTTGAGATTTTAAAAACACGGATTTCGAGAGAGAAATTAAAAGGAATCCAGCTTTTGATTCCGCCGGAATCCGACCCGTTTGGTTGCGCGTTTGGGGATTTTCAGCTTTTCAAAAAGCGGAATCCGCCCAAACGCATTACCAAACGGAAGTTTGGCTTCATTGTGTGCATTCATAAAATGATACATGATAACTACCATAAAAGTATGAAGATAATTAAATATTTTTTTGATGTATTATCATCACTAGTACGTGAAGTACATGTAAAATTTTATATGTTAGTGCTACGTGATAATGACAACTAGGGTTATCTCGAAACTAAATAAATATCCAAATTCTACGTGTTTTTGGAGTTCGATGTGTAGGTGACATTGGGTAACGAAAACTTTGTTCCAATGATGGTTATTTAATTAACATGTATGATCATTCACGCAGGTGGATCACGTGGTGCTGCAGGGGGAGGATTTGTCGAGCATCCTTTACGGGTTCGACGAGTCAGATTTCGCGTTCTCGCGCTTCGAGAACCTCCAGATGGACGGCTCGGACACTGTGGAGGAGGATGAAGACCAGACCACAACCCCGAATTCAATCCTAGAGGACCCGATGAGCTACAGGAGCTCAACAAGCCAGAACCATCAACATCACAACCATCACCAACACCAAAGCTCTGTGGATTCAGAGAATTCCACAGAGGTCAAGAAGAAAAAGGCGACTGGATTCCTCCCACAGATAGTTCTGTCATTGAGCAACAGGAGGAAGGGAGCCCCTCACAGGTCTCCTTTGGCTTAAAAAAATAATTGAAGTCTATATAACTATATGTGTCTTGGCTAGGTTTGGTTTATTTTGGATTTCTGTTTGTAGAGGGTGATGCCCGGAATGCCCCTGTGGATGTTTGGGGCTATTCCTGGAATATTATTTATTGTTTTTTTTTTTATCTTTATTGCGAAGCATTTTCCATTACTTAAGGTGTGGCCAGTGTTTGGGAGAGGCCCCTCAATATTTTGAAGGGGCTTTCTCTTTGTGGCTCACCAATTTTGTATTTGATGTAATGGGAATTGCAATACTTATATGGAAAAATAGAATTACTTTGGTTTTTTTTTTAAAATAAAAAATTGTACTTAATGAATGCTTTTGGCTTGTCTTTGTTTGTCCTTCTGATCACAGCCCTACAATTAAATATAAAGGGAGACACTTTTCTTTAAACATTTATGGCTATGTATGTCATCTATATCAATTACTATATATGTGTAGGGTAGGGGGGTTTTGGGGAGGGGTGGGGTGTTCACTTGTTCTGTACTGCTGTACAGAAAGACCAAAAGTTTTTCCACAGTCAAAACTTTGACACTCTAGATGACATGAAGGTTGGGGAACATTAATCCACAGCCAAACTCTTTATGTGGGTATTCCAAAAGATGTCCCTAGTTGAGCTAGATCAATTATTTTTAAAATATTCATGTTTTTTTGAACCTATATCCAAAATATCTAAATTTATTTGATATCTAAATATTTAGAACATGGATATCAAAGAAAAACTAAATCCAATAATATATTAAAAAAATTATATATGTTTGTATCATATATTACGAAAATTTAATAAATCATGATCTTTAAAAATGTAAGCAACACATGCAGTATTTTTCTATGATTTTTAAAAGAGATTGATTATCATCACTACGGTCAATATTCAGGTATGTCAATTATATATAATTTTAAGATTTTTTAAAATAGAAGATGTAAGAGTTTTTTATTTTTAAATCCCTATAAAATATATGATTTAGTGATGGATCTCTCACTTCTTCATATTACAGTTTAAATCCCTATATTTAAAAGATACGTTCCTTTTTAGTCCCTTATAGGGATCAATAAGAAAATCAAACAATTTAGATATAGATCACTACTAGGGACTAATAAGGAATATACCGTTTAAACCTAGAGACTTAAATTGTAATATGAAGAGGTGATTGATCGATGACTAAATCAAATAATTTAGGAGGACTAAAAAATAAAAAAAAACCAAAAATATAAAATCAAATATTAATATTTGTTAAAAAAATGAATATCATATAATTGATTCATATTCAATTAGTTTTTTTTTTTTTTTTTGTTGGAATTCATATTCAATTAGTTGAGAGGCTTACCATGCAAACCATAAGAAATTTATATTTACAGTGTCAATTTGTGCATAAAAATAACAAAATAAAAAAACCTCCCTCAGACAGTACACTGGTGAAATTTATTCTCAAAATGGACCCCACTTTTTTGAATGGTTCATGACCAGTCAAAGTTCTGGTCATTGTGTTTTTATTTCCTGGAATGCCCCTCCTCCCTAACAGGTTATATTTCATTTTTCTTTTTGGAAGATGAGCCATTTTTTATTTTCCAAATTAAGAAGGGTTTTTTAAAAACATATTTTTATTGGGTGTGGACAAAATTGAACACAAGAAAACAACATTCCGAATTTCAAAAACCTTACATTTGTCTGTTGGGGCCAACGGTCCTGGTCAGCTCGTTATCATAAATATATATTTAAAAAATATTAATAAAGCTAATCCATTTGTTTTTAATATTTAAATTATATTTTATCATTCCATATCTTTTTAGTTCTATATGAGTTAAAAATTTATCCCTCCTAATTGACCAATGTGATTAGAGTAGAATTGGATCTCTAACAAAAATGATCAATTTAATGATTTAAATTGATGTACAGTAATCTTAAAAATGATGAGCATAACATGTTCACTAATGATTAGTTTAAAATGAACTTGATTCACTAAATTGATCATTTTTTGGATCACTATTTCTTCATTCTGATTCAGTGGATCTAGACTCGTGAACAATGCTGCCAAAACAAACGTTTGGGATTTAATGTTTCCAAGACAATAAGAACAAATATGAAATCAACAAGACAAAGCAGGATTTATTTTATTTTAGTTAGCTATGTTGTTAAGCTCATGTTTTATTGTTGTTTATTGTTATTTGTTGATATAATAATAGGGAGGCAAATGGAACATAGTAGCAAGTCATGGGACATTGGGAGAATCCAAGTTAAGAGAATTTCTTGGGAGATTCTATTGTATACACAATTTTTTATGTGAATGTCTCATTAAATAAGGGAATGCATGAAGCCAAAGTTTATTATGATAAACATGAAAGCACATGGAGATTGATACTCTCAATTTACACCTTATATAGCAAGGGAATATTATTTGCATTTCATGTTGAGTGACAAGAAATCCATTGATCAACATACACAACAAAGTAAATATGAGAAGAAGAACATTATTTACACTCAGTCATTTCTGCCGTCACTTTTGCAAATTGTACACTATTTTTTTTGAATAATATATGCACATGCATTAATTCTTTACCAAAAAGTGAAATAGATACTTGAATAAATTGAATTCATATTTTTTCATTTTTTAATAAAATATATATTAATGATCTGCTACAAATTTCATGTACCATGTTAGAAGACATTTTATATGTAAAAGTTACTCCAGAAGTTTTTTTTGTGTATCAATGTCCATATAAAAATTATGTGATTGATGTGTTGTTCATGAGAGATAAGAAGTATGACTAACAATTGATTTGTCAGATAAACATATCGTGAGGCATCAATTATATTCATTTTGGGGTTGTTAATTAACTAATATTTTTTGAGATCCTTTTAAGTTTTGAATTGCTATATATAAAAGTGAGCTGACAGTGGACATGCATAGAAAAACATCAGAATGAGGTGTTGTTTATGTGCAGCAATCTTATCTGACTTGTCACTTCTGAGCTACATAATTATTTTATTTAGAGTTCCCCACTCTTGGTTTAATTTGGCATGACTCAAGCATCATATTGTATAATGTATACACACACTTCCCAATCAAAATGTAAATAAAGAGCTAGATACATGCATGGTTGTCCTTCATCAAAATAAGAACATGTTCACAAATTTAGTTTTTTTTTAATCTTTAACAAAAAAGGGCACAAAAAAAAGATCAACTTGCAACAAAATATCTCTATACTCATATAGCAAACCAAAAAAAAAAAAAAAAAAAAATCCTAACCCTTCCTTCAAATATTACCATCAGTAAAAAAAAATAACAATTCAATACAGGACCACCATGGTCCTAGATCATAATTACTAAATGGTTTCGTCCGGAGGAACAATAGTACAAGTTTGGTTTATCAGTTTCACAGATCACATACACACATGACCATGTATAAATGAAAGCGATGGTTATTATATATGTGACTGAGAATGCATGTGTGTGTGTGTGTGTGTGTGTGTGTGTGACACACATGTGGCAGCAGGAGCCCCTACAAATTTCGATTTTGGCCTCCAGACTAAGATTTTGCATGAAATGCGTGCATGGTGCTTTCTTGGCCTTCACAGTGTTGTGTGTGTGTGTGATGGGGTGCATTAGCTTGTCATCAAATGGTGGACCTCACCCATTATAAATTGTCTGATATCCCATTTAAATCTTCTCTTCTCTTCTTTTATATATATATGTACTCCACATTCAAACTTTTAACTACCTTCAATTTTGATGTTATGACTCTAGATGTATAGAATTAGAGGTTTTGGAGTGGTCATCAGGTTACTAGGGCAATAAAATGTAAATATCTCTCTAGCATCACATCAGTAATACAGATATAACTTAATTTATTAAAAAAATGATAAAAAAAAATTGTTTTGATTCTTAGATTCAAAGAAATTTCAGAATTATGTTTATTTTTTATGCACATAATTAAAAAGAAGACCATGTTTCATGATCACAATTTTTTCTTTTTCTTCTATGCTTCTCTCTTTCTGTATTCACTTTTTCCCAACCTACCATACACAAAGAACTGTCCATACTGTTTATATAGTTATGCAACACAGTTCTCACTCAACCATGCTCTGAAATTGCAATATACAGACCATGTGGACTGTCATAAGATAACATAGTGTTTGTCATTCATTCATGTCTAAGATTGGCTACTAGAGATAGAGTGTGAGAGAGGGATCAGAGACACTGTGCTTCACAAACATCTCAATTGGATGGGCTCCATGTCACCGGACCGGTGCGCCATTATCACATGCCTCGTAAGCGACAACAATGGTGGTGTTTCTCTATGATCTATTGTGATTGTCATGTCCCTCAAAAGTGAAGCCAAATTAGCTCCTATTGATGGTTCTAACCTTTCACAATCATGCATGTTGCAAAACAAAGAACACATAATAATGAGAGAGAAGAAAAAAACAACGGTTTTAACGGTTAACGGTAGGCCGTTCCACGGGAGTTGTACGGCCTTAGATAGATGATTTGAGAGGCATTGATGTCAATTATTCCTTGCTTGGGTCCATGGATGTCTAGAAGGCTTATTAATCGGGCGCACGTGGTTTTTATGTGTATATTCATCGATCCGTTGGAGGGGGAGTGAATCTATGGCCATCTCCTATTGAAGGGCCTCCGCGCCGTTATGTATTTGGTGTTACATGCATTGAGTATGATATAGATATGCCCCACCTAGGTTTGTCATGTTTAATCTATGATGGTGCAGTGTTACATTGAATTAAATGTCATGTTATCACCTGAATGTGGACCTAAGGTAACAAATGCACATTGTATGCAAAGCTGAAAGTTTGGCAGATGAAAATGATTGAGCACCTTTGCTTTTAACTCCTTTTCTTCTTATAAGATGATGGAGAGGAAGTTAACTATTCAAATTAAAGAGGCAATCTAGCGAATGAATGGATTCTTCGAGTCTCCTTTTTGTGAAGGTCATGAATTATATATAGACACCACTAGTTTCTTTCACTAAGAGAAAAATAGAAGTGCAATATAGATACATGCATGTCTTAAAGATTTTAACAACTATCTTTGGCTTGTTATAGACATTAATTGACCTAATTACTTATGCTCTTAATTAAAAGGGTAAGATTCATAGAACATGTCCAATTATCAACATGTCAAGAAATGGTTCAGTGAATTAAATTCATACGTCTTTTTAGCTAATTTATCATGTGGTTTCTTTATAACGGATGAATAATGGTAAATATAGTTTTCATCTATATATCATCTATATATTGTGATACCACGCACAATCATACTCAAGTACTTGATGAAATTGTTTGATCTTTAAGGAGCTCTTCCATAAATTTTTGGTTTCACAATGTAGCCTTGTATTATTGCCATTCATGTAATCTAAATTTCCTTTTTTATTGTCTCATATTGTATGTATCAAAACAACCTTAGTTAGGGCAAATGTGTCAGCCAGTGATTGTACGCTTATAACCCATGCAGAGATTGTGAATGACACGTGTCAAGAACGGCTCTGATGTGCTCACATCACAGGAGATGCTTTTTCTGCATGCACTGAAAATGATAAAAAGAAGAGAAAAGAAAGAAAAATCAGATGTGCATTGGGCAGTGAAGAGGTTGTTTAATTGGTGTAGCATATATTCCAATATGATAAGTTTGAGGTTATCATTTCTTGGAAGTTGAGGTGAAATAATGGAATTTGAAGAATTTAAACTTACTGATTAATTATATATATGAAAATTCTCTAAAACCCTAGCCTAAAGTTTCAGTTGGACAAAATATTTTTTTAAAAAAGACAAATCCTAACCCATGGTTGCAGAGGAGGTGCTGAATGAAGAAAAGTCAAAATTTACTTTAAGTGAGTCTTCCAATAGGTCCTTTTTTTTAATTTATCATTTATAATTATTTATTTTTTTGAAAAATTTCTTCATTATAAAGTCATAATAATTAGCTTTTATTAAGCGGGATTTTAAAATTCTAGGTTGTTAATTAGCTTATTTTTTTATTTTCAATAGATTTTCAATTTTTTTTATATATTTGTAAAAGCAGTGTGTTTGAACCATTTTGAAATATTGAAAAGATATTCTACTTATTATTTTCTTATTTGTGGAATCAAAGTGTGTCTCGTGGATTCAAGATGCCTTACTATAAGAAAGAAAAAAAAACGTGTTCCTTCTTTTCTTATGAACAATGAAAGACAGATTTCTTCAGAGCTAAGAAAAAAAAATTCATATAGCCTCAATAATCGTACATGAAAGGACATCAAAATTAAGTTGAACATGAGCACACTCGTAAAGCAACACGTTAGGACGAAGACAACTATGATTACGAGTGTGCCATCTACAAAGCCCCACGAGAAACATTTTCTCACTGTGGATTCAAATAAGTTTGAACAATTGTCGTTGGAGGCATATGTCTTGTTTTATTTATTAAAAAATTCAGCATTTGAAAAGTTGATACATAACAATGCTTTAATTTTTAAATGATGTGTCGTAATGGTTGGATTTTTGAAAAGTTCATGTTTAGATCATAGATCCACCATATCTTAATTGCATTGTTGAAGCACATAATCTTTGTTAATAATTAGGTGAACATTATACTTTGAACTCAAACTCTTATGATTGAAAATTATTTTTTTCAATCATTTGTTTTCATTGTGTTAGCCTTTTTAACATACACATGCAAGACTACAAACATAATCACTGATATACTTATTAGTCTCTACCTTCTTCCATTTCATGATATATATATATATATATATATATATATATATATATATATATATAGAAACAGTTCAAAAAAGTCACTATATATATATATATATATATATATATATATATATATATATATATATATATATATATAGTGAACCGATTATGTGCGGTTTGCGGTCGGTGCGGTTTGCGACGTGGGCCGTCCGATCGCGGGTCCATATCCAACGATGCGATACCCGTATCGACGGCCCATAATCGCGCACCGCACCGACCGCAAACCGCACTCGCGACTATATATATATATATATATATATATATATATATATATATAGAAACAGTTCAAAAAAGTCATCAGTGAAGAAAAAAAAATATTATCAGAGTTTGTCAATGAGAACAAGAAGATGTTGCACATGGTGATTTGAGTGAGCATAGGATATGTCCCCATCAACTATGATATGCAAAGCTGTTATTCAAAAAAGTCATTTATGGACAACCCATATGACATCCCCAACTCCCACAACAAGGATTGATTTAACAATTCAAAACAATTAGTTGGTCACAAAACAACAAACAATTAAATAAAAATAAAAAGCAGTCTCTCCTCTCCCTTTGAAATGACCCTATACGTGGAAGGGCTTCATGTTCCACCGTTATTGTAATTGAAAGACAACTCATGCATGTCTAATCAATCAAAAGAATCAATATGGGTTGTGGAGCCTTCTCTTTGGATGGGTAGTTATCACCACAATCATTCCATTTGATTATAATAAGGTTCTGTTCTTCCTACAAAAAGGTCTCTTGTGCATAAACAATTGAATAAAAATGTATGTATCTCATTTTGCCCATTGAAATTTTATTTTCTGTCATTGTAGAACTTTTGAAGACTATAACTGGATTATTTTTGTTATTTTTTAAGTTTTATCATGATTTTATATTAAATCATTTCTAATCAAAACACAAGGTTTTTTTAATTTACATAATCACACTCTTATTGCCTGTGTTTTTTTTAATGCAATATTTGAATTCATTTGATGTCAAAAAGGGTAATACAATGGGAGATTAGTTAGTTGATTGCATGACATATACATATGACAAATATATGTTGATGCGACGTATTTAGGATTAGATCTCAATACTTATAAATAATAAATAGTGTAAAATATCACATAAGAGAACACGCAAATTTACATGGTTCGACAAATTTTCCTAATCTATGGAAGATAGAAGGAAACAATTTACTATGTCAAGAAATTACAAAATCTCTCCAACTCTCTTTCCTCAACACCGCCCCTTTTTCACAAAACCCTATATATGGTTCTCTCACAGAAAAAGTTTCTCTTAATTATAACAAGAAAGAGATTATATAAATGGGGTAAAATGAGAAAAAAATGACAACCCCTACAAAAATTGGTCTGACTCCTAGGTTTTCGCGAACGGGTCATTCATGCTAGAATGAAAGGCACCCCACAACAATGTACAAAAAAAAATTGAATATTTTCTATTATGATCTTTCAATATTTATTTAAAAGTGTCTTAATTTGTGACAGGATAAATTATGACATTATACCTTATACGGTTGCATCTTTTATGTAGAATAATATTGTTTTTGAGAAATCAATAACATGCAGTTGATCAAAATAGCTCACCTTCCCTTATTTCTTTAATATTTTCTGAAAATTTAACTTGGTTCCTTACCCTTGTTATTGACATATAGTTTCTCTAGACAAGACTATGAATTAGTTATTAACAAAGTTTAGAAGAAGAGCCTTTAAAAAATAATATAAAATACAAAAATAGTTGATGCAGAGTTTGAGAGAAAAGTCTTGTTGTAGTAGATTTGGTCACGTTTGTCAAAATTGGCGATTTACTTATAGATCATATAAAATTATTGTCTCATCAGTTTTCATATTATATTTTTAATTAAATTTTGCCTTAGATAATAAAAAAGAATAATAGGCATATTAGTGCATTTTTTTGGATTTTTTGATAAAGTTTATGTAGATTGAAGTATAATTGAAATAAAAAAGAGCAATTAAATAAATGGTATTGGATAAAGAAGATTAGCTTGCTATATCTATTGGTATAAAATTAATCATCAGACTTTCTCTAATCTATAGAAAAAAACTTTTAAATTTCAAATCTAAAAAGGCATTTGGAGCCACGGTTTAGGTGATTCCGCTTCCGCAAAAAGCCAAAAAACTACAAAATTTCAAATGCCTAAAATTAATTGAAAAGTGTGATTCAATTTTTTAGTTATAAATGCCATTTCAAGACAGGTTATTAAAAAATAGAAAAAATATTTTATGATAATCACTTCTCAAAAACAATAAAGTTGTGATTTCTGAAAATCAACCTGTGTTTCCAAATAAACCTTAATTTATAAACCCTATTTTTAAAATGTTTTTTTGCAAGCAAATTGATAGGTAGCTGAGCAGTTGAGCTCGTCAGAAGACAATACAAATATGAATTGTGATCTTTTCTTATGAAATGCATATATAGGATAACATTAAATTCTCTCATCTAACATGATGTGGCCAATCATAGGCTGTGCACTACAAATTAATTTTCTAGCTGAAATGGCCATCTCCTCATATTCCATAGCTATTCTAATTAGATTATATAACGGGTCTATGACTATAATTCGATTCGTATTTTATTTGTTTAATTGTATTTGAACTAGTGAGAGAGTGTCTGCTAGTGCTACATGATAAATATGATATGTTTTAGTTTTATTGTATAAATATCAAATTAAAATTATATACTGCTAAAACAAATAGTTTTTTGGGCTAACCTTATCCGACACGATCTAAGAGAAACATATGAGGGATTAGAGATTATTACATTCTTAGGAAGACTTTCAAGCATTAATTAATTATAATGCTATCAGGTTTCAAAAAATAACATGTTCTTTCAGAAATCATACTTAATCAAAACTCATTTCTAAATGCTCTCAGGTTTCAAAAAATAATTTTTTTATATATCTACAAAAATTATAACCGCTCAAAAACTATTTTCAACATTTTTCAAATTCATTTACAAATGCTACATATGCAACAAAAGAAAAAGGATTTATTAACAAATTTAAATGTCCAAAAATTTAAATCAAATTAATAGAATTGAACAAACAACCCATCCAACACCCTACCTGATTAAAAAATTAATTAAAATTTGTTCACAGTATGATGATTGATATGACTCTACAAAAACCTTTGTTATTTTTGTCCAACAGTCAACAAACTATGAAAAGAAAGTAAGAAAGAAGTCTATACAGAGGCCAAAAAAATGGACAGAAGTATTTATTGCTTACTACTGACTTTTTGCCCAATACAAACCAAGGTAGACAAAAAAACACTAATACAATACAGTTTTCAAGGCATATAAATTGGTGACACTTCTGTCAACAATTGTCACTTCATATAAAAAAAAGAAAAGAAAAACAGTGCAGGTTGATGTTTCCATGCTTCATAAATTAGGTTAAACAAAAAAACAATAAAGCTTTCCATCCTTTTGTCAACAAATATATTTTCATGTCTAGGGAGTGGTGTGGAAGCCTTTTATGGACAGACTTTTTGTGGGTGCTCTTTTTTGCAAGTCTCATTATTGAATTCCCTCGTTCAAAAATTTGAAGATCAAGCTGTGGCTCTCTGTTTTTTTTTCAACCAATAAAAGGTACCTCTTCCCACTTCTTTACACCTTCCATTATTTTTTTTATTTTCTTTTATTCCTTTTCTATTGGTTGTCTACTCATGACTTTAAGAAGAACGCCCTCTGAAAAACAAAACTACAATATTATTTCATCAGTCATGGCATGTTTTTGTTTATGGTACAAGTTCTTTTTAAATTGATTATAAGAAAACATGCATGTTATCCATTCATTTTAGTATATATGAATGTTATATTTTTTGGAATTGATTCAAATTATTTTAATCACCAGATTGATTCAATTTTAGATAGTAAGTAGAATTATTTTTAAAAATTATGAAGTGGTGAAACTTGTTGTGGATTAACTATTTTTTCCCTTCACAAGCACAACATAGTATGTTAAGCTAAGATGAATATATAACGCATAGCTATACCAAAGCCTTTTTTTTAATGCTTGGTAAATTTTTTTTATTTCCTTGTCAAATATTTTTTTGAGACAAGTTAAGCACTTTCTATTTTGATAAAGAAAAAGAAACACATGTGTGAATGGGGGAGAGAAGAATAGAGAAAAAAAACCCTAAAAACAACACACAATGTGTCGTAAAACACTGTAGATAAGGAATCTATCAATGACACATACTCAAAACACAAAAAATCTTCTCATACCAACAAGGGCAAGATTCAAACTCATGACCCCTCAATGAAAAGGAGGCACCTCTACCAACCTGTCAAGATGTTGTTTTGTATATTTCATTTTTTAGTATATGAGGATTTGAAGCATATAAGGTGAACATTTCTATTTCTATCTTTGGGTGTGAAATGATTTTTTAGATTTTTGTGGAGAAGTCATTTTACCATTTTGATAGAAATAAAATAGACAAATAGTCATATATAGAAGAGATTGATTTTATATTCAGCTTTACTATTTATCAACCAAAACTGATTAATATTGTTTATCAACATTTTAAGAGTACTGATCCACTGAATAATCTCTATACAATTATACAAATTCCTATATTGTTGAAAAATCTGAACTATATATCTATATATTTGTGCAAAATTGAATGTTCTTTTTGGGGTTATTTCCATTACATAACAAAATAAATTTCCTAATTAAATTCTCAAATAATTTACAACTTACTTTGTCCATCAAATGCAGAGAAACAATTGTCAAAATATTAACAATATAGTAAATAACTATATGTTCAAGTCTAAGAAGCTTACACTTTTCAATTAGTTTATCGATCTTCCCTGAATATTAGAAACTTTCAACCTTGGCAAGTACAGTTAGTGTTTTTCCAAAATGAACATGGGTTATTTGTCTTGGAAATTGGGGTCTTGTAACTTTATGTGTTGGGCTTTCGTCCACATCGGTTAAAGAGAAAAGACTTGTGCACTGTATAAAGTGTAGTAGTTGTAAATTATTGTTTGTTTTATGAATGATAAAATGTTATGCACACGGTACTTAAACACCGTTCGCACGCGTGCATGATCGGCGCAATGTTGGCGCACTTGGCACACTTTATTGTCGCTAGGAGTTGGAGCATTTTCTTTTTGACTAATGAGACAATGGAGATCGTTTCATCAGATGCAATCTAGACCGTCCATAAGGTTGACCCGTCAGATGCATTGTGCACCATTGGATTGATAAAAAACAATTACTCTTATCAAGGGTGCCATTGGAAGGGTGCATCGAATGGTGATCCATCTGGACGTTGATCTTGTAACTAAAGATCCAATGGTCCAGATTGGAGATGATTGAGCCTCATGGGATGCCTTAAAAATATATTCAAATGTCTATTAATAGACATGGATTCCAACCATCCAAACAATCCGAAAATTCAAAAACTTTCTCTATCTTTTCTCCAAAGTTTGCTCTAGTATTGGATTTTTGCAAAACCTAATACTGGAGTCTTGGTTCACTTGGGTACTTCATCAGTATTTTGTCCATCATCGTCTATACAAACGCTGATGGAATATTGTTTCGAGTTATCCTGGATACAGATTTGCAATACCTCTGTGCACACTATTTGGTGATGGCAAATATTGTCTTAAGAGAGCAACACCGTAACGCGACTCGAAGTATTTCAGTGAAGTCTCGGTCATCTTCATGCACCAACAAGTACTACATTAATCTTGAGTTCTTGACATGGATCTTGAAAAACAATGAACTTCTCACGTACACGTCTTTTGCATGCATGCATGCTTGATGCATCTCAATAGACACCATATATATATATGAACAAACATAACCTGAAAATCCAAATTGACAAAAGTATAGGCATCTTGACAATAAATGGCATATTGAACCAATAGTATCGATCGAAAGCGACCATCTAAACATCCATGGCATCCATCGAACGATCGAGATCGATCGACAGAATTTTTCATGCACATCCAAGACTAGATTGAGTGGTCCTGAACTAATAGGGTGGGGGGCCTAAAATTTCATCTTGAATAACACATAGATGTTTTCAAGGCAAAGTAAGGGACCACAAATTAAGAGTACTGACTCCTTCCCCATATGGGGAAGAGAGTGAATTGCTTGAAAGGGTCCCTCCATATCTAAATGAAATCATCAGAACATGTGGATGCATGTGTTGGAATATATGTCGTCCTTCTTTGTCAGAATACAAAGATGATAATTCATAAAAATGGAGAAGATCAGATCCCTTGAAAGGAGATGTCAAGTGTTCAGATAGTGGCCATGGAAAAAATGAGGTTCATAGAAAGGTTAATGCTAAGGGGAAGAGAGGTTATCTCCTTTTATTAGGAGGAGGAAAAGTTATTATAAATATGTATACCAAGGCTTGTGTTTCGCTAAAGTTATTATAACAAACGTCTCAGGGTGAGGGAGGATAGGAGTATCAAAGTTAAAGTATCGTAGTCCTTTGTTTTGACTGTCATATGGGTTTTGTGACTTTTACGAAATAATTGATTTTTGAAATGAGTGGGTTTATCCTGAAAATGTGTGGGATATGGTCTTTTATTTTATTAAGGATTGTGGACTCTCGTGTGCGGGAACAAGCCGGGCTGCTCTGTTTGGGTGGGGGGGGGCACATTGTAATCGAGGGATAAACTTTCTTTGTCTCTTTTGTTGGTAGACCCCTTCTTTACTAGTTTTTCTTGCTTTGAGTATAATTTTTCTTAATTAATATAATTGAGGTTCATCCTACATTTTCATTAAAAAAAAAAGGCTTGTGTTTGAGTCGGTTATATATTTGAATTAAAAAAATTGACCAACTTTTGTGAGAGCTCTATCTAGGAGTAGATTTAATCACCAAAAGAAGCAACATGATGTTCAAATCTAACAAAAGTAACCCTTCTCACTCATGATTTGAATCTGATTTTGTAAAAATTCCTTTTTTTTTTTGTAATGAAAAGTCAATTCGATTTGGCTAGTGTTTTTTCATAAATAGACAAGATACTACAATTTCATCCGTATGGCCAACTATATATATATCTATATACTAGTATATAGTAGAGTCCTATTAAAAGAATGAGTCCGAATAAGACAACGATCCAATCCCACCCCTTTGGTTATTTGCAGATAGAACCCCAGATCATTCATATTTATGACTAGGTCCCTGAGAACTCTAACCACTCTCCCTGTGGTTATTTGCAGATAGGATCCCGGATCATTCATATTTATAACTAGGTTCCTGACAACTCTTTTACGGAACGACTTTAACCACAGTTATTTGCAAATAGACCCCCAGGTCACTCATATTTATGATTAGGTGCTGACAACTCTTGTACATTCCTGCCAACCACTTTAACCATAGTTATTTGCAGATAGGCCCTCGGGTCACTCATATTTATTCCTAGGTCCCTGATAACTCTTTCTTATTATTTCCAAACACTTTAACTGGACATTTGCAGATAGGCTCCTAGATCTCTCATATTTATAACTAGGTCTCTAAAATTGTAAAGGCACCCGATGCATCTCTTTTGATTACACGTGTCTTTTTTTTTCTTTGAAGAGGACCGAGTTCTCTCTCTACTATTATAGCCATAGATATATGTCAGTGATTTATATTTTAGATTTCTTTTTATGTATTGCTCATGTATAGTTGGTTATAGATTATATATGTACGAGTTCTTTCTCTCTACTATTATAGCTATATATCATGTAAACTTATTTTAGATTTTTTTTCTTCTATGTATTACTCATGTATAGTTGGTTATAAATTATGTATGTATTGCTCATGTATATGAATTTATTTATTTATTTTCATATAGGGATTTTAGTTTTTATATTTTTTGTATGTATTGGTAATTGCTCATATATAGAGATTTTAGGATTTTAGTATGTATTGCTAATATATATAGAGATTTTAGAATTTGATATGCATTGCTTATGTATAGTTGGTTTTATATTATGTATGTATCACTCATATACAGGGATTTTATTTATTTTCATGTAGGGATTTTAGTTTTCATATTTTTTGTATGCATCAATCATGCATTTTTTGTATATATTGATCATGCATGCATTGCTCATGTGTTTTGTACATATTACTCATATATAGGGATTTTATTATTCATATTTCATATGTAGAGATCTTATTTTTCATGCATATACAACTCATATAAAGTGGTTTCGTGAATGCTTTATAAACCTTTTCAATAATAATAACAAGCGCATTAATAATAAGGATTTTATTATTCGTTATGTATCTATGATTAATAATAACACGCGCATTAGCGCATGCTTTAAACTAGTATATATATATATATATATATATATATATATATATATATATATATATATATATATATATATATATATATATATATATATATATATTTTCGATAATATGCGGTCGGTGCGGTCTTGCGGATTCGACGTGCGTCGTCCGATCGCGGGTCCATCGCATCCAACGGTCGACGTGAATCGCACCCGACCGTCCGATGCGATGGACCCGTGATCGACGGCCCGTGAATCGCGACCGCACGACCGCACGACCGTATAATATCACGACTCTATATATATATATATATATATATATATATGGACGTGATTGCGTGCGGCGAACGGCGGGTGCGGCAGCGATCACGGGCCGTCGATCACGGGTCCATCGCATCGGACGGTCGGGGGCGATTCATCTCGACCGTTGGATGCGATGGACCCGCGATCGAACAGCCCACGTCGCTGCCGCACCTGCCATTCGCCGCACGCAATCATTTTCACACACACACACACACACACACACATATATATATATAGAGGGCCGATTAGGTGTGGCGAACGGCAGGTGCGGCGTCGATCGTGGGCCGTCAATCACGGGTCCATCGCATCAGACGGTCGGGTGCGATTCACGTCGACCGTTGGATTCGATGGACCTGCGATCGAACGGCCCACGTCGCGGCCGCACCTGCCGTTCGCCGCATCCAATCGCCCCCGTATATATATATATATATATATATATATATATATATGTTGGTATTCAGATCGCTCTGTTAACTGTTATTGCGTATCTTTTGGAGACTTACAATAAATTAAATCCGAGATCAAATTAAATGAAGAACATCACACCGTACAATGATAAAAAGAAAACATTTAAGTTAATCATCTAGTAAACATCAAGTCCCGTTTGGATAGCGGAATTGAGTTATTCTGGATAGATAACTATGCTAGTATAGATAACAAATCTACATAAATAAGAGATTTTCTGTTTGGTTGTGTTTTTTTTTATTCTCATTGAAAAACGTAAGAATAAAGGTTGAGTTGTTTTATTGATAAAGATAAAATATAAATAAAGTGTAAAAAAGTTGATTTAACATGTGAGCCCTTTGATGTATAAGAGGTATTGATAGGTGATTTGATGTAATAAGATGTAAAAAGTTGATTTGACATGTAGGCCCATGGGAATAGATAAATTGAGTATAGCTTATCCTAGGGGTTATTTAGAATTGTTATACTCTCTTATACTCGTTTAAACTGGCTTAGTAATACCAAGTTATACCCTGCAAACAAACAACCATTTTCCCTATTCATTCTTATACCACCCTTATACTACTCTTATACTCGCTTATTCTATTTCTTAAACGGGGTACAAGAGAATATGTTGTCATACATGTGAGATATGTTTATGTGTCCACCCTAGTATGACTCAACCGTGATGGTACACTGAACATAATCCTAACCCCATAAACTCAGTAGGCTCTCCATCTAACCGCTAAAAAAATATGTACAGAAAATACATTCATGCAGTCCTAATCGAATATATGATTTCTTGAATTCAATCTAGCTATTTAGCTAGGTAGGAGAGCATATACTCAATAAAAAAACACAAGATTAATGTATTTTCAAACACAAAGTTCATTTTATGCTGAGACCACAAAAGTGACAGCATAAATGACAACATGCAGCTAATTCTATGATAAGCTCAAAAATCTACCACTACTTTAATTTTTTTTAAAATATTGATACATGCAGTCCATGTATTTTGCAACCATATTTGCAGTCACCAAGTCGCTAATGCTATATTATATACTTCATCATTAAAATCATAAAAAATATATATTTAATTCATATATATGTACTTCTTTGTATACTTCTGGGTTGCAAAAATTGTCTTAACTTGGGTTTTCCAAGAATAATAAAATAATATAATCATCCCAAGAACATAATCAACATCTCAATCATTTACTGAGCAGTTAATTAACATAATCACAACTCCATGAGGTAACCCAAATAAGAGCCCCTCTATCACCCCCCCCCAAATGATTGCTGATGTCAGTCACCCTCCCCAGTTCCCATATTAAAACCTCCACCAGGGAGACCTGCAGAATCTAAACACCTGACTTTTGGAAGCCCTAAACCTGTCCCTTTCCATCCAATGGAATCCCTCCACGTGTCCCTCTCCCATTTTGACTGTCAGAGAGAGAGAGAGAGAGAGAGAGAGAGGTCACTCATAGTTTCTTTTTTGAGTTTCTCTGTGTATTGTTGAGCTTTCAGTACTGGAGCTTTTGTTGCATAGTGTCCACCCTTCAGGGATACATTTATGTTTGGTTAATTAGTTTCTCTCTCTAACTTTCACTTTCTCTCTCCATAAATGGCTCTCTGATTTATTTTTTGGTCCCCTCTGAGTCTGAGTCCTCTTCTACTCAGCAGGAGTTATATAAAAAAGGGAAACAAGATCAGGTGTTGAGGTCCCTTTCACCTGTCCCCTTCCTTTGACCAATGGTCTACACATCTCTCTCTCTAGGTAAAAAAAAAAAAACAGATTTTATGGTTTTCTTTATTTTGGAAGTGCATTTTAACAGTGGGTCTGAGGTGTGGTAAATTGTGACTATGATAAGGTAATATGAAGGTGGATGAGTCTATCAACAAGCAAAAAAATATGAAGGTGAGTGAGTCACTGTTAAAATGCACTTCCAAAATAAAAAAAATATGAAGATGGATGAGTCTATCAACAATGTCACCATGTGTAATGGTCACATGGCCTTTGCATGGTGTTTTGACAGAGGATCTTAGGTTCCTATTCAAGTGGGTTGTCCCTGGATATATATAATGTTTTTATTTATTTATTTTTGAATTGGAATTTTTATGGTCATTTAAAGAGTCTCAAATGGATTCAAGTTATGCTTGTTGAAGGTGGGTTCTAAGGCATTCATGTTCATCCAAGTTCACAATTATCTGAACAATCAAAGTGGAGTTAATTCAATTTTTAAAATATCACTGGGGTGTGTGTGTTTAGCAATAAACTATGGGAAAATTAAGAAGAAAAGTAAGATTTTCGGTTTGATCACTCAAAACAGACACTTTAGTGATTTTGTGCATCCGTGATTTTTCAACTGCTAACGTGATTCCTTGTTACCAAAATAAGTCGTTGTGCACTTGTGCCACACAAAATGGGAAATAAATTTTCCTTTCAATCATCTTTTATTCCTTTTTTTATTATATTAGAAGAGAATGTGAGGAAACGTGAAAGAAATCGATTAAAATATTTATGATAACTCTAGGAATTTTAGATTTGATCATTTAAAAAAATAAATTCCATAATTTTTTTTAAAAATATATTCTTATCATATATTTATGAAAAACATAAAACTTTTTTTTTGAAAATACAACAACAATTTACATTAATAAAAAATAAACCATAAAAAAAGGAGATGAATTATTTCAATATATAAACTTTTACAATTTTAGGGTTTTAAGTATAAAATTTGGGCCAGACAAGATCAATTGGTGGGCTGATGGGATCACTAATGGGCTAGGTTGCTCTAGTTTGAATGGGTGACGGTAATAGTTTGAATTTTTTTTTATAAAAATGTGGTAGAGTCAATTGACCCCACTATGTGGCACCGCATCTGAAAATATTGTTCTTTAATTTTTAGAAATTTTCTTTTGGTTTTGAATTCTGGATTCCTTCACTTTTTCTTTATTTTTCGTCTAAAATTATATATATTGTAGACAAACATCTAGATAGGTAAATTATGTAGTATAGGAGAGATTGTTCTTCATTGTGGTAATTTGTATATATAATTCTGTAACAACTTCGTCGAAAGCATGATAAACATGTTTGATACCTTCAGTTACAATATTCACACTTGTTAGAAATTCTTGCTCACAACATAATGCACGTTTCATGCAATTTTCTTAAAGAAAAAACAGAATTTGTGTCACATATAACAATCCAATTCAGAAGCCACAACTTTGTGTATTTTTGTCCTTCATTCAAAGTTCCTTTTCAACAAGAATTCATTAATTGCATGAATAAAGAATCCTCAGCTCTTTGTTTCCATCTTCAGAAGAATTCATGTTTGCAAATATTATATATTGAAAAAAATCTATATTGACAATCTGTATTGGATCAAGATGGACAGACACATGAATCATACACATCTCTCCTTGTTGGGAAAGTTGGCAAAGAAGGGGGTAGTCAGGAAAGAAACATGTAAATAAAAAATAAAAAAAAACTGGGCTCCACTTCTTACTGTTTGGTGGGCATGGATAATGTATTCAAGGCTATCCATGAGCCTATTAAGTAGTCCGATCACATGTACAAGGCAACCTAGCTAACTGTCTAGAGTCTTGGGAGTCTTGGACCCACTACCTTGCCTCACCATATATCATAACATAGTATTAAATAAAAAAAACCTAAACTCATCACATTAAAATTTAGTATTAACTCGATCAGAAAACCTAAACTCATCACATAAAATTTTAACTGCCCCTATTCTTCTCAACAACTCATTTGATGTTAAAATCTATAATTTTGTAGAATAATAAAGAAATTTATCATTAGCCTTGTGTTTAGGATACAATGTTATTATGCAGTCTTGTTTACATCCTCACATGTAGTCTCATGTATATTAAATGAGCTATTTCTTTTGTTAAATTTAGCATGTAATTTTTCACTTCTTGATATTGGTTTGTACAATTCATTGGATTATATATCTCATTGTTTTTTCATATAAAAAAAAAGTAAAAAAAAAGTAAATGTTTGCTACCCGATTTCATCTATTGAATTTGAATTAGATAATAGAACACAAAAGCATATGCTCCGCTACATAAAATATACATTTTAAAAAAATTAAAAAATGTGAGATTGCATCTAGACCTACACGTGGGTTGTCTCTAGCATATTTTATTACATAACTAAAAGAACCTCATATGCATTTATTTAAGAAAATATTATACTCAGTCATTCTGCAGTCATTTTTACTGTTCAAATATGTTTTGATTTTTTTTAAGTGTATATTTATTTAAATTAAAGTACATACACTTTCGGTGAAAAATGGAATATGGATTTGAATTATTTGAATGTATAGCTTTTACATTTTTTGATAATGGCATGGTAGAGTATATATACTTTAAATCCTTAATATTAGAGGTTTTTATTTATTTATTGTGATGTACAACTATGTGAATGACTAGAAGAATGGCGACTGAGTGTATTATTTATTAGTGTTCATTCCTGAACTAAAATAGGGTTGAGGCTTACTCTATGCATTCTTCATTGTGTTTATGATGTTACTAATTAAGACTTATTTCTGATTCTCCAGGAACCAGAACAAAAGCCACACAGGTGGCTCTTTCATTGATTGCATATTTTTTTATATTTTTTGTAATGGAATATACTGAAGTGGAGTATATATCATGTGATGTGATTTTATATACTGCATTAGTGACATGACTATTGTAAATGGGCTGCAAAATGAACTAGCGTATCAATGTTTTTTTCTTTTTTTGGGCCGATGAGCAACCCTTACAAGAGTTCAGAAAAACTCTAGTCGGCTGTTTGGGAAAAGAAATAGGGGGAGAATAGGGGCGAATAAGCCAAAAAAACTATTTATTTGGAAGGAATATATAGGTATAGTTACACTAGAATAGATAGGAATAAGATGATATTTATATTCCAAGTTTCCTATGGAATTGTGTTATTTCACCTAAAATCATTTCACTGGTATAAATGGGCTCTACTGTCAAATCAATTGTTATCACATTTTATAAATTGGGCCCACCCACAGGTCGAATAATTTTTTCACATTTTTTAAATCTTCATAAAAATCTTATTTACATTTTATCCAAACATACAAAACACAAATTTTTATTATTATTATTATGTTTCCCATGAAGAATAACTAAAAACACAATCAAACAAAAAATTATTTAATATAATAATATAGTTATCTATTCTTAGAATAGTCATAAACCCTAAAACAACTTTTGTCTCTATCCAAACGATGCTCAGGTGCATGGAATAACTTACAAGATAAAGTAGGATTATTCAAACTTAACATGAATGAGGAGCAATACTTCCAATAAAAAAGAAAGATGTGGGTTGTAAATGAGGCTACAAATAGGGTTGAATAACATTTTCCAAGGAAAAAAAAATGTTACTCTCATCCTGGCTTCAACCAAAAATAAGTGAATGTAAGTGATTATATATATATATATATAAAACTGTAAATGAGGTTACAGAAAAGTCAAAGCAGGAAGGGGAGACCAAGCCTGCCTAGGTGCAGTCAGAGGTTGTGAAAAACAGACCCATCAGTGACCAATGGATCCGTATAAAAAGGACAGGCCGGGCTCCACTCAAAGGCCCAAAAACAAACGGGCTCTGATCCTTTTATGTAGCTTAGCTGAAATAGTATAAATGGGCCTAAGTACTTGGTCCTCCCATTTCACATCATGTCCCTCTTTTAAGTGTACGGATAATATCACGTGAAATCTCTTTTTTCTTTTTAATTTTAATCTACATGTGTTTTGAATTTTAAAAAAATAGTTCACCTCATCTGAAGAGGTACATGAAGCATATATTCTAATTGATTACATAAATGTATTTATAAAAAATGTGAAAAAAATTTATCAAATCTTTTACCTAGTTAATGTGAGAATAGAATTGAAACTAAAAAAAAAACTATGTAAGAGCACTCCTCACTGTACACACCCATTTTTAGGTCTCTCTCTCTTTTTGTAAAGTGGCTAGGAAAAAAATTTATCAGAGGCAGAGGGAAAGCACAGTCCTCCATGTGAAATATGGGGAACAAACAGTACAATGGTTGGGAGGTACATGTGAAAGCTATGCAGCTTAAGCTGTTAAAATAGTACATATACATTGAACTTGAGAATGTTGAAACTTATGATGAGCTAGAAAAACGATTTTTATGGGGTAGTTTTATTTATTTATTTTTATAAATTATCTCCTATTAATTGGAGCCTCTATGAACATGTCAAATTTACAAACAGCTTTCAATTCTAGTAGTCTATTATTTATTTTAAAATTCAAACTCTTTCAAATGTCACAAGAGTTATCCATTTTAATTATCATTCAATTCGTACAATGTACTCTCATAAAAATAAACATGCTTTTTCCTGTAGAAAGGGAAAAAAGAAATTTGGACATCACTGTGTCCTAACAAAAAAATTTAATTAGAGAATATGATAGATTTTGTGAAAACTTACATGGACAATCAGAAAAAACAAATTTATACAGTTTGATTTAAAAAAAAAAACATATCTCCACAAAAAAACCATGAAATAGTACATTAAATGATTTTATAAAAGGAATAATAAATACAACATACAAAACGATAAAATAGTTTGTGTCAATGTAATTCACCCAACAAATGTAGATTAATAAAAATAATAATTAGTAAAAACATGATGAGTAGTAGTAAAATGAGTTGTGTTCCATCCAATCTAAAGATGGTACTGTTTCTCTTCAAATGGTAAATATTTTCACTAGATAATTTAGGTAAAAGACATCTCATACTTGCCATGAAAAACAAAGGAAAAAATTCACATTCAAACAAAGTGATCATATTACGTACAGAATTATGTGCTTGTGTCCTGTTCACATAGATTGACTTCAATTCTGCAAATCAGTTTTGACTGTTCATAGACTCACTGCTGGGAGTTGTTGAATCACATGTGATCAACTCAGGTGGCTCACATGTCTCTCCCTCCCTTCCAAACACAAATCTCCAATTCCATGACCCACATAACAGATTTAATGGCTTAGAATGGCACTGCATCAGTATTTATTAATTAATAAGAAAATGACTTATGATGACAATCTCACATGTTTAATATGTGAGACTGGAATGATCTTTTGTCACAAGCATAATCATATCACAAAGTAATCGAATATTTTTTTGGAATGTTCGAAGAAGTATTCTGATTGGATATTTTATGTACCTATCAATTGAACCTATTTATATTTGTTGAAATATGTGTTTACAACGCTAAGCATCTAGGTATTTATCTAGTTTGGATTATTCATAATTTAGAAAGTTAGTCTAATTGTCTTCATATGCAACATAATTTTTTTTTGCATGTATTTTTCCATAGTAATGATAAATGCAAAAAAAAAGGTACTCTCTCGAATCCAGTTAAATCATTTAGGATGGACATCTATTGATTGGATTAGTTAATAGTTGATCTTAATTAATTTGTTAAAAGTCAATCTCTTAGTAAGTAATTTGTTTGAATTTGTTGTTACAAGTTTGTTAACAATTTATTGGAGAGATTGCTGTGGTTTATCTCTATGAATACCCTCTTGCATAAAGAGAACTTTATCAGGCATAGGGCATTCCATGATGACAGACTTCACATAGAGAAATGTAGAGAGATCCAGAGAGGGGTTGGGAGAGGAAATCTCCTGAGAGAGTTTGTTGAGTCTATTGTAAGTCTTGTATGTATCTCACCTAAATATTTAGTTGGATTCTTAGATTTTGTCCCATAGATGCAGGTTTAGGTTGAACATTGTAAGATTTGTGTTTTTGGTGTAACTATTTTTCTCTTATCTTGAAGTGTTGATGGCTTCTGCAAATATTTTGAGCAAAAATAGTTTAATTGTCTATATACTTTTATTGTCCTCATCTTGTATGATCTATAGATGCAAGTACTGCACCCATCTGAATACTTATCGAATATTTGGAGTATATATTTCATCTTCTATAAAAACACATAACTTATTAAATTATATATATAATTTTTAAAAAAATAAAAACATTAGTTGTCTGTGTTTTAGACTGTAAAATAGATTGTATGTAACATTTTTCTAAGAGCGTTGATACACACAGCCCATTTTGCAACCCTGTTTACAATATGATACACTATGATAGCGCAGTATATACTGCTCTATCATGATGTACAACTTCTATCACAGTGTATGACATAATTTTTTTCCATTTTTTCAACTTGAAAAAATATAAATTATTTTATCTTAGTATATAGACTATTTCATATAACAACATACACTTCACTTCAAAGGGAGAGTGTGATTTTTATATAAAAAAATGGTATGAATTGCAATTGGAGCTGCAACGGGGGCTGGATATATCTTTTTCTTTTTCTAAACCAAACACGAGTGGTTATAGAAGGGGACTATTAAGGGTGCGTTTGGTTGCGTGATTGCAAAACTGATTTTCCAGGAATATGAGTTTTAAAACTGATTCAGCAAGAAACTCATTTTCTCAGTTTTTTGAAATTGTAGTTTTTGGACGCTATATGCTTGAAATCTATGTGCAGAAAACTGCTATAGTAAAACTATTTGGTTGCACGATTACAAACGCAGCTTTCTGCAATCATACACGCTGCATAATCACGCAACCAAACACGTCTGACAAGGCCCAGGGTTGGAGACCCACAACCATTTAATGGGCCTATAGTGAAATTGAAGCCTGGCCACAATTTAGAGCCCGAATTTACTGCTTTTGAAAAGCCCATTGGACTGCCTGGCATATGCTCATCCCAACTTATAGAAACAAAAATATAAAATCATTTTACACTATATTTTAATATCTCAATTTATGTCATATTGGAAAAAAAATAAATGCATTCAATTTATATGAGTATGTACTTCATTTTTATTAATAAAATGATATACAAAAACTCAATGTGTGAGTTTGAATGAATGCCTCTAACATTTTCTCATGTGATTGGATTCCATTGAGGTGTTGTTTAGTCAAATGATTGTATGCCCCAACTGATGGTGTTCATATCATTTGTGGTAGGACACAGGGTGATGGTGTGCCAGGTAGACGAACACACTATCCTTTTAAAGTGCATGCATAAGTGGTGTGTTACATCATATATGCACATTTTATTAATTGTAGTGTGCTCATCTACATGACACATCATCTGACAGGCCACATGGTGAGATTTTTCAATGTCCTGCCATAGATGATCTCATCCCCAGATAGTGACAATTTCCATGATCAGAGTCAGCTAGCATTTCTTATGTGGGTTGGTTTCATGTTTACCTATCATTTGTGTATTATATGTAGTCTTAGCACTCTCACATGACATAGATTTAAATAATATATTTCAATCCATCATGTATTGCATTCCGTTTCATATACAAGACATTATTTTTTTTTGTTTTTGAGTAAAATGTTGGCATATTTAAGACATTAATTAAATGAGTGATCTTATACAATTTTTTTTCCGCCCCAATTCCAGTTTCATATACCATATTAATATCGTACACTCACATCATTCATTGATAGAAAATTTTTTCCTTTTGTAAATGGATACATACAATTTATCAGAGTATATATATATTTTTCTCATAAAAACATATACTTCATTAGACGATGTATGTCATTTTTAAAAAACTCATAACATGAGGACTAAAATTGGGGTTGGAAAAGAATTTGTATATAACATCTAATTAAATACAATGGCACTAATTAATACATCCAACTTGTTTCACAGCTAACCTATTTGTAGGTTACATATTACACTCCATTGTGTTAGTATATATATTCTATTATTAAAAAATGCACAAATATATATAATTTTTTTATATTAAAATATATTTTAGTAATTAAATATATACTTCAAAAAATATTTAAACATGTGTAGTCTGCAAATTAACTGAGCTCCAACCAATAACGAATTTTAACGTTCAAAGTGATGACATAAATTTAGGTTTATTAGCAATCAGCAACTCAGGAAAAGCTAAATCTTTTTGGTTTGTCGGGCTGGGTGTTACTTTCTATCATCCCTTGTGGGGAATGGTCGGTTTAGAGAGCCAAAAATGATGTGTTTCATGGATCTCATTTTTTATTTTGAGAATTTATGAAAATCGACAAGATTTTGCATTTGGGATTCGGAAGTGGCTCACGTGGGGCTCACAAGTGTCTCGTTAAGCAAGGAGTGTCGGATCTTGGTTTTGGCTTCAGAATTATGTGTTCGATACGAAACATTTTCTACCAAGGCTGGTGCGTCAGGGTTTGCTTATTTTGATTTTTCTGAGTGTCCGATTTTCATTTTTCTTTTTATTTTAGTGCTTTATATTTATATTTTCTCCTGTTCGGACATTATTTATTTTGATTTTTATTTTGTTGAAATATAAATTACTTCTATTTGTTAAATAAATAAAAATAAACTTTCAAACAATGTGACAAAATTCAATGTCGCCTCATAAAGTTATAATTAAGCTTACAAGTTCACCTATTTTCCCAAAAAAAAAAACTAAAAAAATATTTAAAAAAAATCTGTGGCTATCCAAATTTATTCACAAGATATTTTGTAGAATCAGACACTCATCAAATCAAATCCGTACCTAATATTCTACCCTTTTTTAACCTATTAAAAAACCATGCACAAATCCAAGTTCGTTGAACCCATAAAGTGGAATACGTGGCCACCCACAATAAATAAATATACACACACATTGCACTTTAATTGAAAAAAAAAAAATTTAAAGCAGTTATGAGAAATAAAAAAATCACAAGTTGGTATCTCCTCCATGAACCCAATCTCTGAACTTGGTGTCCTAGTTTGATGGATTTGGTATGGCTGTCCACTGAACCCTAGAAAACAATATCCCCTTCATCTTTGTTTCAAAGAAAAGGTACTCTCTATGAACATTTTTTAAAGAAAATTTATATGAGGGACCACCTTCACAACTAATCAGATTTGGATGTCAGGTTAGTGGCGTTTGTCCTACGAAAATGGCCACTCATCTTCCATCAACCACTGCGGGCAGAAAAAAAAATCCATTAGAGGCATATATACAAACCTAGTACACAACAATCTTGGCCTACTTTTCATGCGTCACCAAGGAAACATTTAGTTGTATAATTCGATAGTTTTTACGTTTCCAGAAACTGTTTCTATAATCGTATAACCAAATGAAAAAATAAAGCAGCTTTCTGTAGACAGATTTTAAGTAAAATGGTGTACAAAAACTACGTTTTTCAAAAACTGGGACAACAGCTTCTTGGAAAATCAGTTTTAAACTTAGCATTTGTAGAAAATCAATTTTGCAATTCCGATACCAAACGCTGCCTAAGTAATGCTCAAATAAATAGTAAAATAATATATATATAAATTCCAGAGACTTTGGATCAATTTAATAACTTTGATGCAGAAGGATAATTCTTTTTCTTAAGAAATCTAATTTAATAGATTCTGTGAAAAAATAAATTTGATCTGAAATATTCAAGAGTGAACCCAGGAACAATTGATTTCAAATGTAATTTTTTGGGGGGTGTTCCGAGACAATGAAAATGAAAATAAATGTGAAACTGACATTTATTGAAGATGTTATGTTGAATAAAAAATGTAAAAAATGATGTAATGTTAATGATGAAGAAAGTGTGAGTGCCAGCAGTTTTTTTTAACATGTTTTAAATTTTATTGAAAATATAAGTGCCATGACATGTAAAAATACACAAAGGCAAAAAGAAAAAAAAGAGAAAAAAAACATATACATATTTATCTTTCCAGGGGACATTTCCCTAAAATCTCAGAGGGGAGTGTTTTCCTACTTCACCCACCGCAGCATTCCAAGTGAGTAGTGAGTGATAAACAATAATTTGATCTTCGAGGCAATTCTTTTGCTGCATTTCATCTTTGATATCCAGAAACTAGAATATATGACATAAACCCAACATACTTAATTAGAAAAATACAAGAAAATGTGCATCTATTTATTCAAATACTTATTTTATTTTTATTTTTTAAAGTATATGCTTTAACAGATAATATGAGTGCTGCTACATTCAGTTTTTTTCTCAGTAAAAAACATAGATCTATATACTTCATTATAAATTCAGTGACACATATACCTCATTTAATGATGTATATGCCTCACTAAATTTTTTCTTACATTTATTAAAAATGAGTTCATTGAACTTGAAATGGAGCGATATACATTTTTTTTTATCAAAGCATATACCTAATTAGATAATATTTACTATTTAAAAAAAATGAAAACATGCGATGTTTGAGTTTTTGTCGATAAACGTGACTGAGTGTATCATTTTTCTGTATATATATATATATTTCCAAAATATAATGGGATCAAAGTAACCCAAGGTAGGACTGTCTTAACGTTTTCCTTTAGTCACTGCACTCATTCACTGAAAATATTTGAAAGGAAAGGGTGATGATGGACACCCAAATGAAACCAAATCTATTTGAAGGGATTGCCTTTCCAGATTTCACACCACCAACCTCTGCAGCAAAGACAGAAATGTTTCCCACTTTACATACCAAACCCACCAAACATTTTTCTCAGAAGTATTAAAAATTGAAATCTTCATAATCATGAAAATTTCTATATTAAGAACAACTAATTCAATCATAATATTTAACAAAATTGAATTGCAACATCATTGGGATCATAATATTCAACCCTATTTAATGCTACGAAAAAAGTTACACAGAACAGCCGATCCAACCGTCCGATCGATCGAACAATTGCCATTAGATCTCAGCAGACGATACGACCAATAATCGGTCATCTGATCACAACGGTCGATCCGACTATCCGATCGATCGCCTCATCACAATTCCATGTTAGTTGTCCATATTCAATGGAGATCTCACAAATGGTGGGGTGATTTAAAGGATTATGGAAAATTAAACTACAATTAAAAGAAGTAAACAACAACTAATTGGTGTAGTCATCACACTTTGTAAAATTAATGATATATTCTTATCATCAATAAGGAGATCCCAACATATTATCGTCACCAATAATAAAATCTCAACATCTAGAAGAAAATCTCAATCTTTTAAAACCATTATATAAATAACACACACACACACACACACAAAAGGGTGCACACAAATATTATTTTTATATATATTTTGAACCCAATTGACTTGAGTGGAGGTTTTGCCCTTTTTTTTCTCAGGTCTCCTCTTCTCCGATGTTAATCGATTATTGAACGAAAAAACGCTCTAACAAACACTTATTAATTATTAATTAATAATTAACAAAAAAATAAATGATTTTTTAAAAAAATATCTTCAAAAACCCTTTTTTGTGACATGATAAAATATTAGTTGAAAAAATCACAAAAGCATGCCCATATACACTCTAGAACCTTTTTTAGCAAATAATAATTACTTTTTTATATTTTAAGAAATAGTATGTTCTTTTTATGGACTGCATTTTGTATGTTTTTAATATTTTAGGCATTCCCTTTCTTAATATAATTAAGACTGGATGCCTATTTTTTATCAAAAAAAGAAAGAAAGAAATAGTATGTTCAAGTACCCAGCAATAAGCTCTCAAGACTGTTGATTCAATCGATGAGTTGACTGATTTTAAATTTCAAATCAATTCTTATTATCAGTTTCCAAGGTTTAAACGATCTAACTGGTCAACATAGTCCAAATTTTCTTAAAACAATGTATTTTCTTCCACTTTTGTTTAATTCACCAAATCACCTTCCCTTTCACTTCCCATGTCTGAACATAAACAAAACACATAATGAACCATTGTTAAAATGTTTCTAGTCTTCCAAGCAAAGTCTCTCAATATATGGGATGGAGACCTATCAACTGACTATGTATATAGACAACTGACTTTTAAGAGCAAGCAAAATTTAAAACAAAACATCATAAAAAATTGTTATAGAGGAGATTGTGGGGCAGATATTTTCCATGAATATGGGTGCCTTGGTGGGGGTGTTGCTCTTAAAAGCTAGTACAACAAATTGCGTAGTACAATATATAGTACACCTTGCAATTTTAACACGCATTTGTGACCAAAGTCTCACCAAGCATGATTTTGAATTTGCTTAAACAACTTTAGATATATTTGTCTGATAATTGACTATATACATACATATTTGATGATGTTTGCGTGACCGTGAATAAGAAGTTTCTATTATATGTTGTGAAAGCTACATGCATGGTATTTTATTAGTAAATTTCAACAAAAGTGAGGTGATTTCGGGGTTCCGTTAACAACCACATTTTATTTTTTTATAATAATATGAATCATCTAACGATATTATATTTTTATAAAAAAATAAAACATGTGTTCTAATGAATTTTATCCACACAATGACACAATTATGAAAGAAGTAAAAAATTGTACATCTTGTTAATGGGACTGTAGGAATGCGTGTAACAACACTTTTTTAAATGGATAAATAATGTTGAGGTCATGATGTAGCCGTCTTTTTCTTCTTCTTTTTTGAAAAAATTGGTAGATGTTGCTACCACGATTTTATTAAAAGATTTTGAAGTACAACTCTGAAGGAGATGAAAGAAAATAAAGTAAAACAATAAATAATGCAAAGACAGAGAGAAGAGTGAAGGGGGAAAGCAATCTCGGTAGTGGATGTCTGGTTAGAAGAGCTATTTAACCAGGGCATCACCACCCTATCGAAATGCCCCCCTATGTTATAATGCTTAGGTGTCAGTTGTAGAAGTGCACTTCCCTTGCAACCGCGAAAGACCTCACATGTTCTCCCAATAAACTCTGATGCCTCTAAATAAGATAGCGTTTCTCGTCAACCAAATCGCCCAAGTGGCCTCTGGGTCGTTGTAGCATTCTTAATTATTAGTCACCTCCTTGGGAAAACCAAATTATCTTTTGAGAAAATTAAATTAAAGTCTATCTTTTCAAGGACCATAACATGATCCTCTCCAGGCAGTCAGTCTATTCTGCCCCCGTTTGGGAAACGGAATAAGCGAGTATAATGGTAGTATAAGGGTGGTATAAGAATAGATAAGGAAAATGGTTATTTGTTTGCAGGGTATAACTTGGTATTACTAAGCCAGTTTAAACGAATATAAGAGTATAACAATTCTAAGTAACCTTAGGATAAGCTATACTCAGTTTATCTATTCCATGGGCCCACATGTCAAATCAATTTTTTACATCTTATCACATCAAATCACCTATCAACACTTCTTATACATCAAAGGGCCCACATGTCAAATCAACTTTTTACACTTTAATTATATTTTCTTCTTTATCAACCAAACAACTCAACATTTATTCTTACATTTTCCAATGAGAATAAAAAAAACACAACCAAACAGAAAATCTCTTATTCATATAGATTTGTTATCTATATTGACATAGTTATCTATCCAGAATAACTCAATTCTCCTTCCAAACGGAGACCTAGTTAAAAACGGCTCCTTAAAATTTGGTTATACAAAATTAAAAGTCTATCATAACATCATTAAGAGTGTATTTGCGCACAGTGGAAAGTGAAAGAGTAAAAAAAGCTAAAATTTACCCTCTCATCATTCAGAAATCTAATGTTCTTGAATAATAAAAGAAATTTTATTTTATTTTTTCCCCTCTATTTTATTTATTAGAAAATGTGAGTAATTTTTTCCTTCTCCATATAATAGAATTTGCTATGGTGTAAAAGTGATGAAAAACAATCTTACCATTTCTCATTACATGTACAAACACCATGAACATTCATGAAAATAAAAATGTTTTATTTTCCATTACTTTTTATTTACTTCAAATTCTATCACTTTTTTTTAATTTAATCTTCAAAATTGTGAACAAACACACCTTAAATTATATTTCACGAAACAAAATTTTTTGTTAGACTAGTAAGTAAGGAGATGTTAGTCTTTTGTAATCTGCACATTTTTTTTCTTTGAAAATATATAATGATCAATATTATGGCCAATTCTATTTGTAGTCTTTACATGTTTTAATTTTTTAAAACGTATATTTAATATAAAAAATATGTATTTTCCATGAAAAATAAAATATATGTCCAACAAATTGCAAATAGTTTTTAACATAAAAAGTAAAAAATCAAATGTTCCCTCTCATTAGTAAAACAGGACTCTAAACATATGAAGACTGCCGGCTACAACATTTTTCTTAAATATCTAATTCTACAATTATGAACAAAAATAATTGCAGAATCTATTACGATGTACATTTGAATGATATTTGAAGGGATAACATAAAAATCAACTCTCACATAATCCAACAATTTATGAAATCTAGGTCGGACCCCACGTTTTAAATTATCCACAAATATAGTATGCATAGAGGCGGCCAGGACAAATTAATTGGAATAAACACGCAAACCAGAATTATATAATATATGTAGGGGCCTAATATATATATATATATATATATGTTTAAAATTAAGGAAGAGCACTGCAGGTCTGCAGCCCCATATAAAGTCTCATGTATATACATCTCTTCAAGCATATGCACTAACTATGAAGAGGAGGTAGGTACCTTATAAAAAAAAATTATTACATTTTATAAATAAATTCATATAGTCTATTACACATTAGGCCCGATTTGACATTGAAATAAGGGGTTTGAATAAGAAAATAATTAAATTAAATCACGTGTTATCCTATATAACATAAATAAAAAAGAATTAAACATGGAAAATTATCCATATTTTAAGAGAGAAAGTAGAGATATTTTGTTTAAGTAAAAGGTAAAAAAGACTTTATCCCTATTTTTAATCACATTTTATAAAACATTGATAAATTTTATGACTAATCTTTCTAAAAAACAAAAATAAAAAACTACATGGAATCAAAACCAACAATATTGATGCCCCATTAATAGAAATGGTAGATTGGATATTTTTAATTTTTTAAGTTATCTCATATTTTAGATCATGTTATCCAAATGCAAAGTTAATGATAAGAACATAAAAAAATAGGGATAACAGAATACATTACTATGCAAATCTGGCTAAAAATAATGGTTTTTTTATCCCCACAAATAAGGCTAACTTATCATAAATATTTATCATTTTACTAAACTAAGCCTTAGAGTATATACTTCATTTGTCGTAAAAGTATATATATCATTAATGAGGTAGAAAAATGTTACATACTATCTTTTTTTTCGGACCTACCTCCAATCAACACATGTTTTGATTTTTTTTTAAAATAGTATAGACCATCAAATAAGGTACATGTTTTGTTTTAAAAAAATTGGAATATATATATAGGGAATCGATTAGGTGTGGCGAACGGCGGGTGCGGCAGCGATCACAGATCCATCGCATCGGACTGTCGAATGCGATTCACATCGATCGTTGGATGTGATGGACCCGTGATCGAACGGCCCACGTCGCGGCCGTACCCGCCGTTCGCCGCACCTAATCGCGAGCGTGTGTATGTGTGTGTGTGTATATATATATATATATAGCGCGGTTCACAGACGGACGTCCGTAAATTCGAATTTGCGGACGTCCGTCCCCGTCCAATCGCGCACGATCGGATGGTCAAAAAAAAAAAAAAAAACAAAAATTGTGATGGTATTGAGGACCACCACTTATATGGGACACATATAATCTCACCGTCCGATCACGCTCGATCGGATGGTGAAGAATCAAAACAAAAAAGAAAAAAAATCAAAACCCAAATTCATTTTGGGCTCTCGACTCTCTCTCCTCTCGTCTCTTCTTTTGCATTCTCTGTGAGCCCTTCTGCAACCCCCACCGACCACCAGTCACCGCTGTGAATTCGAATTTACGGTGGTCTGCAAATTCGAATTTATGGACGTCCGTCTGTGAACCGCGCTGTATATATATATATATATATATATATATATATATATATATATATATATATATGAATTGTATTAAAAAATGTGAAAATTTTCACATGAGGTCATTAATATGAGTATATGTGACTAACAAGATATATAAGAGTATTGAAATTAGGACTTAGAAAAGAATCGTATATAACAACACATGCATATTTATTTCTTTTAAAAAAAGAGGTGTGTGAATCACATTTAGGCTGCAAACTGGGATACATGATACATCTACCATATTTTTCCATTAAATAAAGTGTGGTTGATGTCCTGAAGAAGTTTGAACTCGCACACAGATTCAGCAGGAGTTGGTGACTGGTCAGATTTCCACCCATTCCACGTGTTCCCAAAATGCCCTCAGGATCAGGATCAGGATCCGGATCCAAATATCTAAAAATTCAGTAACCCCTAAAATGGTCAATTATTTGAAATATCTGCATTCCTTTTGTAAAACTATATTGTTCTTGAACATAGACTTATTAGACAAGCTGTTTGGGGCCATCATCCAGGGTAATCTTCTCCCAAATAAGAAGAAGCATTGTTACATGTAATTAGCGCGGACATTTTGCATATACATTTTTAAGTTAAAAATAGGTCAATTCAATTCATTAAGGAGCAATATAAATTTTATTTTATCAAAACATATAACTCATTAGATAACGTATACTATTTTTTTTAAAATTAAAACATGTGCGTCCGAGACATTATTCAAAAAGAAAAAAAAACAATAAAATATAGTTTCTTAACAATAAAATATAATTTCTTACACCTAATGCAATTGAGTGTTTATTCTAAAATATTCTTTTCACACTCAACCCAATTCAGCATCCATAACTTAATAATAAAAAAGATAAAGACACCCTTCCCCTTAGAAGAGGTTCTAGGTTCAAACAGATGTAAAAGTCCTTTTCCTATATCAATGAGTCTCTCTGCCTTAAAATAAAAAATAAAAAAAGGTCTAAAAAAATAAAATTATGCATGGATACCAATCTAAATACATAAAGGGGGCCTACTTTAAGGTGCTGTTTATTTTAAGTGCTGATTTCAGAAAGAGGAAGGATGATAATCTTTAAGAGTTTAGAAAAAAAACAATGAAAAACATTAAGCTAAATAACCAGTTGACATTATTGAGTGTTTATTCTAATCAATATTCACACATTGCACATTCCACATTTCACACACTCAACCCAATTCAGCATCCATAACCTAAATATCATAAAAAGTCGATAACTTGGCGATATGTTTTATAGAACAGCCCTTCCCGCTTAGAAGAGGTTCCTTAGGTTCAACCGTTTTGTTTCGAACCTATCCATGTAGATGTGAGTCGAAAAACCTGTGTTATGGGCCTTGAGTCCTTTTCCTATATCAACCTCTTGTGAGTCTCTCTGCCTTAAAATAAAAAATAAAAAAAAAAGGTCTAAAAAAATCAAAATTATGCATGGATACCAATTTCATCTATAATTTTTTTTCTTTAAATACATAAAGGGGGCCTACTTTAAGATTATGTAAGGGTAGTTACTATGTAAGATCTCCGCTTTTCATTTTTGCCTAGAGTTAGCCTTTCTCACCTAAATTTAGGGCAAGTTTTGGCATTATATTATTGGAATATTCTACTATATATATATATATATATATATATATATATATATATATATATATATACATAATTTTATTTTATTTTAAAAAAAACATATCATAAATATGTTTTTTTGGAAAAATTATATATCAAAATATCATATAAAAAATCTATTACTAAATTCAGATTACTAATTAAAATTTTCTTTCTATATCAATCCATCAAAAAGCTTATTCACACATCCAATAAGCTTTTTTGGTGACATTTATAAACGAATTCAAAAACCAATTTTTCGTAGCTAATTTTTTTTTATAGATTGTTTGAAAAATTGTTTTTTCATGAACAAACATTGTTTTTCGTTTGTTTAAAAGATGATACTAGTCATTTTAAAGGATGTTTTGATCATGTTCATCATCATGTATTGGATTGAAAAATGATATGTACAATCTCATTTGCATTTTTTATCAATCTTTATTTTTATTTTAAAATATACACTCGTTGTTAAAATTCATACATGGGCAGATCCATAATAATATTTGAGAGTGAGCTATATTAAATATTAATACAGAAGAATCTTTTGTTCTTATATTTGACGTAATTTTATATATCAAATAATGTGATATTCAAAAGACACTTGGTCTTTTTTGTAGCCACATACACTGTGATAATGTAATATAAATTATGTATCATAGTGTGAGATTTTATCACAGTGTATTAAATGAAAAAAATATTATTCACAATGAAAAAAATACACTAGTGTATCTCATTTGATGTCACTTCATATAACAACATATACTTCAATTTGAGAGTGTATAATTTTTTTAGAAAAAGAAGAACAGTGTGAATTGTAAATGGGGTTGCAGAAGGGACTCGACATATCATTTTTCTTTTTTTTCCAACCCCAATTTATGTCTCATATGCATCGATAAAAAATCACCGGAACATATACTCACATTAACGAGGTATATGTTTCGATATAAATTTTTTACATTTTCTATTAATGTATTCATATAATTTATTAGAATTTATGTTTCATTTTTTTCTTCTAAAATCATGTATCTCACTAGATGAAGTATATACTATTTTTAAAAATTTCAAAACACGTTTAGACTAAAATTGAGACTGAAAAAAAGACTGTACATAACATTATCTCAATATATATAACAAATAACAAAAAAAATACAAAATCTAGGCCGAGCTACAACCCGGCCCAACCAACCTTTAGATCCGCCTCTGAATACATATTGTTATGCAATTGAATTGATTAGATCCATCCAGGATCATGACTTACCTATATTAAAGGTATGTCTTAATTTCGAGTTTTGACGCTAACTTAATTCAGTGTGTATATATATGGGTTTGAGGATATAAAGGGGAAGATAATCCACCCCAGGTCTAGGGGTAGTAAATGAGCTGAGCTTTGACATGTTCAAACTTGGCTCGTTTATAAACGAGTCGAGCCGAGCCGAGCCGAGCCGAGCTCATAAGTCTCAACGAGCCTAGCGTTCTTCTTCATTTTAAGGTTTTTAACGGTTGAAAATAAAATTTTAGCCTAAATAATCAAATTCATGAGCCTAAATGAGCATAACTTTGTATGGATTTAATGTTCTAATTTTACAAAGGAGTTTAGTCAAGCTTTAATTAAGTTTTTTATAACATAAACGAATCGAATTTGAACACAAAATAAAGTTCGATCCAGGTCTCGAGTCTAACCGAGCTTTAAAAATTGTTCAAATTCATTCATTTGTCTAATTGAACAAACCTGAACGAATTTAAATCGAATTGAGTCTGAGCTAAACTCGATCGGCTTGGTTCATTTACCAACGCTACCCAGGTCAGCTACTGGTCCCACTACGTTACATAAAAAAAATCTACCGGCCTTGAAACATTTTCGCGGGAGGTCGTCAACGGTCAAAGAAAGCGCAAAGGACACGAAACCAAAATTTCTAGAACCAGCAGGGGTATTTCCGTCAATTCAATTTCTCCACCTAAATTTATAAAAACAATCCTAGCTGAAAAAATAAATCAAATCAAAAGCGCTCTCTCTCTCTGATGGCTCCGCCGAGACTCCGAGACGTCCAGATGTCGTTGCCGTCCACCACCACCGCCTCCGGCGGAGGGTTTCGAAGTCAGGGGACGATCTCGGCGAGGGACGCAGAGGACGATCTCGAGGAGGTCCGGCTATTGGACTCGTACGACGACCTGGAGGCCTCTTCGAGGGGGGTGGCGGAGGAGGAGGGGATGAGGACGATTAGGGTTACTGTCACGGGGATGACTTGCTCCGCGTGCTCGAATTCTGTGGAGGCTGCGGTTTCCGGAGTCCGAGGCGTGGCGAGGGCCTCGGTCTCCCTGCTTCAGAACCGGGCCGAGGTCGTCTTCGATCCCGAGATCGCCAAGGTTGGGATTTACACTTCTTTTCTTCAAATTTGGTTACTTGGGTTGGTTTTTGGGGGTTGAATTGGTGGTGGGTTTGGGGAAAAATTGGAATTTTGAATGGATTGTTTGTATCTCTTCAGTCGGGGATTTTGAATTTTAGGATATGTGTTTTGTTGGTGTAATTTTTTGAAGTTTGGGATTGGATTTATTAATTTGGCTCTCCTTGATTTGTGCTATATGTTATATGAGCTAAAAATAGGGTACCCTCTCTCTCTCTCTCTCTCTCTCTCTCTCTCTATATATATATATATATATATATATATATATATATACGCGAGTGATAGCGTGCGGGTCGTGCGGTCGTGCGGATCCGACGTGAGTCGTCCGATCGCGGGTCCATCGCATCCAATGGTCGAGAATCATGATATCGCCCCCGACCGTTCTGATGCGATGGCACCCGTGATCGACGACCCGTGGTCGACGCTCGCACGACCGCACGACCCGCACCTAATCACTCCTCTATATATATAAGATATTTTAGATGATCTATATATATATATATATCAGGATATTTGGGGTATCATGATAGCATGGGTAACTTCGGTTTTAATTAATGATCAGAATCATGATATTTTACCTTTGTTTTGGTTTGCACTACAGTTATCGAGCATTTCGTATTGTCTTTTTTAGTCTAGGATTCAAGGTTGTGATGCATTTTTCTTTGAATATGTAATATAGGATTTCTGCTATCTTCTTTGCTAATTGCCTTTTTACCCAATCAGATTTTTCATTAGATGATAAACATAAAAGGGTGGAGTGTGGACATAATTAATTAAAAAAGATGATCAAAAGAAACAAATTCCCATTTTAGTTTGTATATGGTGATGCCCTACTATTATACCTTCATAAAATGGTGTCGATGTGTTTGATTCTGGAATAAGGGAGAGTTTCCGTCTGTTTTTCAAGTAGAAAACACAGGAGATTATATATGGCAGCTGAAATTGAAGATTGATTCACGGGTTTATGAAGACTAGAAGCTTGTGAGAAAGCAAATATTTGTGGTTTCTTATTCTCACTATCTGTTTTTTCCCTTTCCTCTTTCTTTTTACTCTTCTTTCTCCTGATCATAACAAGCTATTCATTATGGATAAATGTCCTTTTTTAAAGTAAAATTTAGCATTTTGAATTCTGCTGGTAAAACTCAATATAACAATGTTCAACATGAGATGGCATGGTTTCCATGCAGCTTTTCAACTAGTAGTCATGACATTCCTTCTCAATCTGTCTATTTGTGGGGCTCCTTCCCGTTTCCATATGATGATCACATTAATGGATGTTTGCTATGCGTGAACAGATTCTTGAATATTGAATATTGCTGATATATATTTCATTACTGCCTTTAATAATCCTTGCAGTGGCCTTTTCTAAATAGAAATCATTCATTTGTTCACCATCAGGGCAGTATAGGTGTTATTTTTAGCTTCTAGGAGCGTAACAATATGTGTGCCTGTGCAGGAGGAAGACATTAAAAATGCAATTGAAGATGCAGGTTTTGATGCAGAGGTCCTACCTGAATCTACCATTGTTCAGATAAAATCTCAAAAGACCCTTATGGGACAGTTCAGAATTGGAGGGATGACTTGCGCAGCCTGTGTAAACTCTGTTGAAGGTATCTTGAGAAAGCTGCCTGGTATTAAACGAGCAGTTGTTGCATTGGCAACCTCTTTAGGTGAAGTTGAATATGATCCTACACTCACAAACAAGGATGACATAGTTCAAGCAATTGAAGATGCTGGATTTGAAGCAGAGATCATACAAAGCAGTGAGCAAGATAAGATTTTGTTAGGGATTGATGGATTGTTCAGCGAAATGGATGTACAACTTTTAGGAAGCATACTTAGGGACATGAAAGGGGTGAAACAGTTTACAGTTGACAAAATCCTTCCACAGGTAGAAGTTGCTTTTGATCCTGAAGTCATTGGTTTGAGATCTATCGTGGATGCCATTGAAAGATTAAGTAATGGAAAACTAAAAGCAAACGTACAAAACCCTTACTCCAGAATGTCTTCGAGTGATACGGAAGAATCATCAAAAATGTTTCGCCTTTTCTTCTCCAGTTTGCTTCTCAGTGTGAGTATGGTGTCTCTTGGTCTGAAAAGATATTTATGCTTTCTTTTTCAATCGCATTTATTTTATTTCTATACTATTATGAGAGGGGCACATGAGTCATTCTTTTATAGTTTATGTAACAGTTGCTGGGTATTTTCAATGGAACAGATTCCCGTCTTTTTCATCCGCATGGTTTGCCCCCACATACCTCGCATATCCTCTTTATTCCTTGTCCGCTGTGGTCCTTTTCGATTAAGTGATTGGCTGGAATGGGGACTGGTGAGTGCTGTTCAGTTTTTCATTGGGAAACGGTTTTATGTGGCAGCTTATAGAGCCCTGCGACATGGGTCCACAAATATGGATGTTTTGATTGTGTTGGGGACTTCGGCTTCATACTTCTATTCTGTTTATGCACTTCTGTATGGTGCATTTACCGGATTCTGGTCTCCAACATATTTTGAAACAAGTGCCATGATTATAACATTTGTGCTATTTGGAAAGTATTTGGAAGTTCTTGCCAAAGGAAAGACGTCGGATGCTATCAAGAAGCTAGTTGAACTTGCTCCAGCAACGGCTCTTTTGCTTGTCAAAGATGCGGGTATTTGTTTTGAAAACCTTAATTTTTTGCAGGCCTTATTATTAATGTTTCGCTAAGCATGCCTTGATATGGTTTATCAATGAAAAATTTGTTCATTTATTGCTTGACCATCATTAAATGTATGCCATGTTTGCTGTTACTCAAATATTATTTGGTATTTTGTATTTCAGAAGGAAAGTCTGTTCAAGAAAGAGAAATAGATGCATTGCTTATTCAGCCAGGTGATGTATTAAAAGTGCTTCCTGGTTCAAAGGTACCTGTTGATGGTGTGGTAGTATGGGGTACAAGCTATGTTGATGAGAGTATGGTAACTGGTGAATCTTCTCCCATATTGAAAGAGGTTGCCTCTACTGTTATCGGTGGAACAATGAATTTGCATGGTGCCCTCCACATACAAGCCACCAGAGTTGGGTCCAATACAGTTTTGAGCCAGATAATTTCTCTTGTTGAGTCGGCACAAATGTCTAAAGCTCCAATTCAGAAGCTCGCTGATTTTGTGAGTCTTCTGTTCTTGTTCTTTTTATGGTTACTATAGGGCTCTAGGGCCTGGAGCACTTAGTGCATCCCAGTGATACTAATTTGTTTATATACTGTTTTGCACATCAATTTTTTTTTTAAATATGTGACCTCTGATTTCAATAATTAGTAATACTGTCTGTCTAACCTTATGAGGTTTATTTCTATTTTTACAGGTTGCAAGCATTTTTGTGCCTGTTATTGTCGTGATGTCATTGCTGACATTTTTTGGATGGTAAGCATTACTTTATATAATGTGATTATGTATGGGTCTTGGTTATTGTTTTTTTTATGAATTATCAATCATCTGTAGGTTTCTTTGTGGGACATTTGGAGCGTATCCGGAAGCATGGCTATCTGAAAATGGCAACTGTTTCATTTTCTCACTGATGTTTTCAATATCGGTCATGGTTATCGCATGTCCTTGTGCTCTTGGGTTGGCCACACCAACTGCTGTCATGGTAGCCACAGGGGTTGGTGCCAATCATGGTGTTCTGATAAAAGGAGGAGAGGCTTTAGAAAGAGCTCAAAAAATCCAGCATGTCGTATTTGATAAAACTGGTACACTTACGCAGGGGAAAGCTGCAGTGACAACTGCTAAAGTTTTCACGAAAATGGAACTTGGATATTTTCTCACTTTGGTTGCATCTGCAGAGGTGGGTGAGTTTGTGATGTCTATCGATTGAAAATGCAACTTGCTTATGAAATCAAAAGCCACTCATATAATTTCCATCTTTCCTTCTGATTTAGGCTAGTAGTGAGCATCCACTTGCAAGAGCAATTGTAGACTACGCATATCATTTTCATTTCTTCGGGAATCTGCCCACGGTCAAAGATGCGAAGAACCATGTCAATGATGCTAAATTTTCCGAATGGCTTCTTGACGTGTCAGATTTTTCTGCTTTGCCTGGGAGGGGTGTACAATGCATGATAAATAGGGAAAGGGTTTTGGTGAGTTTCTATAAAACTAAAAGAATATAGTTGTTTATTCTGTTATTGCTTCTGATATTGTCTTGTAAAACAGGTTGGTAACCGGAGGCTTTTGACTGAAAATGGGGTCACGATCCCAATGGATGCTGAAACCTTCTTAGTAGGGCTGGAAGAGAGTGCTAAAACAGGTATTCTTGTGGCATACAACAATATCCTCACTGGAGTGTTAGGAGTGGCAGATCCGTTGAAGAGAGAGGCAGCTGTTGTTATTGAAGGGCTGAAGAAGATGGGCGTGCAACCTGTCATGGTAACGGGGGATAATTGGAGGACAGCAGGTGCTGTAGCTAAAGAGGTATGTGTCATGCCATTCTGCATATATTAGTAAACTATTGAATGGAACATAATCTAGATCATTTTATTTTCTGCTACTTGACATGCAGAAGTCCTTATTTGTTTTTATTTCTAGCTATTAAAGATTTTATTTAGGTACCTGCCTAAGACCCTAAGATGGGGTCAAAATGCCTAGGGTAAAACACCTTGGCTCCTCACCCTGATTCCCATTAGCATGTGTGTTGGGGGAAGCATGGGAAAGTGCGCAGCTGAAACACCATTTATACCAGCCATTTGTAGATCTGTGGTGGCATGTTATTGGTTAACGTTTTATTTCTCTACCTTGATAGCTGTACATATATATTTATAATGGATATCATCAGACCTTATATCAATCATGTTGCATTCTAAATTTCAGAAGTATTTCACCAGAAGTTGTTATGTGCTGTCCACAACAATTTCTTCTATTATTGTTAATTAGAATTAGAAATGTTTTTAATCTTCAAACCTCCTTGATCCGGCCTGTGCCAACCTTACTCTTTGGTTATAATATTAGATTTTACATTAAAAATAAAAGGAGTAATACATTTGTGTTTTATAAATGAAACAATCTCATTATTAGAATTTATGAAACCTACTTTCTCGAATTCAGAATTCTAATAAAAAAGTAATGTGGAATTTGAAACCTCAACAATTCCGTTACATTCCAATATATAATTCCAAAAAATGGAGTGCTAAAATTTTGATTGGAACCCCCCCCCGGTGCGATTAGTCTGTGACATCGTACTGTTTGTTCATATGAAACTCACATAGCTATCAGTCTTCAGTTACTTTGAATCGCTTGATTTGTACTTGTATCTGTAATATAGCAAAGAAGTATGTCCAGCCTTTTGGAGATGATATTGGGGGGTGAATGAATGATGCCTTGGATTCTAAGCATCTTAAAATGGTTCCATGGCAAGTTTTTATGGATTGCTGTCCAGTGACGACACTGGAGAAGGAGCATCTAATGAGAATTCATTGGATTACTCCCGTAATTATGCTGATACCTTGGTTAGTAGTCTGTCTTTGAAATGTCATCAGATTGTTTGAGTATCTCTATTAGATGACTTAATGCACGGGAAAACCCTGTTTCAGAATCTATTATGAATAAATAAAATAAAATCATTCTAGAGATGGGATCAAAATCCATGATTATGTGCTGATCATGAATCTGTGAACCTTCACCGGGTTTTAGAAATTTATCCATCCAATAATTCGAGATGTGATCCAGAGATGTGATCTAGTTAATGTTGGATCCTATCAATTTTTCTCAGTCCCCAATATGGGACTGACACGAACTAACACATAATTAAAATTGTCACAGAACTCACATATTGAACATGTGAGGTAACATGGACAAATTGATTAGAAATGATGGGATCCAACATTGCCTATTGAATACATGTATTAATGGATGCACAAAAACTTTTTCTTGTTTTGGGTTGACATAAAGCCATGTTTCAGATAATAAAGCCCACGACTCCATGACTGATTGCTTTCTCTTCTTCCATTCTCAGGTGGGCATAGAAGATGTGAGGGCGGAGGTGATGCCAGCGGGGAAAGCCGACATCATCCGTTCCCTCCAGAAAGACGGTAGCGTAGTTGCCATGGTCGGAGATGGTATAAACGACTCCCCCGCCTTGGCAGCCGCCGATGTCGGGATGGCGATTGGTGCTGGCACCGACATCGCCATAGAAGCTGCGGACTATGTGCTGATGAGGAACAGCCTGGAGGACGTGATCACCGCCATCGACCTCTCAAGGAAGACTTTCACGAGGATTCGATGGAACTACGTGTTCGCAATGGCTTATAACATCATAGCCATCCCTGTCGCTGCTGGGGTGCTCTTCCCCTTCGCGAAGATCAAATTGCCTCCTTGGCTCGCGGGGACGTGCATGGCGCTCTCGTCGGTGAGTGTAGTGTGTTCTTCTTTGATGTTGAGGGGATACAAGAGGCCTAGGTTGACAACTATACTTGAAATCACTGTGGAATAATGTGGGTGTGCATTGATTTTATTTTTATTTTTTTGGTTGGGTGGTCGTTATGAAAGGTGGAAAAAAAAAGTTGTGTGGGGGGGGGGGGTGGTTTGAGCTCTTAGCAGGATCACCAAGATGTATTTTTTTACACAGTTATTAGAATGTATATCCATTTCTTGCCTATTTCTTTGTATGGGTTCTTGTATGTGATTTGAGGTCAGTTTTCTGATCAGGCATTGTGAAGAAGTAAACCATCATTGCAATTGCAGATGCCAATGGTGTTCTGCTACATGTTATTGTTGATTTTGTTTTAATCATGAGATGGTCGAAAAACACAAATGATCCATATGGATCAATAAACAAGCAAGGTGGCATAAAATCACTTTTACAAAACTCCGCTTATAAAACATGATATTTACTTAAAAATCATGAATGCATTCTTTAAAAAATCTTGAATTTTAGCTATGGTCATTTGTTTGTTTCTTTTATAAATGGGTCGAAACAATTTATTAGAATATATATTTTATTGTTAATAAAAATATATGATTAATTAGATGTGTTATATTATTATTATTATTTAAAAAAAAAACTGTGGACTGCATTTTTATTTTTATTTTAAGTTTGAAATGATGGTTTATATATTTTAGGGTAATTAGCACTTTTAACCCCGAAAAAATGAATATTCGCAAAAATAGCCCCACCCCTCGAATATTAGCAAAAAACTAGCCCCGGTGAGAGATTACACTGGAGACGGATTATATATAATCCGTCTCCAGTGGTAAATTTTTTTAAAAATGAAATGAGAAAAAACACAGGTGCCGGCATGTATACATGCCGTCACCTAGAAACGGCATGTATATATGCCGTTTCCAGGGCATGGGTTATAAATATCCCATGCCCTCTTTCATCCCCAAAAAACCCCATTTTCACCCCTTTTTTTCCCTCTTTCATCCACCCACTCCATGCCAAGCCCGAAATTTCAGTTTTTCTCGTTTGAAAAACTTTTAATCCAAAGATAAACATCAAAAGCCCTAAATGTTCTTAAATTTATTTATTTATTTATCAATTGTTTTGATTTTATTGATAATTTTTTTATTTTTTTATCAAAACCCTAAATGTTGAATGTTGAATATATTTATTATTGGCATGGGTAATGTATGATGTTTTGTTAAGTTAAATGTATTTTTTTTTAATTTTTAATTTATTTAAAATTTCTTACTTGTGAAAAAAAAACTTTTATATCTTAAAAAATTTGATTGTCATATAAAAACTTTTTAAAAAATTTAGGGGCCTTTGGAAAAAATAATATGGCCGCTTAGAAAACATTTTAAAAAATTCGAAGACAATTTAGGAAATATAATTTGTATGTGTTGCATGAATGTTATAATAGCATGGATGTATTGGTTGGATGCATTTTTTTTATCAGTTTAGAAATATATTTACTAAGTTAAATAGTTTATGGTTTAGACGGTGAAGAAATCCGATATTCCGTTGATGTACTCTTTTAACGGAAGGATTGCTCAACGTGAAGATACTTCATTTTATGAAGGTGATACCAGAAAAATCACCATCATAAATAAGAGGATATCTTATGTCGATTTACTCCAAATGATGTACCATTTGACGGAGACCGATCCAAGTCGTTACAAATTGTCTATGAGTATTGTGCATCCCACTCACGATGAAAAGAGTTTAGGTGCCCCTCTCAAAGATGATATGGGTGTGAAAGTGATGATAATGTTGTATCCTAAACACGTGCATGTCATTCAAATATGGTTAGAGAAGGAAGAGATCATACAAAGAGGTCGTGGTGCGATGAATTATGATGCAGAAGATTCATATCCCTCCATTGTTCATGATCCACATCAACCTTCAGGGTCGTCGTTCGTTCCGTGTACCCAAGAAAATTTGATTGATGCAACACCTACCAATGCCCATGGGAGTGTCAATATACCACATGTGTAAGTATTGTGTACACATCAAGAAGTTCAAGAGGGAGGAGGAGAAGAAGATCCTGAAGGAGGGGATACTGAAGAAGGAGAAGATACCGAAGAAGGAGAAGAGGATCGTGGAGATTACTGGGTTGAAGGACCTGATACTGAGGATGACCATGATGTGGAGACAGTTGCCATCCATGAATATAGTGTTCCTCAAATATATCCTACACATTTCCTTATGGAGCAAGCAGTGGCAGAAAATGTCCATCCACACATTTATGAAATCGGATCTTCTTCGTGTAATGAACTTCAGGTTGGTCAGCTTTTCGCAAATAAGAAATCACTCATTAATGCTGTCCGAACTTGGAGCATAAAGAAATGTGTATAGTGTCAGGTGGTGAAATCAAATGCAGAAAAATACGTCGTTCAGTGCATAAACGATGAATGTAATTGGAGATTATATGCGAAGAGGGTCGGTTGGATCACAAGACTTATATCGAGCGTTGGGACCAACACTTGGATCACATCCACCAGTTCTCTGCCACCCGGAGTTCGAGGAGATATATGGAGTGGTACTGGGAGAGAACAGTCAGACACATCACACCTCCACCACCCCCACAGTACCATCCAGGCTATGTCGCACCTCACTCAGTATGAATTTTATATGTGTGTTAAATTTTTAGAAAGTGATAAATGAATTTATAACAACTGTTAATATATTTAACCTTTTGTTAACAGGGGGGTTATGCAGAACATCAGTGAGGTGCTCGCAAGGGGGTTGGTGTTATACCCCAACTGCGATGAGTGGGGTCGTATCATTGCTGTGGCACGTGACTATGCGGAGGCGATGATGGGAGACATGGAACAACATTCGAGTACCTCCAGTGCCACTGCAGATGCTGATGATGCTGAGGATGTGGTGGATTATAGTTTCGCTCACACTGAATTCACAATTGATGAGTTCTTCAGTGATGTACGACTCGAGGCAGAAATCTATGAGCAGCCACAACAATCAGCCCCAGTTTCAGATCAAGCTCCACAGATGACACTCCAGATATATATTCGTGAACCACGCAGGGTTTGGTGTTCTTCTACTACTGCTGGTCGGGGATCGGATGAACAATTTACCACTCCGCCACAATCAGGTGTGCCATCCACAGCAACTAACGTACCCTCTTCATCAGCACCTCTTGCTCCAAGAAAAGTTAAAAAGAAAGGATTTATGAAAATATTTGAATGATTGTATTTATGGAACGACATACATGTTTGAAATATTTAGTGATGTACAAATTTGTGTTTATATTTATGCTTTTGGAAATTTGTGTTTTGAAATTAGTCAATAAAATGGATCTTTTTGTTCAAGCAGAATTTCATGCAGGTGAACAAAAAAAAAAAGACATTGGAGGCCTGGAAACGACCTGGACCTGTGTTTTTTCTCGCTGCAGTTTTTAAAAAAATTTACCACTGGAAACGGATTATATATAATCCGTCTCCAGTGTAATCTCTCACCGGGGCTAGTTTTTGCTAATATTCGAGGGGTGGGGCTATTTTTGTGAATATTCATTTTTGCGGGTTAAAAGTGCTAATTACCCTATATTTTATGGATGGAACTTGAGCTGTTGTCTCATACGGATGTGTAGTAAGTTACATGTAGCAGGTAACAGCTGTTAAATAACATTTTTTTTATGGCATTTGTACTTTTGTAGTGATGACGGTTGGCCTGCACAACTGTTACACCTAAATTCATTTCAAGTCTTCATTTCAGTCACATGTACTCACGTTAACACGATATATGTCTTAAAATTTTTTATATTTTTTATAAATGCATATATACAATTCATTAAAACATATGTTTCATTTTTTATAAAAACATGTACCTTATTAGATGAGATATACTGTTTTTTAAAAATCTAAAACACGTATAGACTGGAAATGGATTGAATGTAACATTATCCATTTTTAAAAAGAAATGTTTACACTCGGTATTTTTTAAGTCCAAAACTCATTTTCTTTTTGTTGTTTTAATAGTAAACATCGTATATATGTTTTAACAAGTTATATATACCATTTAACGATACATATGTTTCACTATATGTATAATGAAGTATATAGGACTGCATTTTGAACTATAAAATGGACCGAGTGTAATAGCATAAAAGTAAAAAGATAATGCTACATATCTACCCGCAATTTCAGTCCACGTGCTTTGAAATTTTAAAAAATAAAATAACTCATCTAAACTAATAAAGACATTGGATACGTCTTTATCACGCATGGAAATATAGTTATCAACTTCTCATTCAACTTGTCAATATGTACTTTATAGCTAAGTTTTATGCATGTTTTACGGTGTGTTTGGTTGCACGATTGCGCAACGTTTGTGATTGTAGGAAGCTGCGTTTGTAATCGTGCAACAAAAAGTTTTGTAATCGCAGTTTAAAACCCAGCGATTGCAGACAAATAGTGCCCAAAAGCTGCGATTTCAAAAAGCTGAGAAAATGAGCTTCCTGCAGAATCAGTTTTGCAATCGCAGATTCCTGCAGAATCAGTTTTGCAATCGCGCAACCAAACGCACCCTAAAGGGCATGCAGTCCTATTTTTCTAACAAGATATATATTTCCTTAGATGAAGCATGTGAGTTTTTGTATTTTGCATTAGAGAGTATATAATATTAATTGGAGTACATTAACTTTATAAAGATACTTGCATGAATTATGCACCTTCAAAAAGCCTGGGGATTAACATTACTCTTTTTTTCATTCGAAGCATTTTTTGCCTCACTTCAAATAATTGACTAGTTTAATTAAATCTTATGGAGATTGAATTTGAGCCTCACTTCTTACTGGCTTTGTGTGTCATTGTTACTTAGATTTGTGTCTTATATTTCACAGTTAAACAAGAGGAAGCTACATGATTTAAACATTTGAAGTTTGAAAAGGAATTTTCATTTGAACCTGCATTTAATTTAGATATTCAGAACTTGCGCTAAATATGATTTCTGTAAAAGCAAAATCACCCAAACATGTTTTTAAATGCTACATTAGTAATTATTATTTTGGGCGTTTTTTTCGATATCAAGAGACTTCCAGGAAACAAAGCAGTAGTTTGCCAGGATTACATTTAACAGAGATGAGTACAGACTATCAAAATGAGTACAACCTTAGAAAGTGGTGGTGGTTGTGGATGGTGTTATTGTGGGGGTTTTGGAATTCAGAGAAATGGTTAGGGTCATCTAACAAGGTCTGGTGCAGTAGCACTTGCGCCAGAAGCCCCTGCATCTTCCTCCTTGGAAACCCTCTTCATGGCACACTATGGCACAGTTGTCATCATTCAAGCAGGTCCCCTTGAATCTGTGGCTCTATGACTCGCATAACCTTGCATCAACATTCATTACCACATCTGCATCACATCAACAAAAAATAAAAAGGTACTCTTTATTTCTACCTCTCACTCTATTTGAAAAAATAGTGACAACCAGATATAGGAAACACACATAGTATGCCCTGTTTGATTATTTTATAATGTAGGATAGAGTGACATTATATAAATGTCTTGTTATGTAAATCTCTTTTACTCTGTTCTTTTTAAATATCAATTTTAGCCACAAAATGTGTGGTAATATAAATTTTAAAAGATTGATGATTGGTGTAGTACTAAATTTTATTAGTACTTTGTTTCAGAGTATTTATTTTATCCAGTGAATAAAAAAGTAGTATAAATGTATAAATGTTGTTCCATCTCCCAGGTGAACTATTTAAATCATTTCAGCTTTATATTGTGTTTATAATAGTCAATTTTGTACAGGGATGATGGAAATGAAAAACATGAGAAGAAACTCCCACAGAACAAGAGATCCTAACCTGAAGCCAAAATGAGCACAAGCAGTAACAGCACAGAACATGTAAAACCACTGTTTCTTTCCATCTCTCTCTCTCTCTCTCTACACACACACAGTGATATAACGGACCGGTTTATATTGCAGGGAAATGGTGACTGGAGAGGAGTCTACACTCGTAATTTACGCACAATGCGATGCAGAATCCCTTGCCAGATGTGAATTAATTACCTTCATCTGCATGGAGTACTCTTTTGCTTTTGCATGTCACTATGTCTCCACTCACAATTGTAACACAAACAAGAACAAAATGACCTCTTCTGTAACCAACAATTTGGCTCCTCTATCAAGAGAACTTATCCAGAAGTTTAAAAATTTTGAATGCAGAACACATGTTCCTTGAATTCTTAATTCAGGTACACATATTTGACCGTCATCGCCACGTGACCGATGCTTAATTCAGGTACACATATTTGACCGTCATCGCCACGTGACCGATGCTCGCCTGTGCCCACCTAACTTGGTTTGGTTCAGGTCTAACTGGTTCCATAAGGATTCTTCAATCCTGTTTGGGGACTGATATGTGGACATCTTTAGTTTAAAATGAGTTTCTTTTCAATTCAATACAAAAATTGTTCTGTTCATCAATTTAATACTATTAAATCTTGGTTCATCTCATTATCATGTTCTTTAATTCAATTCAGGGGATGCTCAGTTCGATTCATGAGTTGTTCAATTTATTTTATAAATTTAAAGTTCGCATAGACTAATTTTAGTTTTAGTTTAAAACCACCTTACATGAATTGGGTTCAGTTAGTGTTAAAGTTCTAAATTCGTTTCGCTTGTTTAGCATCTGAGGTGTCCATATGAGACAGACTAGCCCTAACTGGATTCAGTTTCAACTTGATTTTTAAATTTAGTCCCCGTTTGGAACCAATTTCAAAAATATACATCTTATGCACTAAATTAATTATAATAGTGGGTCCTTGGAAAGCTACTCTCATCATAAAAATTGTTTCTTTGACTTTATGAACGTCTAAAATATAAATTGGAAGTTTATACTCGTTTGAAATTGTTTATCTAAAACTTGACTTTGCAAAAGTAAAATCCTTGGTCAATTATGATTTTTTAAAATTCTGATTTAGATCTGACCAGAAGCTGTAAATGATATGATGAATTGGCCTCCAAAATATTGTCCAGTCATCCCGCAATCTTTATCTACGCCCACTGATATTATCACTTAAATCACCATGTATTATTGATATCACGTGTAGTTTTCATATGTTTTGATATTTTTTTAAACGTGTGTTTCGTCTAACAAAAAAGAGAAAAATCCATATAACCCCCTTACTTTTTCCTGAAATCCATATAATCATATGAAAACACTTATGTAAATCCAAATAGCCCTCTGAGTTAAATATTCATTGACAAATGAAGAACATTATACGAATATTCTGTTTGATTAACACTGGCTGACAACACAGTATACAAAAAACTCTACGTGTTAAAATGCAAAAACTGTAAATGGCGATTTCACCTCTCCAAATAGGGTTTTATAATCTATTGAGATAGGTAAAATCGTCATTTAAGGTGGATTTTTCACATTTTTAACACATTGTAAGGGTTTTTGGTATAATGTATTTTCAGTTAGGATTAACGAAACAGAATATTCACATAATATCCTTCATCTGTCAATGGAAGTTTAATTCAAGGGGTTATTTAGATTTACATAGATGTTTTCAAAGGAACATGTGTTTTAAGAAAAGTGGATTTTAGACAGTTTACATTGAGTTATTTAGATTTTTCCAAAAAAATATATCTAGTTTCAGCAAATTATATACCTAATTGGAGATAGGGGACTGTCGTGCTGCAAATAAATACTGCTTGTATTGGTGTTAATCTTTAGGGAAGAAAGAATAATGAGACCTAATTTTATTAGAGAGGGAGTAAAGTCTTTATATACAAGACCTAATACACGTGTAACACAATAATACAAGACATGTAATCTAACACCCCCACTCAAACTCAAGGTGGATCAAATAACGCGAGTTTGCGGACAAGCAAATGAAATCGTGGAACGGGATGAGACTTCGTAAAGAAGTCAGTAAGCTGCTCAACAGAAGAAATATGCGAAAATGTAAGTATATGAGCAAGGAAGTGCTGGCGTACGAAGTGACAGTCAATCTCAATATATTTAGTCCTCTCATGAAAAACTGGATTGTTAGCAATTTGAATAGCGCTCCAATTATCGCAATAAAGTAAAGTAGGACCAGAAACATCAACTCCATGATCGACCAGCAGACATCTAAAATGAACAATCTCTTTAGTCATGGTGGCCATGGCTTGATATTCAGCTTCTGTGTTGGAAAGTAAAACCAGGAAATGAGAGAGTCGCCAAGGAAAATGCAAAAACTTGTAGTAGAATGACGAGTAGTAGGATCTCTTGCTCAGTCAACATCAGTGTAAGCCCGAAGAACAAGAGATGAAGATGATGACATATAGAGCGACCGAGTGACAGTCCCACACAAATATCTGAGGATCCTCATGAGGGCACCATAGTGAACCGAACGAGGAGCAGAGACGAACTGACTAATAATACTGACGGCATGAGCAATATCAAGTCTAGTGATGCAAAGATACACAAGCTGACCCACAATATGTCTGTATCGTGTAGGGTCTGGAAGAAGCTCTCCATCAGTTGGACGAAGCTTTACATGAAGCTCAAGAGGAGTCTCAACTGTGCGAGTGTCGGATATAGCAGCACGATCAAGAATGTCAGCTGTGTATTTCTGTTGTGAGAGAAGAATCCCCCGCTTACTCTGAGCAATCTCAAGTCCAAGGAAGTAGCGAAGAGTACCAAGATCCTTCATCTGAAACTGACTACTGAGATGTTGCTTCACAAGAGTAATACCAGCTGAATTGTCACCTGTAATGATCATATCATCCACGCACAGAAGTAGAATCACTCGGCCCCTTGAGGACAATTGCACAAACAAAGAGTGATCCTGAGAACTCTCAACAAAATCAGCCGCCACAATAATACTGCGAAATCGTTCAAACCGCGCACGAGGTGCCTGTTTAAGACCATAAATAGCACGCCGAAGATGACAAACATGCTGAGGAGGAGTACGAAGACCAGGAGGTGGCTGCATGTAGACAATTTTTGATAAATCTCTGTTAAGGAAGCGTTCTTTACATCCATCTGAAAGAGACGCCAATGACGAGTGGCTGCAATGGCAAGAAGAGTATGAACAGTAGTCATCTGAGCAACAGGGGCGAAGGTCTCCTCATAGTCAATCCCATACTCTTGTGTCAAACCGCGTGCAACGAGACGATCCTTGTGCCGCTCAATGGATCCATCAAGTCGATATTTGACCTTAAAAATCCATTTACAACTGATAGGCTCTACACCTCTAGGAAGAGAAACAACATCCCATGTATGAGTCTCCTGAAATGCCTGGAACTCCTCATCCATTGCTTGTCGCCATTCAGGGTGCTGAACTGCCTCTTGGTATGATCGTGGCTCTCAATGAGCATGAATAGCTGCAAGAAAAGCCTAAAGTTGTGGAGAATATGAACTCACTGAAGCAAAACCAAGATCAGGGGGTCCATCATCAAAACTGAAGCGGGCAGGTGGATGATGCTCGCGCTGAGGACAGTGAGCTACACAACTCGGATCCACATCCGGAAGAGGGGCGTCATGCGCAGAAGGTGGAGCACCACTAGGAGAAGTATCTGCAGGAGGAATGGGAGAGGAGGTTGGAATATCACACTCGATCAGAGAAGACTCAATAGAAGGAGGACTAGGAGAGGGTAAAGATACGGAAGGTAGCTCAGGAAGAGGTAGGGACTCAAGTGGAGATGGCCGAATAGAAGTAGACTCAGGACTGGACTCAGTGGAGGTAGAAGAAAAATATGGAACATCCTCGACAAATGACACATGTCGAGCGATCCAAAAACGACGACCCACGGGATCGTAACAACGATAACCCTTGTGCTCGAAACTGATCCCTAAGAAGACACATCGAACTGACGGGGTAGAAAGTTTGGTGCGAGCATGAGGAGGAAGAAGAACATAGCATGTACAACAAAAAAACGCGCAGACGACTGTAATCAGGATGAGAGGAATAAAAGCGCTCGTGAGGAGACATGCCAGAGAGAACGGTGGATGGAGTGATATTAATAAGATGAACATAAAGAAGAACCACCTCAGCCCAGAAATGTTGGGGAACTGAAGAAGAGAGTAACAGAGCACGAGTCGTTTCAAGAATGTGACGATGTTTGCGTTCAGCAACACCATTCTGCTAATGAGTGTAAGGACAAGACTGTTGAAAAAGAGTATCATGTGATTGAAGAAGTGAACGCATGGTAGAGAAACCATACTCTGTATCACAATCAGACCGAAAAGTTTTGATGCGAGCTGAAACTGAGTGTGTATCATGGTGGTAAAGACATCATAAATGTAAGCAATCTCGAATCGATTACGTAACAAATACACCCAAGTAAACCGAGAATAATCATCAACAAAGGTAATATAATATGAAAAACCACTCATAGATTGCTTAGGAACAGGACCCCAAATGTCCGAATGTATTAACTCAAAAGGACTGGCAGACTGAATATTACTAGAACTAAAAGGAAGGACTACATGTTTGACCAGTTTACAGCCCTCACAAATAGATAAAGGAGAAAAAGAAGCAGAACCTAAAACACCAGAGTCAAAGAGGCTTTTAAGACGAGACTCAGAGACATGACCTAACCTTTTATGCCACAAGTCGGTATGAGAGGTGACACTACCATAGAATACAGAGGGATTTGAAACTGGAAGATGCAGATATTCAATGAAGTATAAGCCACCAACCCTACGACCAACGCCAACCCTCTGTCCCGATCGTGGATCCTGCACAATACAACTAGAGGAAGTGAAAAAAACTGTCAGGCCAGAATCACATAGGCAACTAATGGAAATAAGATTCATGACATCCGGCGCATGCAATACATAAGGAAGGGAGAGACGACCAATTGGATCAGCGGTGGTGGTGATAGAACCACACTGTGTGATGACCAAGGAGGAACCATCAGCGGTGTAAATTAGAGGAAATGGGAAGGGGCAGATGAACAAGTAGTAAACACAGAACTATCATGCGTCATATGATGGGATGCACCTGAATAAAAAATCCAAGAGATAGAAGCACCCGTTGCGGAAGAGAAGGCAGAATGAGTAGAAGGAGCAGACAGAGACAGTGGAAGCTGATCGAGGCGCTGAATGAACAGTCCAGATTGGTCCGAGGAAGGCTGACCTGGTGTTCTGGATTTAACTGCAGTAGCCGTGGGACAACGCTGGCCATGACCATAGAAAAACTGACGCCTTTCTGGAAGTAGTTTTCAACAGTTAACAATCTGATGAACTGGTTTCTTGCGATAGGCGCAAAGAGATCGCGCATAAGAGGATCGCATAAGGGGCGGCACCCAGAATACCCTCATATATGGTCTGAGAAGCAATAGTAGTGATCTTCGATGATGAGTCTGGATATACCGGATTCGAAGGCGGTAGATTCATCAACGTCATAATGAGAAGATGTCAGATGAAAACGAAAAATACAAAGATGCGTAGAGGATGAAAAATGGAGTAAAATGAGTACCAAAATTACTATATTCAGAGTCAGAATGAGTCCAGAACGAGAGAAAGAAAATAACAAGAAAAAAAAATCACTAGAGCTTCTTCACCGTTGTTTTTTTTTTTGCTGCTGTTCCTGCTTACGTGGACTCCACTATACCCACTTTTTTTTTTCAAACGCAAACACGAGCATAGGATCTCGGGTGACAAACCTCGAGGCGTGACAGATTAGATCGACGTAACGAGCGTGACGAAGACGGTGAAAACGACGGAGACGACGACGCGCAAAGATAATGATGGAGATGACGAAAAATAGGATCTCAAAAGAAGAAGGAGATCCAAAAATAATAATATGAAGAAAAAGATCTCAAATAAGAAAATTTTAGGGTTAGGATTTTTGAGGTGGCTCTGATACCATGTTAGACTTTAACGAAGAAAGAATAATGAGACCTAATTTTATTAGAGAGGGACTAAAGTATTTTATATACAAGATCTAATACACGTGTAACACAACAATACATGTGTAATACAATAATACAAGACGTGTAATCTAACAATTGGATAAACATGTAAACCCCCTATACAACTTTTTAATCCGGGTCATTTAAAAGTTGGTCTTCCTATTCAAATATATCACCATCACGACTAGCTCCCTCTCCACCGCATTCTTTGACCAGAATTCGCAGCCACCTATACAATTTTTTCTCCTCCAAAACCCCCTATATATTCACATGCAATTGGCCCCTCCTAAAGAACTAATCAAAACTCTACCCACATATCTTTACATCATTTAGCTTTTAACAATGGAGGCAAAGAGGGCTGTTATGTTCATGTTTTTGGTCATTTTTGTATCTTGTAAGTTCTCTTTTTCTTAGAACCAAGTTGGTGTGAGTGACTCTAATTGGTTTGAAAGCTAGCTGTGACTGATAACATATATGTTATTGCAGGGGGGACAATGAAGGCTGAAGCAAGTCCATGTGTGGTGGAGAGCTCAGTGTTCAAGCCACCATGCCTTGACTCCTCAAGCTGCAAGGCCACTTGCATCAAATACGATTGCGCCTTTGACGGCGGCTGCGGCGGGGGCAGTGATCCTCAGTGCTTCTGCTACAAGAGAACCTGCTGATGTTGTTTGGGATGATATTGAAGTGTCATATTTCTATGACATTGTTCTTAAGCTCATCTATACATGTTATGATTAATAAATAAATAAACGAGCTGTTACCTATTCTCTTGATTTTTGTTTGTTGATTTGCACCTATTAATTTGTTGATGGAAATGAACACAAAATGAAACTCGGTGTGTTTGCTTAGGGAAACAAGGCATAAGTGGAACCAATTATGAGAAATGGAATCATCTCTTAGTACCAGTTTGATTATTTTACAGGTCCCTCGTCACACCCCTGTATAAATTTTAAATCCTTGGAAAAATTTCAATTTAAAAATAGGACCCTAAGTTAGCGGAAGCATTATGTTTAAATCCTTCCATCCATCATCCATTAATTTGACTTCCCCAACTTTTCTTCCACTTTTCTCCAAGGATGGGTGGGCAACACTTAGAGTGGGTCAAACTAGTTGTCGAAATCAAAGAGGAGGGGTGGGTAGCTGTTGATGGCCGTTGGAGTTGCTCTTGCAATCACCATGGTGGGGTTGTCGCTGAAGCTCAGCCGGGGAAAGGGTGGGGAGAGGCATTGCTTCGATGGAGGGGGTCTTGCAAGAGAGACAGCCATGGAATGAGAAGCATTTTGGGAGAGAGTCGAGCAGAGTTCGCGAGATTTTGGGGGGGGGGGAACGACTTTTTGGGGTAGAAGGTCCACTGAATGAGAGGGTAGAATAGAAAAAGTTAACGTCCATTTAGGGTTCTGATAGTAAGAGGGACCCAAACATAATGTGTTGGTACTTGAAGACTTATTGTTTAGTTGAAAAGTTCATGGGACTTAAAATTATGCCGAGTGAGGGACATGTAATTAATGTCCCCTTTAAGTTTTAACTAGAGCTTTTTTTTTATTATTATTTTACCTTTTTCTATAGTTGTATATTTTTGCAGTTTCAAGATAGCAGTCTAATGAAATATATCTCATCTTAAAAATGGGTTCATCTAAATGGGGAGGTGTGTATCAGTGTAGAATATCTAGTTAAATTTTGGTGAAGTTCATTTATACAAAGATTGAAATCTGAACCAAGTACTCCAAAAATGACAACATGGAAGTGGAGGAGATCAAACTCAACCAAGGCATCATCATCGAAACACAAAAGGCTCCTCTCATTTGGAATAGATTATGTCCCATAGCCTCACAAATTATGGACACTAGAATGTTTATTAAAATCCATGCAAGATTAACTAATAAAGCATGATTGACACAGAGAAGCTAGAAAGCAATTTATTTCAAGACCAATCTTCTTTTTTTTCTCACCATGAAGCCAAAGCAAAACCTATTTCGTATTCTCATGAGGCATCAGACATACATTATTTTTTTTTTATCTTTTTAGACTGATGCAATGCATAAGAAACCTACTGTAGTCAATTTCAGCAGAGCTTGTAGCAGTAGCACTTGCGGAATATGATGCCCCTGCAGAGACCTCCAGAGTAGTCCTGGTCCATGCATCCAGTAGGGCAGCCCAGCTTGTCACACCCACCACTTTTGCTCTTCTCGAAGCACACCTTCGCGTCGACCATACGTAGAGGAACCATCTCCCCTGTCACAGAGACCACAATATGTTATGGCCTAGATAATCTTGCATATGCTTGCAGATCATATAAAACTTCCTTTAACACAGACCTTTCCAAGTAGTTTTTGTATTATTTAGATTTTAATAAACTGTGTAAAAGCAAATATAAAAATGAGTTTACAATGGCGAACTATTAGAAGTGTTTGCCTAAATTAATTGGCATTGTACCCTTTTTTTTTTGTAGGTAAGTTTTCTTGTAACCTTATTTTTTTTCTCCTTGGTTAAATCTCTTCTTCCAAAAAAACTCAGGACCCCTTGATGAAGTGTTTAGGTACCTGTCATTTTGATTTTTATCTATTCATTTATGTTTTGCTTACAATGTAGTTTACGAATCTGAATGACTTAGAAACTGAATGGCCCAAGGTGTTAAATCTGAATTGCACAATTAAAGAATCTACATTATGAGTGCATGATGAAATGCATTTGAAGAAAATCATTTAAAGGTAGTAATACTCATAAATAACCAAAAATTAAAATTGTTTTTATATCGAAAAAATATAGAAATGCACTCTCAATCAATGCAGATATTTACATGTATTCAACGAAGAATAAATCCCCGGTTTCAATGGTTTAGAATTCATATATCCACACAGACTATAAGAAACTAGTACAACCTTAAGAAACTAGTACAACCTAATTAAGTGGAGCTGTTAGCCACCTTCTGCAGAAGTGTAGAGCACCTTTTCCTATATAAACTAGCTCTACAAATGGTAAGGACACTGATACACCGGGTCATTCTTGCAATCACTCATTCTTACAGTACTAAATCTATATATGAAATCTTTCATAGAGTGTATACTCTACTATGTGAGTATATGCTCTATTAGGGAAAATGCAAAAAGATATACATTCAATTAAACGAGTTTTTTTTTTTTTTTTGTCAAAGTGTGCACTTCATTAGACAAGTATGTGCTCTAAAAATAAAAAAAGTGTTGGTATTGAAGGAATGACTAAGTGTAACATTTTTCAACTGGTAAAGTTGGTATCCACTCTTGTAGATTTCAACTTAAATTGTTTATTTATTGTCATTTAACATATTTTGTGAAACATTAGCAATGTGGGTGGTGTTGATGTTCTTTTAATGGTGAGGAACCCAAAACAACTTTTTTTCATAATATTGGGAAAACCCTGATGCACAGAATCACTTAGAAACACTGTGCATTGGGTAAGTCCCGGAGAATTTGAACATGAGACCTATGACGAGCAAACTCATGGCTCTAACCAAAGTGTCACTCTAGTGTGGGTTTGGGTGATATTAATATTGAAGATGATAGAACTTTTTTTGGTAAATTATATGATGATAGAACTTGTTTGTGAGAGCAAATTATTGCCTAGACATGAACTTGTTGACACAATAATTAGGCTTCAGTAAGCAACCCCCTCTTCAATTAGAGGTCTGGTTTTACTCGTGAAGATTTTACCAGAAAAAATATATATAAAACAAAATAAATACAATTAACCTACCAAAAAAATATTAATTAGTCTTCCCACATGCATTTTTACTCATCAAAGAGTGGTCAAAACATGGTATCAAAACGGCCAAATTTGATCTTCAAAACAATGGCTGTTTCTCGATTGTTTAAGATGAATTTAGACAGCTGAAAATTCAGAAGGTCAAAATCAAAATTATCAAAATTAAAGAAATAGGCACTCACAAAATGGAGTATTCCACCCTTTGAGGGCTAATTCAAACAAATAAACCAATTTAACATCCCCACTTCTCCATAATATCTGCTCAAAAGGTGTGTGTGTGTATATTGGTTTAACCCAAATACAACTCCAGATACGGGTTCATTCTACTGTTCACAACTTTTACTTCTCCAGATTAGAATAAAAAATACATAGAAAGAGAGAGAGAGTTACCAGAGGCCAAGAAGAGCAGCCACAACAGACACAACAGGAAAAAGGCTTCCAAATCCCCACCATTGTTGAACTCAGAGGCTGTTGTAGTATAAAAAAAAGCGATATATGTATGCAAATATACAGACTAAATCGCCTGAACCCACTAAATCGCCTGAACCCTAGCTCGCGGAATCTCCCTTCCCGATGGGGTCGCCGGCGATGGATCCTCTTGCGGCTCCCCCTCCTCAATCCCCTCCCAACAGTTCCTCCATATTTTCTGGAGTGAAAGCTCCCCTGCCTCCAAGGGGGGGCACCATTGATAGTATTTTTAATGCTTTCAAGTTGAAATCTTCTCCGGCCACCTCCTCCCCCGTCTCCTCTTCCCCACCAATCATCCCCCCTTCCCATCCTTCAAATTCCACCATCCCAAACGCCCCACCCACTTCCATCTCCCCAAATGCCCCACCCCCTGTTGCAGCTAGGCCTCCACTGCATCCTACCCAGCGCATCTCATCTCGTGTGAGCTCCCAGCCCATCAAAAATAGAAAGCCCGTTTTGGTACCACCTCCTTCATCCACTCTTCATATCAAAAGTTGGGGTTCCCTTTTTCAGAGAGAGAGTCCTCTTCCAAAGGTTGGCTCTCTGCATTTTGTTGCTCCTACCATGGACGGTGAGACCAAGGTGGCATCCCTCCAGCCAGAGGCTTATGCGAAGAACATCCACCACTGGGACCGTGCAATCGTTGGCTACGTTATTGGTAAACTCCCTGTTTACACCCCTTTCCTTCAATTTCTGCAAAAATTGTGGAATCCAAAAGGGGGTATGTAGCTCCTCCTCCATGGCAATGGTTTTTTCACAGTGAAATTTACCATAGATGAGGACATGAATGTTGTTCTTGAAGGAGGGCCATGGACGATGGATCACCGCCCCTTTATACTTCGAAAATGGTCCCCATTTGTACGAATGGAACAAGAACGACTAAGCAGTATTCCTATCTGGATCCGACTCCCTAACCTTCCCCTCCACCTTTGGGAGGAAGATTGCCTTAGTCGAATCGGAAGCATTTTTGGAACTCCCCTCTAGGCAGATTCGGCAACTCTACGTTGTAGCAGAGCATCATACGCTCGAATATGTGTTGAAGTTCTTGCCTCAACGGCTCTCCCGGACACCATCCTTGTTGATGTCTCCCCGGGTGTCCGCGAATCCTTCAAAGTAGATTATGATTGGAAGCCCATAGCATGCAAATTCTGTCAATCCTTTGGCCATGATGATGCATGTTGCATAATGAAACCTGTCATTGAGAAACTCTCTGAAAACTCAAGGGGGGAGAAGGCTGGAACCGAAGAAACCAAAGAAGCATCCTCCAAGGGTAAAGACAAGCAAGTCTATCAATGGCAAGAGAAGAAAAAAGCTCCCAACAGCAGCACTGAAAAGCTTATGTCAGACGCATTTAAATCGGGCTCTACATCAGCTGGGCAAGCTATCAAGGCATCTACATCCTCACAAGGTAACATGATCTCTTCCACCTCCACAAACCAATTTTCAATCCTTCAACACTTCCCTTCTTCGAGTGAGGAGGAATCCACCCAAAAAGTCAAGGAGAACCAATTGCATACATCAGAAAGAAGCCAACCACAGTCCACCTCCTTAACAATTGCCCAGGGTAAACCAAATAGTGCTGAAGTCATATCTAAATCACAGCAACAAAGCAAGCCCCCCTCCACTCAAACAGAGGGCCAAGATCAGCCCACCAATCAGTTCCCATCTCAAGTGCAAGTCCTCAATGATGTCTCCTCGGAACCGGAGATATTTCCCCCACCATTTTTGTTTGAATCCCCAAAGTCACATCATGAAGTTATTTCCTCCATTTCTCCACAGATAGACATCCCGTTTGAAATTGTTCTCTCCTCTGAAGATACCGAGCAGAGATCTTCAAGTATGGATACTCGGGAAAAGCAGATCATCGAGAGGAAAAGTAAGCACAAAAAGAAATCTGATGGGCTCCCACCACAACACCCAAAAACAAATGCTCTTGATAATGTTCCACCAAAGAAAATAAGTCTTCTTTCAAAGGTGCTCTTCGGCTGGAGAGTTCTACTGCTAGGAATTAGTCTCCTCCTCATCCATATCAGTTTTGATGGATTGCTTTTTTGGAATATTAGAGGTCTCAATAGCCGCGAAAAACAACTTGATGTTAAGAATTTTTTATCAAAAATTCTCTCTCCCATTGTCATTCTAGTTGAAACCAAAGTGGAAGCCATTAATGCAGAAAGAGTTAGATTCAATGTTCTGCCGCATTATAATCTTCTTAATCCCCACTCGGGAGGGAGAATTTGGCTCCTCTGGCAACCTTCTTTGGTTCATGTTGAGCTCCTAGAGTCATCCACTCAATTTTTGCATTGTAAGATTTCCCCCCTCTCCAACCAACAGAGTTTTATTTTAACTGCAGTCTATGCTTCCTCCTTGGTATCTGAGCGTTCTCTTCTTTGGCGAGACCTCTGCGGTCTGGCGTCAGGCATTGCTCAAAACCAATGGATCGTGGGGGGTGATTTTAACGAAATCCGATATAGTCATGAAAAAATTGGCAGTGATTTTCTCCACACAAGAAGGATGGGCAGATTCAATGAATGCATTGCTGACTGCAGTCTTCAAGACCTTCGTGGCATGGGCTCTCAGTTTTCCTGGAGCAACAATCAAGAGAGGCGGATATATTGCAAACTCGACCGCATCCTTGTTAATCTTGAGTGGCTTCTCTCCAATGCTAACAGTTATGTTCAGTACCATCCAGCAGGCTTACCTGATCACTCTCCCCTTCAGGTAATCATCCATCCAAGAATTTCAACTGGCCCTCGCCCTTTTAAATATTTCACCGCCAGCTGGGAGCTTCATCCAGGCTTCTCCGAAGTGATCCACAAGGCCTGGAGGGCTGATATTAGTGGCTCTCCTATGTATACTCTGGTCAAAAAGCTACAACATCTGAAGATTATTTTAAAGGACTGGAACAGGGAAGTTTTTGGCCCAATTCAGTCATCTCTCCAATGCAGCAGGCTGAGATTAGAAGGTTTACAATCTGCTGTGCTCGCTGACCCCACTAATCTTTCTCTTCTTGATCAGGAAAGAGAAGCTAAGGCACAATATCTTCTTCTCTTGCAAAAAGAAGAATCTTTCTTGAGGCAAAAATCTCGCCAATTGTGGCTTGCTGATGGGGACAATAATTCAAAGTTTTTTTACTCAGCTACCAAAGCTCGTATTGCAAAAATCACCATTCGGAGGGTTCAGTTGCCAGATGATTCTTATTCTGAAGATCCCAAAGTTATCCAAGACTTTGCTGTTGACTTCTATAAACATCTCTTGAGTGACAAAGGGCACCACTCTATCCCTCTGTTAAGCAATTTCACCACTCTTTCATCTCTCGAAGGGGAGTCCCTTTGCGCCCCTGTTACTGACAAAGAAATTAAGCAGGCTCTTTTCTCCTTGAAGCCCCTCAGTAGCCCGGGCCCAGACGGTTTTTCGGCTCACTTCTTTCAGGTTTTCTGGCAAGTAGTCAAGAAGGACTTCACAGCTACTGTTAGTTCCTTTTTCAGCAAAGGTTATCTCCTAAAGCAATTGAATCACACATTCATCTCTCTTTTTCCCAAAGTCAAGCACGCCGAATCTTTTGATAACTTTAGGCCTATTTCACTGTGCAATGTTGTGTATAAAACTATCACTAAGATCATGGCTGATCGATTGCAATCTGTTCTTCCAAAACTCATAAGTCCAAATCAGTCTGCTTTCGTCCGGGGAAGACACATTGTGCATAGTACACTTTTGGCTCACGAGTTAACAAGAGCTTTAAACAACCCCAATGTTCAAGGGCGTGCCTGCATCAAGGTCGACCTTCGTAAAGCTTTTGATAGTATTCGTTGGGTGTTTTTGGAAGAAGTCATGCGAGGTATGAACTTTCCCCCAAGTTGGATCCATGTAGTTCTCCAATGTGTTCGAACGGCTTCTTTTTCTGTTCTTATCAATAGTAGTCCTCATGGTTTCTTCAATGCTCAATGTGGTCTTAGGCAAGGAGATCCTCTCTCTCCCATTCTCTTTGTATTAACCATGCAGGCACTCTCCAACATGATTGAAGTTGCTATTGCTCACGGTCGGGTGGGTTCTTTCCATAAGTCTGAGTTGAATGTCTCCCACCTCTGCTTTGCAGACGATCTCATTATTTTCATAGATGGTTCGCTCTCATCGGCTCAAGGAATCAAAGAATTGCTGAATACCTTCTCAGACATGTCCGGTTTACACCTCAACTCTCAAAAAAGTCAGCTCTTTTCCTCTTTGAATGGTGAAGCACTGTCAAGCATACTGGATATCTCTCTCTGCAATCTCCCAGTCAAGCATTTGGGGCTGCCTCTAACTCCAAAAACCCTCTCACATTGCATGTGCTTGCCTTTGATTGACAAGATTCGTAGAAAAATCCAATCTTGGACTAGCCTTCTTCTATCAAAAGCCGGAAGGCTAGAATTGATTAGAACGGTCCTCCAAAGCTTTAGTCACTATTGGTTAGCAGGTTTCTCTCTCCCAAAAAAGACCATTAAGGTGATTGAGCAACTTTTGAGAAAATACTTATGGCCAGGGGATGGGAGCATTCCTAAACACCATGCTGTCAATTGGGCCCAAGTTTGTCTTCCAATTGAAGAGGGCGGCCTCGGGCTTAAACGGCTTCATCATTGGAACACGGCAGCGATGGGAGTGAGGTTCTGGGAACTCGCCTCAACCCATTCTTCTCTTTGGGCTCTTTGGATGAGGAAAAAATATCTCAAGAAGTATTGCATTTGGTCTGTCACTCTGACCTCCAACTCCTCCAGTATTTGGAAATCCATCCTAAAGACAAGGAATTGGATTCAACCATCCACAAAGTTCGTAATCTTTGAAGGGGACTGCATAAATATATGGACTGATCCGTGGCTAAGGGGAAACGGCCTTTACCACCATTTTAGTGGAACCCATCTTCTAAGTTGGGGACCTCCAAAATCAGCAAAACTCAGCAGCCTTATTGTTGATGGAAAGTGGAAAAAACCCCCTAGATGGCCTTCTGAATTTGATTCTATTTGGGATGATATTCTGGAAATTGAAATTGGTGGCAATGGACCGGACTTGCTGATTTGGACAGGATCTAAAACAGGGGAAATTTCCCTCAGAACTGGCTGGGATTTCATCAGATCGAAAGGGCTCCCCTGTGCTTGGACAAAGGCAATATGGAACCCAATCCAACCTCCTCGAAGAAGCTTCCTATGTTGGCAAGCTGCCCTCAACTGCCTCCCCACATTGCAGCGCCTCTTGAGCCGCCAGTTGGTCACTTCAGACACTTGCGTGCTGTGCACTTCGGGTCAGGAGAGTGTGGAACATCTCTTTATTCATTGCTCCTATTCTACTTATGTCTGGGGAGCACTTGCAAAATCTCTAGGCGTCGAGAGTGTGGAACATCTCTTTATTCATTGCTCCTATTCTACTTATGTCTGGGGAGCACTTGCAAAATCTCTAGGCGTCGCTCGTGTTAGATATCCCTCTCTGTCTGAACACTACTCCTGGTTCTCCTCCTTAGGCTCCTCTCGTACAGAAAAAAAGGTTATCCTCTTTTTACTTGTCCAAGCCATGTGGTCTTTATGGTTGGAGCGCAATGACAGACTGTTTTGTCAAGCCAGCTGCCCCAAATTTCTGCTTGTTCGTCGAATTCTCTCCTCTACTCGGGCTTTCTTCTCTGATAAACATTATGTGTACTCCATCTCTCCAATGACAATTAAAATGTGCAACCTTTTTAGTCTCTCAGTAGAAGAAAAACAAGATATGATCATGGACATCAGCTGGACTCCACCAATGATTGGTTGGACCAAAGTAAATTCTGATGGTTTGAAATCAGATGATCGTTTTGCTTTTGGTGCTCTAATTCGGGACTGCTCCGGAAATTGTCTCTCAGCCTTATTCGCAAGGGTATGAGCGGCCTCTATTAACATTCTTGAGCTTAAAGGGCTAGTGGAGGGGCTTAGCCTTTGTTCAACAATTCAGGCACCTCGGGTTTGGTTAGAAACAACCACTATGATAGCTTGGATCCATGGGCGTGGCTGTATCCCTTGGACTGCCTTTAGGGATCTACGTTCCTTTGTTTCACTATCAGCAACTCAAACAGCTTGGAGGGCTACACATGTCTATCGAGAGGGCAATAGAGCGGCAGACCTCCTTGCTGCCTACCAATCCACCATGGGATATGCAATACATGAGCCTACCCACTTCTGGACAGAGCTAAAGCAGATCTTACAGGATGATAAAGAGGGGAAAGTCATTCCCCGGATTACCAAATGATTAATCCTCCTAATTTGCATCAGCAATGACCTTTGGTCATCATGCTATTAATTGTAATCAATGGGTTTGAAGTTCTTTTGTGTACCCATTGCTTCTTTGTTTCCTTTTATACATTTGTACATTCATTATTCTATAGCAATAAAAAAAAATTTACCAAGCGAAAAAAAAAACTCAGAGGCTGTTGAGAAGGGATCTGTTAAAATAAAAGAAAAGGGATTCTTGTTGTTGTATTAGAGGAGCCAAAAGGCTCTATTTATAGATACATTGAGGAAAATCTAAAATACCAAAAAAGGAAACTAGGAAAACTAGGAAACTAATAATATCACAATAATGATAATAAAAACATAATATTCTCCTAATAATTATTCTTTAACACCCTCTCCCAAACTCTGAAGGGTAAAACCCTTAGAGCTTGCACAAAAATAAGATGGTGGGGGAAGTTGGTGACAATGACTGGCGGCTGGTGGCGATTGGTGCAGAAGGGCGCATCTTTTTGCTCCCACTCTTTGAGTCAGTCGGAGTCGCTCCAGCTCTTCTTGAGTCAGTCAGAGTCGCTCCCGCTCGTAGAGTCAGACGGAGACACTCCCGCTCGTTGAGTCAGTCGGAGTCGCTCCCGCTCGTTGAGATAGACAGAGTCGCTCCCGCTCTTTGAGTCAGACGGAGTCGCTCTCGCCCATTGAGTCAGTCAGAGTCGCTCCAATGGTGCGTGTAGCGCGGACAGGCAGCGGAAATAGCACCCGAACAATGGTGGCAGATATTCTTTAACACCCTCTCCCAAACTCTGAAGGGTAGAACCCTTAGAGTTTGCACATTAACGAGAACGAGCAGGCTGGCGTCAACAATGGGCAGACGGGCGCGAGAAGATGGAGAAGAACAAGCAGCAGTAACACGACGCGTACGGCGATGTGAACTGTTGACGGCGCACGGAGACGACGGTGCGCAAATACAACGACATCGTACGAAAAACGACGGTGCGTGAATACAGCGACGATGATAATAATGGATCTCAAAGGAAGAAGAAGATCCAAGGAAGAGAGGATTGACGACGGCGCGCGAAAAGATGGCACACGAGCGCGGACGGGGTGGCGCTCTGTGCGGACAGACGCGGTGCGATGAGGCGGTGCTCCGCGCGGACAGACGGGGCTGCACAGACGGGCAACGGAGATGGCGTGCGGACGACGGTTGCACGAGGCTGACGGCATGGTGCGGATCCTCTCGGATTCGGAAGATTTGTTGCGGTTCTCCGAGAAGGAGCGGCTCCGGCTCGGTGAGGCACTGGTGCGACTCCTCTTAAAGCACGACTCGGTCCGCGGCGTCAGGGAGTACCGGTGGAAGGTCACTTGATCCGCAAAATCACAAGTGAAGTCACTCTTTTTTTTTGCTGATGACGAGGACTCCACCAAACCCAAGGATTTTTTTTATGTGCCGAGGATGACAATAATGATGAATCAACAGGGACGGCGCATGTACAACGGTGAGGACGTGTGAGTGGACGACGATGGCACGACGTACGCGGATCTCAAGGAAGAAAGAGATCCCAAGATGAGAAAAAACGACAATGGTGCACGACAGGTGCGACGGGCACGACAGAGACGAACGCAAAGTCGGCGAATAAAAGTCTTCCCCCACTCGGATTGAAGACTCCTCAATCAGAGTGGGGAAGAAGAAGATAAATTTTTGTGGATCTAGGGTTTAGGTAGTGGCTCTGATACCATGTTAGAATAAAATAAAAGGGAATTCTTGTTGTTGTATTAGAGGAGCCAAAAGGCTCTATTTACAGATACATAGAGGAAAACCTAAAATATCAGAAAAGAAAACTAAGAAAACTAGGAAACTAATAAAATTACAATAATGATAATATAAATATAATATTCTCCTAATAATTATTCTTTAACAGGGTCCTTACCTTTTTTGTTTTTGTGACAAAGGCAACTTTAATTCAAGCTTTATATATTGAATTCTGTCTGAGGAACCGATGAGATGAAATGGAGCACTCAAAAGGGGAAGGGGGGGGGGGACACGGTGCTTGCCTGGCGAGCATTTAATGGCGGCTGAAAAAGCCATTCTGCGTGTCTTTTTATTCACAGCTTAAACTAGGCTCCAACGCAATTGCAACTAAAAAGAGACTGGATTCGGTCAGTGCCGAGTTCAGTCAGTTCGGTCAGTATTGAATTGCATCACGTTCAAATCGAACTGCATCACTTATAAATCGAACTGCACAACCAATTATTGGGTATATTTTTTACTCTCTTATTGTATACTGATGATACTTAGAAATTCATATTTTCTTCAATAGTTGATTGAATTCAATAAGAGAGTAAAAATATACTCAACATTTGGTTGTGCAGTTCGATTTATAAGTGTTGCAGTTCGATTTGCACGTGGTGCAGTTCGGTACTGACCGAACTAACTGAGGTCGAGCATTGACCGGATCCGGTCCCAACTAAAAATAGGTTCCCTCCTCTCATCACTTTTAAAACGCATCTTGTGCTCGCATATATAACGTGGCCTTAAATCATGCCTCATTTTGTGTTTGTGTGTGTGCTTTTTTCTTTTTTCTTTTTCACATTTTTTTATTGGCTACCAAGACCCATAAGCGGGCAGGTAGATCACTAGGCACAAGGCCCGCATCCCAATACTTCAACAATAAATACTCTTTATAGTTAGGGTAGACAGAGATTGAATCATGGTCGTCCAAAAGGACAAGGTTTGTACTTGTGTGTCTGTGTGTGCGCGCGCGCATGTGTTGGGACCATATATCTTTAATTGTTTTGATGTAATGCCACGTTTTTTTCTCCTAATCTATCTATATATTAACCGGAAGTTTTAAATTTTTTACTTTGTTTCTTCGTAATTTCACCCTTAGACATTTGGTTTTAGATTTTTAGATTAATGGATGAATGGTGTTGATTATGTGTTTTTATTTTTTATTAATTTCATATTAAGATAAGGATAAAATATAAAAAATCTATCTAGTTACCTAAATATATGGTTATATTTAAATTGAGTGCTGATACACGCAGTCTTTTTTGTAGCCTCTTTTGCAGTCTTATACGCTATGATAACGTAATATATACTTCTTTTATTTGTAACACCATGACATATTTTACAAATGATTTATTTAATAATAATTAATAAAAAAAATATTATATTATTTATCTATATATAACATGAGATATCATACTACATATATAAATAGGTTAAAAAAATGAGTTTGCACATTAACGAGAACGAGCAGGCTGGCGTCAACAATGGGCAGACGGGCGCGAGAAGATGGAGAAGAAGAAGCAGCAGTAATACGATGCGTACGGTGATGTGAACTGTTGACAGCGCACGGAGACGACGGTGCGCAAATACAACGACAGCGTACGAAAAACGACAGTGCGTGAATACAACGACGATGATATTAATGGATCTCAAAGGAAGAAGAAGATCCAAGGAAGAGAATAACGACGACATTGGCGCGCATAGAAGACGAAGACAACAATAGCTCGTGGAGACGACAATGCTACAAACACAATCTCAAGGAAGAAGAGAAGATCCAAATCAGAGAAGACTGACGACGGCGCGCGAAAAGACGGCACACAAGCGCGGACGGGGTGGCGCTCTGCGCGGACATATGCGGTGCGATGAGGCGGTGCTCAGCGCGGACAGACGGGGCTGCACGGACAGGCAGCGGAGATGGCGTGCGGACGACGGTTGCACGAGGATGACGGCATGGTGCGGATCCTCTCGGATTCGGAAGATCTGTTGCGGTTCTCCGAGAAGGAGCGGCTCCGGCTCGGTGAGGCGCTGATGCGGCTCCTCTTAAAGCACGACTCGGTCCGCGACGTCCGGGAGTACCGGTGGAAGGTCACTTGATCCGCAAAATCACAAGCGAAGTCACTCTCTTTTTTTGCTGATGACGAGGACTCCACCAAACCCAAGGATTTTTTTTATGTGCCGAGGATGAAGATAATGATGTATCAGCGGGGACGGCGCACGTACAACGGTGAGGACGTGCGAGTGGACGACGATGGCACGACGTACGCGGATCTCAAGGAAGAAAGAGATCCCAAGATGAGAAAAAACAACAATGGTGCGCGACAGGTGCGACGGGGACGGCAGAGACGAACGCAAAGTCGATGAATAAAAGTCTTCCCCCACTCGGATTGAATACTCCTCAATCAGAGTGGGGAAGAAGAAAATAAATTTTTGTGGATCTAGGGTTTAGGTAGTGGCTCTGATACCATGTTAGAATAAAATAAAAGGAAATTCTTATTGTTGTATTAGAGGAGCCAAAAGGTTCTATTTACAGATACATAGAGGAAAACCTAAAATACCAGAAAAGAAAACTAAGAAAACTAGGAAACTAATAATATCACAATAATGATAATATAAATATAATATTCTCCTAATAATTATTCTTTAACAGGGTCCTTACCTTTTTTGTTTTTGTGACAAAGGCAACTTTAATTCAAGCTTTATATATTGAATTCTGTCTGAGGAACCGATGAGATGAAATGGAGCACTCAAAAGGGGAGGGGGGGGGGACACTGTGCTTGCCTGGCGAGCATTTAATGGCGGCTGAAAAAGCCATTCTGCGTGTCTTTTTATTCGCAGCTTAAACTAGGCTCCAACGCAATTGCAACTAAAAAGAGACCGGATTCGGTGAGTGCCGAGTTCGGTCAGTTCGGTCAGTATCGAACTGCATCACGTTCAAATCGAACTGCATCACTTATAAATCGAACTGCACAACCAATTGTTGGGTATATTTTTCACTCTCTTATTGTATACTGATGATACTTAGAAATTCATATTTTCTTCAATAGTTGATTGAATTCAATAAGAGAGTAAAAAATATACTCAACATTTGGTTGTGCAGTTCGATTTATAAGTGTTGCAGTTCGATTTGCATGTGGTGCAGTTCGGTACTGACCGAACTAACTGAGGTCGAGCATTGACCGGATCCGGACCCAACTAAAAATAGGTTCCCTCCTCTCATCACTTTTAAAACGCATCTTGTGCTCGCATATATAACGTGGCCTTAAATCATGCCTCATTTTGTGTTTGTGTGTGTGCTTTTTTCTTTTTTCTTTTTCACATTTTTTTTATTGGCTAGCAAGGCCCGTAAGCGGGCAGGTAGATCACTAGGCACAAGGCCCGCATCCCAATACTTCAACAATAAATATTCTTTATAGTTAGGGTAGACAGAGATTGAATCATGGTCGTCCATCTCGCTGACCGAGGTACAACTCTTCCATCTCGCTGACCGAGGGAATGTACTTGTGTGTCTGTGTGTGCGCGCGCGCATGTGTTGGGACCATATATCTTTAATTGTTTTGATGTAATGCCACATTTTTTTCTCCTAATCTATCTATATATTAACCGGAAGTTTTAAAATTTTTAACTTTGTTTCTTTGTAATTTCACCCTTAGACATTTGGTTTTAGATTTTTAGATTAATGGATGAATGGTGTTGATTATGTGTTTTTATTTTTTATTAATTTCATATTAAGATAAGGATAAAATAAAACAAAATCTATCTAGTTACCTAAGTGCTGATACACGCAGTCTTTTTTGTAGCCTCTTTTGTCTTATACGTTATATTTAACTTCTTTTATTGTAACACCAGTGCTGATATCATACACGCAGTCTTTTAAAGGTTGTAGCCTCTTTTCAAGACAGGGCAGTTACTTCAAGACTTATACGCGATGAAATTATGATAACGTAATATATACTTCTTTTCAACCAAGGCATTTGTAACACCATGACATATTTTACAAATGATTTATTTGACACAGAGAATAATAATTAATAAAAAAAATATTATATTATTTATCTATATATAACATGAGATATCATACTACATATATAAATAGGTTAAAAAAATGAGTGTGGTGGTTCATGGTATTATTTATTTATTATTTATTTGCATGCACATCGTGCGTGGATAAAGGTAATAAAAGACTATATGAAATATTAACTCTAACTCAAAATTCTATCTCTATTTATATTTTATTTTAAAATAGAATTTATTCATTTGTTAAAAGTTACTTCAAGACAGGGTCACCAAAAATTCATTTGTTAAAAGTTACTTCAGCTGGTAAAGTTGGTATCCACTCTTGTAGATTTCAACTTAAATTGTTTATTTATTGTCATTTAACATATTTTGTGAAGCATTAGCAATGTGGGTGGTGTTGATGTTTTTTTAATGGTGAGGAACCCAAAACAACTTTTTTTCATAATATTGGGAAAACCCTGATGCACAGAATCACTTAGAAACACTGTGCATTGGGTAAGTCCCGGAGAATTTGAACATGAGACCTATGACGAGCAAACTCATGGCTCTAACCAAAGTGTCACTCTAGTGTGGGTTTGGGTGATATTAATATTGAAGATGATAGAACTTTTTTTGGTAAATTATATGATGATAGAACTTGTTTGTGAGAGCAAATTATTGCCTAGACATGAACTTGTTGACACAATAATTAGGCTTCAGTAAGCAACCCCCTCTTCAATAAGAGGTCTGGTTTTACTCGTGAAGATTTTACCAGAAAAAATATATATAAAACAAAATAAATACAATTAACCTACCAAAAAAAATTAATTAGTCTTCCCACATGCATTTTTACTCATCAAAGAGTGGTCAAAACATGGTATCAAAACGGCCAAATTTGATCTTCAAAACAATGGCTGTTTCTCGATGGTTTAAGATGAATTTAGACAGCTGAAATTCAGAAGGTCAAAATCAAAATTATCAAAACCAAAGAAATAGGCACTCACAAAATGGAGTATTCCACCCTTTGAGGGCTAATTCAAACAAATAAACCAATTTAACATCCCCACTTCTCCATAATATCTGCTCAAAAGGTGTGTGTGTGTATATTGGTCAAAATTAACCCAAATACAACTCCACATACGGGTTCATTCTACTGTTCACAACTTTTACTTCTCCAGATTAGAATAAAAAATACATAGAAAGAGAGAGAGTTACCAGAGGCCAAGAAGAGCAGCCACAACAGGAAAAGAGGCTTCCAAATCCCCACCATTGTTGAACTCAGAGGCTGTTGAGAAGGGATCTCTTAAAATAAAAGAAAAGGGATTCTTGTTGTTGTATTAGAGGAGCCAAAAGGCTCTATTTATAGATACATTGAGGAAAATCTAAAATACCAAAAAAGGAAACTAGAAAACTAGAAAACTAATAATATCACAATAATGATAATAAAAACATAATATTCTCCTAATAATTATTCTTTAACACCCTCTCCCAAACTCTGAAGGGTAAAACCCTTAGAGTTTGCACAAAAATGAGATGGTGGGGGAAGTTGGTGACAATGACTGGTGGCGATTGGTGCAGACGGGCTCATCTATTCCCTCCCACTCTTTGAGTAAGTCGGAGTCGCTCCCGCTTTCTTGAGTCAGTCAGAGTCGCTCCTGCTCGTAGAGTCAGACGGAGTCACTCCCGCTCGTTGAGTCAGTCGGAGTCGCTCCCGCTCGTTGAGACAGACGGAGTCGCTCCCGCTCTTTGAGTCAGACGGAGTCGCTCTCGCTCATTGAGTCAGTCGGAGTCGCTCCAATGGCGCGTGTAGCGCGGAGAGGCAGCGGAGATAGCACGCGAACAATGGTGGCAGATATTCTTTAACACCCTCTCCCAAACTCTGAAGGGTAGAACCCTTAGAGTTTGCACATTAACGAGAACGAGCAGGCTGGCGTCAACAATGGGCAGACGGGCGCGAGAAGATGGAGAAGAAGAAGCAGCAGTAATACGACGCGTACGGTGATGTGAACTGTTGACAGCGCACGGAGACGACGGTGCGCAAATACAACGACAGCGTACGAAAAACGACAGTGCGCGAATACAACGACGATGATAATAATGGATCTCAAAGGAAGAAGAAGATCCAAGGAAGAGAATAACGACGACAATGGCGCGCATAGACGACGAAGACAACAATAGCGCGTGGAGACGACAATGCTACAAACACAATCTCAAGGAAGAAGAGAAGATCCAAATCAGAGAAGACTGACGACGGCGCGCGAAAAGACGGCACACAAGCGCGGACGGGGTGGCGCTCTGCGCGGACAGACGCGGTGCGATGAGGCGGTGCTCCGCGCGGACAGACGGGGCTGCACGGACAGGCAGCGGAGATGGCGTGCGGACGACGGTTGCACGAGGATGACGGCATGGTGCGGATCCTCTCGGATTCGGAAGATCTGTTGCGGTTCTCCGAGAAGGAGCGGCTCCGGCTCGGTGAGGCGCTGATGCGGCTCCTCTTAAAGCACGACTCGGTCCGCGACGTCCGGGAGTACCGGTGGAAGGTCACTTGATCCGCAAAATCACAAGCGAAGTCACTCTTTTTTTTGCTGATGACGAGGACTCCACCAAACCCAAGGATTTTTTTTATGTGCCGAGGATGACGATAATGATGAATCAGCGGGGACGGCGCACGTACAACGGTGAGGACGTGCGAGTGGACGACGATGGCACGACGTACGCGGATCTCAAGGAAGAAAGAGATCCCAAGATGAGAAAAAACAACAATGGTGCGCGACAGGTGCGACGGGGACGGCAGAGACGAACGCAAAGTCGATGAATAAAAGTCTTCCCCCACTCGGATTGAAGACTCCTCAATCAGAGTGGGGAAGAAGAAGATAAATTTTTGTGGATCTAGGGTTTAGGTAGTGGCTCTGATACCATGTTAGAATAAAATAAAAGGGAATTCTTATTGTTGTATTAGAGGAGCCAAAAGGCTCTATTTACAGATACATAGAGGAAAACCTAAAATACCAGAAAAGAAAACTAAGAAAACTAGGAAACTAATAATATCACAATAATGATAATATAAATATAATATTCTCCTAATAATTATTCTTTAACAGGGTCCTTACCTTTTTTATTTTTGTGACAAAGGCAACTTTAATTCAAGCTTTATATATTGAATTCTGTCTGAGGAACCGATGAGATGAAATGGAGCACTCAAAAGGGGAGGGGGGGGGGACACTGTGCTTGCCTGGCGAGCATTTAATGGCGGCTGAAAAAGCCATTCTGCGTGTCTTTTTATTCGCAGCTTAAACTAGGCTCCAATGCAATTGCAACTAAAAAGAGACCGGATTCGGTGAGTGCCGAGTTCGGTCAGTTCGGTCAGTATCGAACTGCATCACGTTCAAATCGAACTGCATCACTTATAAATCGAACTGCACAACCAATTGTTGGGTATATTTTTCACTCTCTTATTGTATACTGATGATACTTAGAAATTCATATTTTCTTCAATAGTTGATTGAATTCAATAAGAGAGTAAAAAATATACTCAACATTTGGTTGTGCAGTTCGATTTATAAGTGTTGCAGTTCGATTTGCACGTGGTGCAGTTCGGTACTGACCGAACTAACTGAGGTCGAGCATTGACCGGATCCGGTCCCAACTAAAAATAGGTTCCCTCCTCTCATCACTTTTAAAACGCATCTTGTGCTCGCATATATAACGTGGCCTTAAATCATGCCTCATTTTGTGTTTGTGTGTGTGCTTTTTTCTTTTTTCTTTTTCACATTTTTTTTATTGGCTAGCAAGACCCATAAGCGGGCAGGTAGATCACTAGGCACAAGGCCCGCATCCCAATACTTCAACAATAAATACTCTTTATAGTTAGGGTAGACAGAGATTGAATCATGGTCGTCCAGAAGGACAAGGTACAACTCTTCCATCTCGCTGACCGTGGGAATGTACTTGTGTGTCTGTGTGCGCGCGCGCGCATGTGTTGGGACCATATATCTTTAATTGTTTTGATGTAATGCCACGTTTTTTTCTCCTAATCTATCTATATATTAACCGGAAGTTTTAAAATTTTTAACTTTGTTTCTTTGTAATTTCACCCTTAGACATTTGGTTTTAGATTTTTAGATTAATGGATGAATGGTGTTGATTATGTGTTTTTATTTTTTATTAATTTCATATTAAGATAAGGATAAAATAAAAAAAAATCTATCTAGTTACCTAAATATATGGTTATATTTAAATTGAGTGCTGATACACGCAGTCTTTTTTGTAGCCTCTTTTGCAGTCTTATACGCTATGATAACGTAATATATACTTCTTTTATTTGTAACACCATGACATATTTTACAAATGATTTATTTAATAATAATTAATAAAAAAAATATTATATTATTTATCTATATATAACATGAGATATCATACTACATATATAAATAGGTTAAAAAAATGAGTGTGGTGGTTCATGGTATTATTTATTTATTATTTATTTGCATGCACATCGTGCGTGCATAAAGGTAGTAAAAGACTATATGAAATATTAACTCTAACTAAAAATTCTATCTCTATTTATATTTTATTTTAAAATAGAATTTATTCATTTGTTAAAAGTTACTTCAAGACAGGGTCACCAAAAATTCATTTGTTAAAAGTTACTTCAAGACATGAAATTGAGGTTTTTGTTGGAAAAAACATTTAACCTCTTGTTGCGATGAAATTACCCAGGAAACATTTCGTCTGTAAAACCTTTTACCAACGAAACTCATGGAAGTGGAGGAGATCATTTATACAAAGATTGAAATCTGAACCAAGTACTCCAAAAATGACAACATGGAAGTGGGGGAGATCAAACTCAACCAAGGCATCATCATCGAAACACAAAAGGCTCCTCTCATTTGGAATAGATTATGTCCCATAGCCTCACAAATTATGGACACTAGAATGTTTATTAAAATCCATGCAAGATTAACTAATAAAGCATGATTGACACAGAGAAGCTAGAAAGCAATTTATTTCAAGACCAATCTTCTTTTTTTTCTCACCATGAAGCCAAAGCAAAACCTATTTTGTATTCTCATGAGGCATCAGACAGACATTATTTTTTTCCCTTTTTAGACTGATGCAATGCATAAGAAACCTACTGTAGTCAATTTCAGCAGAGCTTGTAGCAGTAGCACTTGCGGAATATGATGCCCCTGCAGAGACCTCCAGAGTAGCCCTGGTCCATGCATCCAGTAGGGCAGCCCATCTTGTCACACCCACCACTTTTGCTCTTCTCGAAGCACACCTTCGCGTCGACCATACGTAGAGGAGCCATCTCCCCTGTCACAGAGACCACAATA